>ML786929.1:8853-38796 GCA_009831015.1 Picea engelmannii | reverse complement strand
ACTTATTTTTTGTGTCTACCTGCATTGCCTCTTCATAACTTTATGGTTCACTAGAATCTGTCAATAATAAATAATACAATGAAATAGAGTATCATTTAGGGGGTCTACTTAACCTGGTAGACATTCTAACAACACTTGTGGGAGTTTGAGGTACCTACTGCTCATGTTGTTCTACATTTTGATTTTTCGGTACCTTTGGAATTTCCCTTTCTTTTATTTCATCAAGCACTATGTATTATGTGTTTTCCTTTTCTTGTTTCTTTCCCTGCAACTTATATTTGTACATGATCTTTTCATTGAATACCACATCTCTACTCCTAATGATTTTATTATTTTCATAATCCCATAAGCAATAACCAAAATCATTAACATTGTATCCAATAAAGGTACACTTCTTGGATTTTGCCTCAAGCTTTGTTCTAATTTCTTTATCAATGTGGATAAATGCTTTGCAACCGAAAGTCTTAAAAAATGAGTAGTTTACCCTTTTACCTTTCCATGCCTCCTCTAGAATGCCAACATCCAAGGAACTTGAAGGCCCTCTGTTTATTAAGTAAACAACAATATCTACAAAATCTACCCAAAAATGTAAGGGCAACCCAACATGCAATTTCATATTCCTTCCACATTTCATGATTGTCTCGTTTATCCTTTCTAACACACCATTTTCTTGTGGTGTTCCTGGAATTGTCTTCTCACTATGAATCCCATGGTATGAACAATAATTATCAAACTACTTGTTGCAGTATTCACCTCCATTGTATAATCTGAGACACTTCAACCTTTTTTCTTTCTCATTCTCAACCAAAGCTTTCCATTTCTTAAAACTTTCAAAAACATCGTATTTTTTTCGAATGCAATAAACCCAAGTTTTTCTAGTTGCATCATCAATAAAAGTAACATAATAACGAGAGCCACCAAGAAATGATACTTGAGTTGGTCCCCATACATCTGTATGCACAAGCTTTAACTTTTCACTCTTCTTTTCCTTCTTGACTCTAAGAAATGTGACTCTCTTCTTTTTTCCATAAATACAGTGCTCACAGAAATCCAAATCAACTTGTTTAAGATCTGGCAACAAATTCCTTTTGTGAAGTATATGTATCCCCTTCTCACTTATGTTTCCAATCCTATGATATCATAGTGTTGTATCCACACCTATAGAAGTTAAAGAGATTGAAGAGTCAACATTACCAGTACATAAATACAATGTACCTACCTTCTCTCCTTTTTCCATTACGAGAGATCCTTTATTGGCCTTCCACACTTTTTTTGTAAATGTAGATATATAGCCTTCACTTTCCAATTGTCCTATTGAAATTAGATTTCTTCTCAGATCCGGTATATGTCTCACCTCTTTCAGTAACCATTGCTTTACATTCTTTTTATTTATTTGTACCTTACCCATTCCAACAATTTGACATGGCTCATCATCACCTAAATAAACCTGTCCAAAATCTCCTTGAACATAATTTTGAAAATATTTCCTATGGGGTGTGGCATGAAATGAAGCCCTTGAATATACTACCTAAGAATCAGTAATATTATGTAAAAAAATAATCAATGCATCTTGTAACACATCACCTACTAAATTTGCTTCCTGATTTTTCTCATGTTGTCCATCTCGTTGTTTCTTTGGAGCTCTGTAGTCTTTCTTCAGGTGTCATTTATTCCCACAATTCCAACACTCTATCTTTCCTAGTTTGGATTTGGATCCATGGTTTCTTGGAATCTTTCCTATTTTTCATTGTCTTCTCCTATTCTCCATGGTCAATGCATTACCTGATGTCTCACCTCTACTTTTCCGTCACATTTCCTCTCTAAGGATAATACCAACACCATCATCAAATTTCAAAGTGTTTGAAACAGAGACTGAGTTACTTATAGCCATGAGCAAGCCATTCCAGCTTTCTGGAAATGAGCACAAGATTAGAAGAGCCCTAACCTCATCATCAAATTCCACTTTTACATAACTTAGTTGAATAGTGTTGTATTGAATTCATTTAAATGATCGGAAATAGACCCATCTTCTGACATCTTCATATTAAATAATCACTTCATTAGAAACACCTTGTTGGAAGGCGAGGTTTTTACATATAGTTTATCCAATACGTTCATCAAATCCTCTGTTTTCTTTTCTTTCAAAATATTTAAATCCATTGATGCTGCCAAGCACAACCGTATCATTCCTAGTGCCTTTCTGTCAAGAATATCCCATTCTTCATCCTTCATACTCACCAACTTCTTCTCTTTTTCACCCAACGATAGGTAAAGATCCTTCTGATATAAATAATCTTCCATCTACATCTTCCATAACTGATATTTTTTCTCGTTGAATTTATCAACCTTAAACTTTCCATCTTCTTCCGTTGCTCACACTCAAACTAGGAACCCTCTTTTCCTACGAGAAACCTTTCGCTCTAATACCAATTGTTAGAAAAACAGGATCGCAAAGCAATAAAATAAAAAAAATGTAGAAATAAAACATAGAAGATACAAAATACAATAGAGACACATATATACTTGGTTCACCTAGTGTGGGCTACATCCACCAGAGAAATTGTTAGGTCCTTCCTTTATTATTATCCAGAAAATGAAGGGATACAACCTACAACATACATGTTGTAACTTCCTCTTCTTTCTCTTACAATATCCTCTCTCAAAATACAATATCCACTCACTCACACAGTCGTAATAAAACTCCCTCATAAATAAAAGAGGGTTTTCTTCTAGGGAAAAAATTTCTAACATAACTTCTATTGTCAGATCTGCAACCTTACAATGAATGATCCAGATTAAATACGAAATTACAATGTTTTACAAGGAATTTTTTCCCAAAATTTCCCCATTGGACCCCCTGGTGAGAGAAGTGGGAGGGAAAGCCCCACCACACCCCTCGGGTCAGGCAATGGGGTCCAAATGCGGTTGAAACAAGACTTCTGAATCATTAATATAATCAGGCTCCACGACAAACACCTGGATAATTCATCCTCTCACTTTCTTACCTCAAGTGGATAGTGTAACTCTTTGCACTCAAATGGCCACTAGATGACAATCACAATGCCATCATACAAGTTACATCTCACACATGTGACCAAAATACAAGACATTTCAACTACTCTTTCTCTTGTGGTGTTCATCATAGTCACCACATCTACCCAGTACATTACTATTTTCTAAAGTGACCATCACAACTTTTTCCCATGGTATCTCTTTATCGAAGTTGTCACCCTTCACAACACTCCCTTGTTGGAGTTGTATTTTCTCACAACTCTACATATCCCCCTTCTCTCTCAGCTCAAGTGGCTAATATTCCATGCAACAATGGTCTTTATGTCTCTTCTTTCTTTGTAAACTCTTCTCATATTTCTACACGATAAATATCCATTATAATTGTATTATCTCTTATTCTCCAACAATTCTACCCAACAATCTCCTCTTATTAAAGTTATCTTCACACGCACAAATTTATTTCTTTATTTGTTTCAACGATGTCCCTTCTTTTCTCTCAACACTTTCACGTTCTCTTTGTTCTTACTTCTTCTATCTCAACAATATTGTCTTCTTTCTTCATAGTTCCTCATCTTTCTTGTCCTATATTTGTTACCAACTCTTATTCCTAATAATGTAGCCACAAAGGTTTCTCAAAGCACACCACTTCCATGATGGACCTGGACACCAAATCAATGTTCTTTAACGAAGGCTCAATCATTCCTTCATCTTATCTTCATGATTACACCTTCATTGACATCTCCTCTATGCGTACTTGTACAAGTAAAAATCACAAACTCATACTTTCTCTCCTACCCTCACTCACAAATTTTGATATCCAAGCATACTCTCATGACTCTATTAACAAAGGGTCATTCATGTTCATGTACTCACATAGAAAACAATAATCTACTCATGTCATTGATATTAAAATACACATATGTTTACATAAAATATGCCATGATTCTTTATCTAAATGTTGTCATTTCATTCCATAGCTTGATCTATACTTTCATTGGCTACCCTCTTATTCTATTGGCCAATGTGGCCCTATTTGTTTCTCAAGAGAGAGACCCTATCATGGACCCATAGTGTTCTCGAATTTTCTTTGAAAACTTGGGGTTGCCCCGAGTTTGTTTTGATACTTGAGGTTGTGTGGAAATGCCTTGCCTCAGCCGCAAGGGCTTGGAAAAATTGAGACTACTACAACTAGACTACACCTTTTCACTTAAGTTCTACCCATAACTTCGCCTTAAGCTACAATCTTTTAAATGCAACTTATTCCTACTCAACCAAGTTCATTCAACATCTGGAAAACATCCAACTTTGGCATTTAAAACATCCTAACAATACTTATACTTAGCCAACACAAAGCAAAGCAAGGAACATAACATTCATCCAAGTAAAGCAACCATGATGCACACGTACAAGTGACAAATAACACCTTAACTTTATTTATGTGAAGAATCTTACAATGTATAATAAAGGATCTATACCAATCACTTGCAGCCCTTTTACATACTATAATTACACAAGGCACAACTACCTACAATAATTTTCAATCCAACCCCTGAAGCAACTATAGGCCTGCCTCCTGCAAGTCCTATATTCTTCTTTTATTCACTCAACCAGTGCCAAGTTCATCCAACTATTCCAACCCTAAACTTAGCACAAATGCATAACACTTTTCACTCTTGTGTGAATCACTCTTCTTGAATTCCTTAACACTTTTTATGTGTCCTCCTTTTATAGTAGACTTGTCTTTCACTTTGTCTTCTTCTTAGGCACATTGAAAGCCTCTTCAACTCCAAGTGGACCCAAGTGACCAATTTTCCAACTCGACTGTGCCCCTCATGACTTTTTGACGTCTGACTTCCATGTCCCATGGTGACATGCCCCATGTGCCACATGCTCACAACATCTAATGGTGTGCCTAAAATTGCATCTGAGTCCAACTATCATGCATCCAAGTGTGCCTAGAATGTGCAATTGACAAGGTGTGTCCAAGGGCGCCTAGCTAATGCGCTCAGTAAGGAGCGCCTAGAAAGTGCACCTAGTCAACATGTGTCCAACTAATATTCACCCAACCGAGTCACCTATAAGTTAGTTAAGTTCTTCTTTGCCACTTTCTTCATCATGCATAGTGCATATCTATGTATGAGATTATCTATTGTAACCTACTTTGTCTTCCCTCGTCAACTTCTCTTCATCGAGCTTCTCTTCATTGATCCAAAAAGGATCCAGAGAAGACTAAGGATAGCTCAGAATTTGTAGAAGCAACTCAGGAAGCTCAGAATGGCCTCAGCAGACAAAGAAAGGGAAAAAATTCAAAGTCCTAAAAACTTATTGAAATTGGCATCATCGCGAAGAGCGCATCACAAGCTTTCCAACGGCATAAATGGCTAGTCAAACGGAGTTATTCGCGGTCAAATTTTTGGTCAACCTAGCCCAGTCACAAGGATGAGTCAGCATCCATACTGCTAATGTCAACATCAGTACAGATGACGTCAGCATCAATACGGATAACGTCAACATCTATACAGTATATGTGGCACATGCAAAGTGAGACATGTGTCCTGATGACATCAGCATTGTGATGTGGAATCACTAGAGGTTGCCATGTGTCACTCATTTTTGAAATTTTTGGGTCAACATGTGGACCAATGAGGAAGTGCCATGTGGCAGTCTGTACATCCACATGGCAGACCATACAGGACGTGGTAGGTGATGTGGTAGGATGATGTGGCAGGATGACATGGCAGGCTGACATGGCAGGTGAGTGGAAAGGTGATTGTGCAAGTGGATGGCGTGGGCCAATGGTTGGATGCCACATGGCCCAGTCATGGGTTGCCACGTGATAGTGGGAAAATGCCCAATGAGGGCCCAAAACCAAATTTTCAAAAATAAAAAAAGGCCCGCCAAATCTGGTGGCCAAACTTTCTATTTCAAAAAATCTAAACAAACAACTCCAAACTTGGCGGAAGTTCCAAACTCATATATATTGTTATAACTATAAGCCCAAAAGTGGAGACCCGCGAGCTCGACCCTGAGACCTCCCCCTATCCAAAAGCCTTACAATAGCCTTTGCCAATCATTAGGCCAACGGGCTCCATTGGTCAATCCGCCCAACATTTAATTTAAATGTTGAAGTTTACCCACGGACGGAGGAGGGTGCTTGACGATACAACTAGGCACGATTTTTGAGACAGATTACAGTGAATTAATTGTAGGGTGTAGGCACTAAAACCGAGACGAGATTTCTTAAGGGCATGGGAGTGATAAGGTCGAATTGAGGCATGGAGACAATCATTTTTGGGTAATTTGACGCCACAAATTCAATGGTGATGTCTGTTTTTTTATCTAAGCAAAGCTTCTACAACTTAATTCCAAAATGAGGTATACTTATGTATTTTGCCAAATTCTTTTGTTGAGTTAATAAAGAGGCCTACCCATTTGAGAGCAGGACTTGGAGATGTAATCCACCAGGGATGAACTCTGTTATCAAGTCTTTGTGTTCAAATTTGATGTTTATGTCTCTTCGTTATTGAGCTTTTCCTTCTTTATGGTGCACTTTAATTTATGCTCATTTAATACAATTATTTAAGTCACTTCGATGAAAATATCTCAAATAATGTTGGCATCAGAGCAGTGATATTTGACTTGAATTGTTGAGTGTGAATGCTTACTAGGGCCAAGCATAAGAAGGGTCAAGGAACTCTTAATATTTTGAATCCCAAAGTTGGTCATGCATCTTGAAGGAAGAAAATGGCAGAAGAGGACAAACGTGATGAACAGGAGAAAAACTTCCATATGGTCTTTTATTGCATGTCAGAAATGGTCGAGCGAATGTATGGAGACTATGAGAAGAGGATGAATAAGAAAGGGAAGAAAAAGGAAGCACAAGCTGATGATAATGCTTCAGTAAATCAAGGGGCTGGAGGAGACCCTCATGAGCCTCCATCTTCACCATCAAGTTCTAGCTCTTCTACCTCTAAGCATTCTCATCATTCTCATCATTCTAGCCATAAAGCTTCTTTTAAGAAACCATTATTAAAGCTTGATTTAAAATTTGCTTTACCTATGTTTAATGGAGATGCTAATCCTAAAAATATAGATAATTATTCTGATAGGCTGAAGTATATTTCCTTGTTCAACAAATTGATGAAGAGGAAGTTAAAGTGCAATTGGCTTCTCTTCGGTTGGAAGGCACCACTCTCGTATGGTGGGAGATAAAACTTCAAGACAAAAGTAAGTGTGGTGATATTCTTTCCTCGTGGTCGGAATTTAAATCAAGGATAAGGAAGCAATTTTATCCATTGGGTTATTTACATAAAGCAATGATGGAATGACAAACTTTAAGACAAAGTAAAGGTCAAATTGTACAAAGTTTCACGGAATAATTTAGGAAGAAAGATCTTGCATTAAACATTCCTTTGGATTCTTATGAAACTTTAATGAAGTATATCGGTGCACTTCACAGTTATATTCGTCATACTTTGTTATTGTTTAACCCCACCAGTCTTGATGAAGTTTGTGTGCAAGCCACTCACCTTGAAAACAGGGGAAAGCATGTTCAAGAAGATCCCACAAAGAAACCTTCCAATCTCCCACATAACGAGTTTAAGTAGTTTAAAAGGAAGGACAAAAAGACTGTCACTATAAAGAGACAAGAAGGAAAACCATCTTGCACCCATTGCAAGAAAAGTGGTCACAATGATGAACATTTTTGGAAACTACATCTAGATAAGAGACCGAAACAGTTCGGTGGAAAGGGGAAGACAAAGATCGTTGCTATAGTACAACAAGATCTTGGTTTTGATTTAGGAAACGAAGGAAATATCACAGCGATTGGAGTACAAGGTAAAGATTCCCTTCATGCTAGTTCAAATTCCAATAATGAATCTCATGATGATGAAATAAAGAGGAATGAATTATTTCATATAAGAGTTGTATCTAAACACATTAAGATAGATACATTGTTTGATCCGAGTTCCCAAGTAAACTTGATATCTGAAACACTTGTAAAAAATATGGGTCTTGAAACTAAACCACATCCAAATCCCTATCCTCTTGGTTGGGTATGTGATAAAGAAAAACTTAATGTCACCAAGCAATGTAGCTTCAGATTTTCCATTGCTTCAAAGTTGATTGATGAAGTGGATTTGGATGTTGTATCACTTGATATATGTGGCATAGTGTCAGGGATTCCTTATATTTATGATAGAAAAGCAGTCTTCTTTCGTCATAAAAACAAATATCACCTTACTAAGGGGGGAGTGGAATATATTTTTAGAGCCCACAACATGAGGGTAAACACAACACTTGTTAATGCAAGACAAATGAAGAGACTCATAAACACTAATAAGAGATACGTACTCATGGTCGTAAGGGAGAAAGATGTCGGAACATCCGACGCTTTCCAATGATGTGATCCTTCTCATAAGAAAGAATTAATTGATATTGTTTCTAAGTATGATGATATTTTCCAAGAACCAGATGGATTACCTCCTAAGAGGGAAATCCAACATGAAATACATCTTCAGTAGGATTCTCCTCTTCCTAATGTTGGCATGTATGAGATGTTGTTTGTAGAGATGACAGAGATCAAGAAGCAGGTACAAGGCTTATTGTATCAAGGGGTCATCAATCCCAGATCATCTCCTTGTGGTTCTCTGATCGTTATGGTGCCAAAGAAATATGGCACATGGCGAATTTGTGTCTATTACCAATCCTTAAATAAAATCACGGTAAAAAATCGATACCCTCTTCCTCACATAGATGATTTACTTGATCAGTTAAAGAATGTTGTTTAGTTCACTAAGTTGGATTTACACAGTGGATATCATCATATCAAGGTTGCATAACAGGATGCATGCAAGACTGCCTTTAAAACCAAACAAGGATTGTTTGAGTGGTTAGTTATGTCGTTTGGGCTTTGTAATCCTCCGACAACCTTCATGTGTGTGATGAATGATGTATTCGGGCCATTTCTAGATGATTTTGTGATTGTATATTTAGACGAAATTCTTATATTTAGCGGGACTTGGGATGAACATGTAAGGCATGTAAAGCAAGTATTGGATACTTTGCAAAGGGAAAATTTGTATGTAAAATTTCCCAAATGTGAATTTGGTAAGACTGCACTTGTGGACTTAGGTCATATTGTAGGAGGAGGAAAATTGAAAATTTATCCTTCCAAGATTGATGTGATTGCAAATTTTCCTGAACCCAAAAGCATAACCAAAATATGGAGCTTCTTAGGTGCAATACAGTATTGGAGGAGATTCATTTAAAACTTCTCCTTTATAGCATCTCCTTTGCATGCCTTAACCAGTGTGAAGAACACTTTTCAGTGGGGAGGAAAGCAACAAAAATATTTCAATACTTTGAAGGAAAAGATCAGTACCGCACCAGTATTAGCACTATCGAATCTTCAACAACGCTTTGAGATCGAGACAGATACCAACGGATATGCCATGGGTGCAGTATTGATGCAATATCGTAAGCCTATTTGTTACCACTCTGAAACTTTTGACCAAGTTGTTGTTAACTATCCTACATATGATAAAGAGTTGTATGCATTAGTTCAAAGCATAAAGAAATGGAAGCACTACTTGTTAGGGAAGGAAACAATCATACATACAGATCATCAACCCTTATAGTATCTCCAAGCACGAACCAAATGGTAACAATCTCGACATTACATATGGATGGGTTTCCTACAACAATTTCATTTGATAATCAAGTACAAAAAGGGTATGAGTAACAAGGTAGATGATATGATTTCTAGACCTCCTATTGTTGCTTCTATTTTTTTGAAGAATGCTTCTTTATCTCATGATAGCTATGTGGAACAATATTTGATTGATGAATATTTTAAGGAAGTATATGAGAAGTTAACCCATGGTGCACATGTAAAGAACTATTTCCTGCAGGAAAACTACTCTACCATCTTGGAAAGTTATGTATTCCTACAAAGGAATGAGTCCATGTAATACGAGAAGCTCACACTTCTCTTGTGTCTGGGAATTTTGGGGTAGGAAAAACTATGGCTCATTTGCAGAGGTTTTGTTACTGGCCTCAAATGAAAGAAATTGTAACTAAATATGTAAAGGGGTGTGTGATGTGTTCTACTTGTAAGACCACTAATAGAAATTTGGGTCTATACTCACCACTTCATGTTCCATCCCATCCATGGGAAATTATCTCCATGTATTTTGTAGGGGGTTTACCAATGTCGAAAAGGGGTCATGACTATGTGTATGTTGTAGTGGATAGGTTCATCAATATGTGTATCTTAATGCCATGTAAAAAGAATATCAGTGTTGAGTAGACTGTTAATCTCTTCTTTCAGTATGTTTGGGTTCACTTTGGGTTACCCACATCCATTATCTCGAATCGAGATACTCGATTCCTTGGGGATTTTTGGATAAGGTTGTGGAGAATGATGGACACCAAGTTGAAGAGGAGCATCACTTTCCATCCATAGACCGACGAACAAATAAAGGTTGTTAAACGAACAATGGTACTTTTTCTTCGAGGCTACTGCAGCAAGCATCCCAAGTTATGGGATGAACAGAAACCCTATGTACAACATGCTTACAACCGAGCCTTACATTCCTCCACTTGGTGTTTTTATTTTGAGACATGTTTTGGGTATTTACCTAAGGTTCCTTTGGACTTGATGTATGGGAGAGATGTTGATTCAAATGAAGAAAGAAATGAAGACAGATCCTGCAAGTTCATCCAAAGGATCCAACAAGTACATCAAGTAGTCATTGAACAGTTGGAGAAAATTCAAGCACAATATAAACCTCGGCATGAAAAACACAGGGTTGATCAGTAATTCCAAGTTGGATACTAGGTATGGCTTCACATCAGCAAGGAAAGATTGAAGGGTGAAGGCAAGAAACTCAAGCCCATCCGTTATGGACCCTTCACTATTTGGAGAAAAATGGTACCAATGTTTTTCGTCTAGATCTTCCACCTTATATGCAAATCTACTCAATTGTAACTATGGAGAACTTGAAATTTGTTTAGCCTCCCATGATCATGGATCAGGGTGAGGAAGTTTCAATACCTTTATTGATGAGTTTTCTCCTGAGTACTTGGATGAGTTAAAGTAAGGTATCATCCTAAACAAAAGGACAAGGACTTCACACAGGAGTGATGTTGATTATCTTCGAGTAGGCTTAAAGGGCACACATCCAAGCAAGGAAAAGTGGATTGAGAAGGACAAGGTGAGGGAACTCTTCCCTCACTTATTTGTTGATTGATGAAAGATTTTGGTGGTCCAAAAAGATATGAGTGGGAAGGTGTGATCCAAAAAGGATCCAGGGAAGACTAAGGACAACTCAGAAGTCGCAAAAGCAACTCAAGAAGCTCAGAATGGCCTTAGCAGACAGAGAAAGGGGAAAAAATCAAGTCCTCAAAACTTAGTGAAATTGGAATCATCGTGAAGAGCGTGTTGTAATATTTCCAATGGCATAAACAACTTGTCAAACAAATTTACGGATCAAAATATATTTGCAGTCAAAGTTTTGGTCAACCTAGCCCAATTAGCAGGGATGAGTCAACATCTATATTGCTAATGCCAGCATCAGTATGAATGATTTCAGCATCCATATAGTATATGTGGAACACGAACATGGAGATTTCTATCCTGCTGACATCAGCATGGTGATGTGCCAGCACCAGAGGCTGCCATGTGTCACTCGTTTTTGGGATTTTTGGGTCAACATGTGGATCAATGAGGAAGTGCCATGTGGCAGACTGTACGGGATGTGGTAGGTGACATGGAAGGATGACATGGTAGGTGATGTGACAAGGTGATTTTGCAAGTGGATGGCATGGGCCAATGGTTGGCTTCCATGTGGCAGTGGGCAAATGCCCAATGAGGGCCCGAAACCATATTTTCAAAAATAAAAAAAGGCTCGCCAAATCCGGTGGTCGAACTTCTGATTCCGAAAAATATAAACAAACAACTCCAAACTTGGTGTAGGTTCCAAACTCATATATATATTTCTAACTATAAGTCCAAAAGGGGAGGCCCATGGGCTCGACCCCGAGACGTCCCCCTATCCAAACGCCTTACAATAGTCTCCGCCAATTATTAGGCTAACGGGCTTCGTTGGTCAATCCTCCCAACATTTAATTTAAATGTTGAACTTTACCCATGGACAGAAGAGGGCACCTAACGATAAGACTGGGAACGATTTTCAAGACAAAGAATAGTGAATTAATTGCAAGGTGTAGGCACAAAAATCGAGACGAGATTTATCAAGGGCCTAGGAGTGCCAGAGTCGGATTGAGACATGGAGACAGACATTTTTGGGTAATTTGATGCCACGAATTCAATGTTGTTGTCTATTTTTTGATCTGAGCAAAGCTTCTACAGCTTAATTCGATAATGAGGTATACTTATGTATTTTTCCAAATTCTTTTGTTGAGTTAATAAAGAGGCCTACCCATTTGAGAGCAGGACCCAAAGATGTATTCCACCAGGGATGAACTCTGTTATCAAGTTTTTGTGTTCAAATTTGATGCTTATGTCTCTTCATTATTGAGCTTTTCCATCTTTATGGTGCACTTTAATTTATGCTCATTTAATACAATTATTTATAACTCACTTCGATGAAAAGATCTTGGATAATTCATGCATCAATCAATGAGCGAGTTGTCAAGGTTTTTAGTGCACCCAATCTTTGTGTAAGGGCACCCAACCAATATATAGTGAATTTTACCAACATGAAAGGGTACCCAAAACTCTTCTAGCCATCAACCTTTCATCATTTCCATTTGTGCCAATCAATGACCATTGAAGTGATATTGTAGTGGAGGTGCCTGAAGCCATTCAAGGATATGGTTTTACATCCCCCTTCTCTACCAAGTAGTTGCTATTTATTTTCTCACATTCTTGTCATTGTTGCCACTATTTGATTCCTCCTTGTTCTAACTATTTGTCTCCATCTGTTTCCATAACCAACATGTCACCTTGAATTTCCTCCACTCGTTTATTTTTATATCGTTGGTTTATTCTGACTCGGTCTATGTGACCACTATTCAATGGTCCACATACTAGCATTGCCTCTACTCATTAACTCCTCTATTCCTCATGGTGTCATATTAAGCCATTGTCACCTCCGCCTCATCTCTTGCATATATATAACCCTTATATTATTGGGGCATTTATGAATTTTTCTAGTGTAAGCTTCACCCTGGGTCCTCTTAGTCACAACAATCCTTGTACCACAAAGGTATCCCATCGATAAACCCACCAAGTAATTCCTCCCCAAAGTCCTACAACCTCCTTGAAACACCACACTCCATTTGGCACACATTCATAAGGTAATAATCGTGTCACCTTTATAACCTTCATGATGTTCTTCTTGGAGACCTTCGATAAGATGTGCCTGTGTTCCTCCTCATTCATTGATGACTCGGGTCTTTGGCACCCAACAAATCTCTCTCATGACAATACTTCACACTATTTGTTGGGTCTCTCCAACACATGTAAGAGATGCTCCTGCATCAAAGTGAATAACAAGAAGATAATAATTTATCTTTTGAATGTGTTTAGATTTCTAGATTTGAATTGTGTTAAAGTTTTCAAACAAACCAAAGTTTCGAGTCGACACTCCACTTTTCATGAGGGGAACCAAATGAAGATTTAGTAAGATAGAAAAGGGTGAGATTTTATAAAGAATATATAAGACCCAATATAAATTATCCATTACGAGAAAATATTAAATTAATATTAAAATATTCCAAAAATGGGCGGCATTTTGTCAAATTTATTAAATTAATATTATCACTAAAAAGGGATTGGTCTAAGTTGACAACATAATTTTCACAAATAAAAGAAGATCAATAAGGAATAAAGCACTGGAAATTGGGCTAATAAATAAGAGAGAAGGAATGAGATAAAATAAATAAGGAATAAATAACTAGAAATTGGGATAATAAAGAAGAGAGAAGGAATGAGATAAAGGTTAATGAAGAAGATAAGAAGGAATAATTAAATAATTAGAAGATGGGTAAAATGGTTAACAAAGAAGAGAAGTGGATTGAAATAAAGATTAAGGAATAAGATTATAAAGGAGTGATTAAATAATTAGAAGACATGGACAAGTATGAGAAAAGGAATCAACAACTAAAAGAATAAATACTTTAATAAAGAAAGAAAGTGTAAAGGAAGAATTCCAAGAATTACGAGGTTAATTTTAAAAACATAAATATTAAAACCAAAAGATAATGGGTTAATCTGTGAAATATTACAGAGGATGAAGGAAGGATGTAGGCATGTTGCAGGGAGACTAATGAGAAGATGATCGTGCACTACAAGGAGATGGACATGAGGATGATTGTGCATTGTGAGGAGATGCATGGGAATCATTAATAATTATCTAACGATTTATATTTCTTAGAGGAGGAGGTGTGCTATAGGGAGACAGGCGGGAGGATGATCGCATGCCACAATGTGACATAGGGTTATTATAGGGTTGTTTTTTATTTGCAAGTGGAAATTAAATTTTTAGTCCAAGAGATGATGATAACAACAAGTGGAAACACAACAAACAACAAAACTCATGAATGAGTTTGATGTGACGAGCATCTTGTAGATTATCATTCCTTCATTTTTCTTAGGGTTTTTATCTCATTCTTTTTTAGATTACATTGTTGTATTGTTGTTTGGTCACTTTATTCTCTACCAGTGCATTTCCAAAGCTCTCATAGCTCCTCAGAGTTTGAACCTTGTGTCATTGGCCATCTTTTGCCTAGATCACAAGATCAATCCATTACATTTTCATTTTTTACAAGAACTTCAACAATTTTTCTCCTCATATCCATAAATTCCAACCACCATAAGTTTCACCAACCCTAGATTTAGATGACAATCATAAGGTTTTGTTTTTTATGTTTGATAACATAAGTTTACGAGACAAGCTCATTACAGAATGAACTCAAAGCTATTGGTCATCTGAACAACTCACCAACATCAATATTTCCCTAGATGACATATTCGTTGGGTCTCCTTCACTTTTAGATCTGAGTAATGACTCATCTTCCATGCACCATATACGATCTATAGATGCATATAAGTTATAGGTTCACTCAAATCTAAGGGGCATATGCAGTGTTGCCTTAGTTTTCATATCTAACCTTTTTACCAACTCAAATATATAGATGCTCCATTTTTTTGGTGCACGATCTCAACTTGTCTTTCCAACAAGCAAAGCATATAGTCACATGCCATAGGTGCAATCTAAGGTTACCGCAAGTACAAACTAGGAATGATTGGTTCCAAGTAGCAAGGTATAGGGATGACCTGTAGTAGCATGGTTGGTGATGATGGATGAGGAAATATTGGATTACTTAGACAACCTGATGGAGGGCCAGGCGATATAGACAACCCCATGTTTTTGCCAACTTGACATTCCAATAGATTCAGGGAGGAGATGTTTGGCGGGGTCACTCCCATTGGAGGACACACTATCCATTGTAGGTGAGTTTTCTTAAGGCTTGGACATCAGTGTCACTACACTGGATCTGTGATCTCAGGTAAGGGAAAGAGGTAAAGACGGTGGTTATATTGAGGGTTCTAATTGGTCACCTAACTTGCCACCTATGGCATTCAAGGGGGATAATATGGGAGAAATCAGACATGCATTTTATAGGCATGATAGGGATGGAGCCTTTACTCAAAATTATGATGGTGATGGTACTATTATCCCTCCACTTGGATCTTGTGAGGATTTCTAACTACAACTCTATATCTCATCCAAGATGTTTTATGCTTGTCCGGAGGTAGGGTTCATCGAAAAGCTCCTGGATATAAACCTAATGAGAGGCTCTACAATAGGGGAAAAAGGGAGCCTAGGGAAACCCTTGCTGGAAGGAGGAAGGAAATCCAAATGGACGAAATGCATCAATAAAATTCTAGAGATGGTAAGCCTAACCTTGGGTTCGAAAACTAGGTTAAACAATGTCATGAAGCAAGAAGAGAAGGAAGTTGTAGGATGGATACTTGGAAGAAATATGTCTTGTGAGTTTTTATAGGATTGGACAAGGTTAAACTTTGAACGACTAGTTGGATACTCGCCCCATATAATGACCTTGGCAAAGGATTAGATGGTTTGGGTTTTTAAATCAATGATGGAGGTAAGCAAAGTGTTACTTGGTAGGTGGAAGTGGGGTTAACAAAACTTATTTATGAAGAAATGGCATGTGTATTTTCAAGTCAGATCAACTCGAGTGGACATACTACTAGTGTGGGTTCAAATTCTAGGTATTCCACTTGTCTTATGGTCTAAGGATGTGTTTGAATCTATAGGAAACTCACTTGGTTCATTTTTTGAAGTTGATTATTCATTTCAGGACATTGAGTACTATGGAAGAACTTGTTAGAGGTAGAATCAAAAGCATTGGAGTCAATCCATGAGTTTCTACACAATCTTTCAAGCATTAAAAATCTTGTTTCCCCGACCATTATTCCTTTACCTGTGATTGAAAAGGATATAGTTGTTAAAGAAGCCCAGGTAGGGACTTCTGAAAACCCAAAATTGGATCATGAGGCCAAGGTGACTTCTTAGGACTCTACTCACTCGAAATCATAAAAATATAATCTCCAACCCAGGAGCAAATGAATTCTTGACTTCCTTGGGAAGGTGGTAAGGGGATTAACATTCCTAGATGAGAAAAATCAAAATCCTAACTGAACAAGGAGAAAGTATTATATTCCCATGGCACATAAATAAGCACCATCAGAGGTCAGATGTGGAAACCAATTATCTCTAATTGGGGATCTTAGAGTGTTTTCCCTTTGTGAGGGACTTAAATGATTTTCTCAACCCTTCATTATTAATGGTTGGGAAATCCCTCAAAGAAATTGGCCATCAAGAGGCTAACAGATTCATTTAAATCTTTTTATTATCCTCCTTTATGAGACTATGATTAGTGTGGAGAAAATAATTAAGGAACTCTCAAAATTTATGAATAGGTGGGAATTCAATTATATTTATGATATTAGGGGATCTAGTGGGAATATAACCATATGGAAAAGGTGTTCATATACCCTTTTTAACTCGTGGGATTTTCCTAAAAGACTATGGGGTAACCCTCTTATAACTAAATATGGGGAAAGAGATATTTGTCTTGAATGTATATGGCCCTTACTCAAATAGAGTGGAAGTTTGTTATAAAGAGGAAAAAGAGAAGCATTATTATTTTTTCACATGGCAAAGGGATCTACAATAAATATATTGGTACTCCTCATAAAAACTCAAACATGACTTTTGAAGAAAATGAATACTTTCAAAACATGCTAACCCAATTAAAGAACCAAGTTGACAAGGTGAATGTTAGTATGTCGAAACCAATGGATTTAACAAATTCTCAAGAATACCTTAAAACATAATTAGAATATCAAGTACAACATAAAATGGATGAAAATAAGAATGACATGAAAAATAATATGGATGAAAATAGGAAAGAGATGGAAAAGCATATGGAAAAGAAGATGTTATAATTGCAAAATTCCATGTCTTCCATGATCTTGCATGCTCTAGATGAGAGACTCTCTAAAGGAGATATCAAATTGCAAGGAAATCATAAAAATATAGAGGAAATAAATAATGAATCCTAGAATCATGATTATTCATCACTTTGAGATCCACATCATCAAGGTTTCAATGTGGCAGCAAGGGATTAATTCATTCCAAAGATAGATATGAGGAAGTTTGATGGTAAAGATCCCATAACATGGATATTCCTGATGGAGCAATTCTTTGATCTACACCAAACACCAATATTACAAAAGGTATCTATTTCATCCTTGTATTTAGATCAATTTGTTTGGTATCAATGTCTTTGTGAAAGAAAAAAAAAATCTATTATCTCTTGGTCCATTTTTACAGATGAAATGATATCACGTTATGGGGATATTAAGAGAAATACATTCTTTAGTCAACTGATAAATCTTCTACAAAAAGGTCCAATTACATATCACATTCAATAATTCTGAAATCTAAATCTCAACGTAAAGAACATTCCCAAGGATATTTTGTTAGATCTCTTTATGGGCACTTTAAAAGAGAATATTCAACATGAGGTGCATCTCTTTGAACCTAAATCCCTAGATCAAGCTTTCAGTATGGAAAGGAAAGTGGAAAACAAAAATATGGCTACTTGAAGGGATGGCCACTGACAACTATAGAGAGTACCATGTTCCCTCTCCTAAAACCGACCAGGCTGACACCTCAACGAATGGATGAAAGAAGAGCCAAGGTATTATGTTTCAATTGTGACAACAAGTACAGTAAAGGGCATAAATGTGATGAGAATAAATTATTATTCATTGATTGTGAAGAGGAAGAATATCAAGAATTGGAACCATCACAAGAGATAGATCTATAAGTGATCCAAGAGGATCTCCACACAAGGATTCAATGCTTTGCACACCATCAAGAATATCATTAAAATGTTAATTGATGATAGGTGACAAAGTTTAAAAGAATGATTAATTCCCCATTTAAAATTGTCAAAATGATTAATATTTTAAATGAGTGTGATAAGATCATGTATTATTCATTAAAAAATGATTAATACTTGGAGTGAGTGGAATTACTCATGTGTTTTTCATTTAATTTGTTAAAAGGGGAAATTAGTTGTGTGAGAATCCACCTCACAAATTAGTTTCCTAGTTTTAAGGGGAAGTTGGGAGTCTCATGAGTTAGTTTGGGATTCTTCCTCATTTTATCACAAATGGTTTCCTAGTCTCAAGGGGAAGTTAAGGGTCTCATAAGTTGGTTGAGATGATTTTCTCATTTTTGTCCTTGAGTTGTTATTTAGATCCTAAATGTGTGGATCTTGTCTCCTTGAATTACAGAGAGAGGGAAACTATATAAATTCCTTATGTAATATTTGTTAAGGGAGGCCCATTTAGGCCCCCTAGAGAGAGATCTTTGCATGGTGAGTAATGTAGTCATTTTGGTGTATGAAGAAATTTCACTTATGTGAACGCCTTAATTTCTTTGTGTAAGAGAAGGTTGCTCTGGGTTTCATCCCTATAAGAAGCATGTATGAAATTTTGTGAAAGGGTTTCAGCCCTGTAAGGAGCATGTACCTACATGTTACCTTCTCTGATAACACAAGAGATCCCAAACAAAGGTCTTTTTTCCCTAAGATACATTATGAACTCTGAGATTTCTACAAATTGGAAACAACACTGGCTCACCAAGGAGGAGGTTAGATCAGGAGAAGATCATGTCGAAACTTGGAAGGAATATACAAAAGCATTAAAATATAGTAATGTCAAAATAAGGGAAAATTATTACCAACTACTATGGTCCCTCGTCTCTTATGGGACATATGAACCAAAACTAGGCTACAGAGCACTTGCGGAGGAAGACTTGGTAAGACAAAGAGTTTGGTGGTGGAGAATCATATGGAATCTAAGATGTCCCTCCAATGTAACACACCCAACTCCCTAACCCTTACTTAGGTTGGTGGGGTGTTAAAATTTTCTCTTTTATTTCCTAAAATCCACCTTTCTTTAGCACCTCCAAAATCCAATTCCAATTTCATAGCCTAGTTCTTCTCATCAAGAGCTTTCCAACGACTGTAACCATTCTCAAAATCAAGCTCTAGATCAAAATTTATGGCCTACTAAATTGTTTAGGCCTTCATTGGCCAAAACCACCACATCGCCATGTAGCTCCATGTCACATACACAATCCCATGTGGCTCCATCTAGCATGAACATGGATGTTGGCATGGCATGATCCACTGACCCAATGGGACCCATGACTCTCCCGCACTCAACACAACTTAACATCTCGCACGGTGTTTGATATTCCAGGGATCGTCCCAACACTCCACCGGGCTCACCGGGACGTTGGGCCCTTAGAATATTTACACTTCACAACACCAATCACTTGATCTAGTGATCGAGCTAGTGCCCAAGACACGTGGTCCTGTAAAGGTTTTCCATCTTCGTGACCTACCACCTGGCTTGACACGTAGCTATCGGGGCACCGACCCACAAAGGTACATCTTGCACACCCAAACATCAAACGCCTGAATCGATGGCCTAGTTATCACTTTATACTCGTGGCCTTGTCATAACCTACCACATGGCTTGACATGTGGTGCACACAAGTCATTATGGAACTCTGTGTCAAAACTCTGATTTACCTTGACACCTAGCATGACATCCACTTAACACATGTACCATCCACTATGCAACACATCATCATCGAGCATACAGTTCCTCCACTCAAGCGTTGACACATGTCCACTATGTATTGGCTTGACAATGACATTCGACATCATCCTAACACCATTGATACATGTTCTCCTTTGCTCACAGGCTAACATGGAAGGTTGGAACCCTTCCTGAAACCATCCCATCGGGCTCACCGAGCACCGGGACACCGACATCTATGGATGTCTACGTCACAATTTCACATACCTTCCCAATCTCCCCTATGATGGGCCCCATGTTAGAACCCTTCTTATAACCATGCCCCACCGGGCAACCGGGGAAAAATCGAACTTGCGATAATTCGAGGTGTGACTTCTTCCTGAGCTTAATTACAAGATCAACGATTGAGAATTCTTGGCGCTCAGATCTAGCGGTTGAGGATTAAGGGAATATAAACAATATTACTCTCCCAAAAGGGCCCCATGCTAAACTCATTGACCAAACACAAACAACACGTATCATCCTCTGGCATGTCAGCTACCATGTTGGCATGATGAGTCTTGGAGACCTTCTGGGGATATGATACACCGATATATCAGCGTAAACCCCCTTATGAGATTAATACAAGGATATACGACTAAGATCTCTCAGACCATAGATATGATGACTTTCAAATCAAGGCAATGATGCAAAGTCTTAAACCTGTCGAGGCCCACACTCAACTCAACCACAAACCAGACACTAAAAAATGTCATCCCCATGACACCCTGATCGTGATGATAACACCCAATACTTTTCATGTTGATATCATTCTTACTCTAGTTTACAAGGAAATGGGTGGAACCAAGTGTTGGAACCTTGTTACACCGAGTATCGAGTATCAGGTGAATGATAAGGCCTTCAACATGAGACTTTCTGGTATCTCGAGTGTTATCAGAAAAGGTTGTCAAGGGCCATAGGTGTGTGTCGATATACCCAAATCTTTAGTCTTTCCATGTCTCTATCCTTTTTGAAAACCAAATATTAAGTTTTTCCCCCTTCGGATTGTAGATCGTTCTATGTTTTTCCCTTGTTAGTGTGTGCACCCTATTTCTTTATGTCTTACTCGGAGGAAGTCTCGGCCCTAAGCCTCTCTATTTTTCTCTAAGGATGAACACACGTCTCCTTTGTTTAAATCATTGTTCTCTCTATTTTCCCAGCCCACAACAAATTGTCCAGGTCCTTGTTCACGCAGGCCACAACCATGGACACAAAGCACAGCTTTCACAATAGTCCATTTTGGGCTTGAAACGCAAGCAACGGGCTATTTAATCGTTCAGCGGTGGAGATTCTAGGAACAATCCAGATTAGTGGCCCACAGGCGTCCGAAAGTCCATAGTTGCATGAAGTATAGTGCCATGAAAATATCCAAAGCCTGAAGCGAATGTGAGCCATCGATCTTAAAGTGGACAGGTGGCAGCAAATCCCAGTGTTCAGGGAAATTGCTTCAGGAGTTTTTGAAGTGGGAAGTGTGTAAAAATGTCAAAGAGTTGAAGACCGAACTCCCGAAGAAATCCTAGACCATTGATCTCGAAATCAACAGGGAGTTGTTGATCCTAGCGGCAGTGCCTCCCGAAGGCCCGAAGTCCTGAAGCCCCGAAATAAGCATGAGTCATCGATCTTGAAGGGAGCCACATGTCGCCAGATCCTTCGCTTTGGAGGTTTTTCCAAGAGTAAGCGAGGTTTGAAGTTTGATTTTTCCCAGAGCTCGGAGACCCGAAATGGATCTTAGTCATCAAAATCGAGGAGCCACACATCATAAGATCTGTCACTCCAGGAGTTTTACTTCAGGAGTTTTAAAATGAGAAACACGTCAAGTTCCCGAAGCGTCGAAGTCCCGAACACCAAAAGCATGAAGACTCGAAGTAGCTCTCGATCGTTGATCGAGAAGAGAGAAGAGGGGTCTTCGATCTGATCGAAGGGGTCAAAGTCCCAAAGCAAGAGAAGAACCATTGATCGAAGAGAACACGCATCAATAGATCGACAGCTCCGGGTGACGCACAGAAGGTAAGTAGGATTTGAGTTTTGATTTTCCCGAAGCCCAGATACCCGAAATGGATCTCGATCGTCCAAATCCAGACTGCCATGCAACGCCAGATCTAGAGCTCCAGGTAAAAGTGTTGAAGGAAAGCGAGATTTGAAGTTTCATTTTCCTGAAGCCCGAAGCCATGAAGGGATCTCAGTTGTCGATCTCAGGAGGGCCACGTGTCATAAGATCCATGACTCCGGGTAAAATCCCTTGAAAGCACAGTTTTGAGTTTTGTTTTTCCTAAAGCTCGGAGCTCCGAATGGATCATGGCCATTGATATTTGGAGGCCACGCATTGTTGGATCCTTAGCCCCAGGTACAAGCAGCAAAAGGCAGAGGAGGTTTGCAGTTTGAAAAGGCCGAAGCCCGAATCGTGAAGCAGATATCGACCGTCGATTTGAAAAAGGAAGATCTGATCCATCAATATGAAGAATGCCAGAGCTGGGTCATTGATCAGGAAGCCTCATCTCAGACAACACGGTCGATGGTCACACTTCATTACGAGTTCAGAAGGTGCACGAGTTTTGAAGCTTTAAGGGTGGGCCACAATTGGAGCCACTGTTTTGAGAAGGGAACGTGTGGCAGTTCATGGTAAATTGTGGGGGGAAAAGTGGTTTTCTTTCAAACCACCCTTAGTCACGCCCACAATCGTTCTTTTGTGTAGGGTCACAGCCCTAGGTCACATTGAAGAAGGAGCCAGAGGAAGGGGAGCTAGCCTCTAAGCCTAGAAGAGCCAGACATGTGGCACCCTTATAGCCTTGGCACATGGCCACCCCCTAAACATTAAGTCTCATTCAGTCTTCGAGGAAAAGTAGTAAGTGAAGGGTAGGTTTGGTGGTTGAAACCTTGACTCACCCCATAAATGGAAGGAATGGAAATTTTGGT
Organism: Picea engelmannii; assembly: GCA_009831015.1. Classification (NCBI taxonomy): domain Eukaryota; kingdom Viridiplantae; phylum Streptophyta; class Pinopsida; order Pinales; family Pinaceae; genus Picea; species Picea engelmannii. The sequence goes on along the minus strand of ML786929.1, from coordinate 15,650 downwards.
CATGGGAAATGAACCGTCATCCTGTAGTACCCCTCCAAGCATATTTCCATGCAGACCCATGCCTATATGAGCTTGTGTTTGACAAAGGGATGCATGTTCAGTCTGACAGAAGAAGTCGTCAACGCAAATATTTGGTAGTAGTGATCAGATCACACTCCTGATATTCAGGGACTGTTCTGAGTATAAATAGATAGTTTTAATATTTTGTTAAGGTCGTCAACTGGTTGAGCATAGCTCCCTATTTTTTGTAATGTTTTGATGACAGAACTGTTCTCTAGTTATGTATCGGATTTGAGACTTTCATATTAATAGAAGTCAGCCTCTTTTCATCTCTTTGTAAAAGCTGTGCTAAAACACTCGGGCATGGAGGATCCAGTCGAGGGTTGTTATGTTGTTGTAATGTAGGTTTGATTGCAGTGGTATCATGACCAGTTTTAGTCATATTCCTTGTGATATTTTCCCCTCTTACATTGAATGGCTCGGGCATTGAGGATCCAGTCGAGTTGTTGTAGTTGCATGGTGATGTAGGTTTGATCATTGTGTTTTTGTGACTGTGTTTTTTGGACATATTTCAGTGTCTGAAGCTTGATCTTAAGAGTGATATTGAGTCTAATTTTTTCTTCTCCAAGCTGCTTGAAAGCCTGATGCTCATAACAGTCTTGTTCACCTTTATCACTAAGTCTTCCCTCTGCTCACACTTAAACTCAATTCACTGACTGAAGTTAGTTGTGGCCCTCACTTCGTTGTTCATTTCTTGTCTAGTTTTGTGTTGAACATCATCCATATATTGAGTTTTGTCCATTGACCTCCACTCATATAAAACCAACATCCACCAAAACTCTGATGGGTACTGGGCTTATCCTCCTGCAATTTGAGGTGACTCTCAGTGCTAACACCGGGGATCCAATATTCCAATTAACCGAGCGATATCACCATTGATTCCCAAATCATCTAATAACAATCGAACAATTGTCGTCTAGCCTCCTTGTCAATCCAATGGTTATTGATCCTCGTCGGTTAACATAGGAAAAATAAATGGGTAAGCAATTTGACCTCAGATGGTCAAGATCAACCATTCCCTCTGAATTGATGGCCAATTTTCCCTTCATCTCTTAAACCTTTAATAGAGACCTCGAGCTCTACAAGCCCTCATTTCTAGAAACATAAAATATATAGGGGCTATCGGCCTTTTCTAGCCTCCATCACACAAGCTTTATTGTTAATAAATGGGTAATAAATTTGACCTCAAATGATCAAGATCGACCATTCCCTATGAATTGATGGTCGATGTTCCCTTCATCTCTTAAACCTCTAATAGAGACCTCGAGCCCTGCAAGCCTTCATTTCTAGAAACATAAAATATACAGGGGCTATCAGCCTTCTCTAGCCTCCATCACACAAGCTTTATTGTTAATTCATTATCCCTTTTCAAGGAAGATTACAACACTCTATTCCTCCCAGAGAATTATCATGTATTTCTTACTTACATATTGGTTCCCTTTTTAGAGGAGATCCATTACAACAAATATAATGTTGTGTATACAGGAAAATGTAGACACCAGTCCTTTAGTTTCCTTACATATTCTTACTCAAACCATACCATTTTTTTAATTGTACAAGCATACATAATTAAACATTTACAAAGTGTGATAGACTTGCAAATAATACAAGTATTTAATCAATGATACAAACATATCAATTAGTGAATATAATCACAAGAAACAACCATTCATTTTATCTAGTTACCGAAGGTATAAAATACTTATTTGTTCAATGATGAAATTGACCAATGAACTAATTGTGGGGATAATCCCTCAAGCGATCCATCATTTTCCAAGGCTTCCTCGCACAAGAAGAGTTCACTAACTTACAGAGTCTTACAGCCAAGGCATCCCTCTAGCTTGCTCAAACATGGAAAATTTCATCACGGCGATGATCATGGCATACAAGGTCTTCATGTCACAACAATGGCCTTTTCATGTTCTTCTAGCTAGATAACCATCATTTGTCCCTCAAGGACAGATCTGTCATCTCACCTGTATCACATGCATGCAGTGACCATGAGATATTTATATATCAATTTTCAATCAAAATTCTCTTAAATATGTTTTCCGCATATTTCCAATTCCACTTATGAATTTCTAGATCTATTCCATATAGGAAATAGATTCCACAAGTATGAGACTTCTTTCTCATAATAGTTTGGCTCTTTTACAATCAAGAGACATTGGTCTTCCTTATGGACTTATATTGTTTCCATATCTAAGAACATTATTCATGCAATTTCAACGTTCATACAACCAAATAGATTGTTAGTTTCTTATGTACATTTATAGTGGTTCACAAATAATTCTTAAAATTATGCATACAAACAATTGCATGACCTTTATCTATTCAATGATATAAAGTAAAATGAATTATCACTCCTTATACATGCATTATTTCAGCATACCAATATTTTCAATGCAATTAATTTTCATATAACTTCAATCAATGTGTTAATGCCCTTGGCCACATTTACACACAATGCACCCTTGAATTGATTTATGATTACCATATTTCATGTTAGGCATCTTTCCATGGTGAGTTGGAATTCAACCAACCTCTCACCACATGGCTTATTTATTCACATTCATTAGTACAATAGGAAAGGGGTTTCCTTCTTTGAGCTTATCATGACCTCAATTCAACATACATTATATCATATTCAAACATTATATCAGATTCAAATTTCATATGAATGCATTCAAGAATTCTTTATTTACAGGTAACCAAGGTGCCAATATTCATGGCCACCCAATTCCTCTCTTTACAATTTTACAACTATGTTGTAATACTAGAAGGTTCTCCTTCCATAAGGGGTAGTCCTATACATGCCCTCCCATGCAAACATGAATTCCCTCAATGCATTCAACCAATGTGGAACTTATGAGCACTTATACTCATCATCATTCATGATTAATCAATATATCCATGCCACATTTGTTCATGAATTTCTTGCAAGGATTTCAATCATCCTTGACTACTAGAGGTTCTTCCCTCTTTCATTTAGTTTCTTATATTCTTGGATTCTTACCTTGATTGGGTATTAATGACATATAATAGTCAATCAAAGTCATATGGATATCATCAAGATATAAAATAATTTAGAATGGATTCTTAATCAATCCCCTTCAGTTCATGTCACATGGGCATGGAAAATTTATACATGTTCTGGCTGCCAACACCCTTTATGACATTACCTCATCATTGGTGCTTCAGGGGAACTCCTAAGGTCTCTTCACCAATTCTTTAATCAATAGTCTTTTTGTATGTATCCTCTACTTAAGGTTTTCCACCATTGGTAGTTGTCTTCCCCAATAGGTCCAATATTTTCCTACACACAATAAGCATTATTGTATTCACAAGTATATCATAAATCATGTAGAGTTACAATGCATGTACCATAGATTTTAAATCAGAAAACATTCTTAGATATATCGTAGCATATCTATATGCACTATATCACAATATTCCTCAAGGTGTTCACTAGTGCAATCATAACAATATTTCAGCTATTTTGGTATCCTACAACCATCAATATTCTCATGCCCTAAACATTTACAAATAACAACATTTCAGGTTTTTTATCCCAGAGAATCATAGTAACAACAAGAAATGAGTCAAGGGATTTTCCCCTTTTCCAACTCCTTTGCACAATCTGGAACTTTCAGCTTAACTGAACAATTTTGAAGGCCTCTCTACCTTTGCACAATATGGATTAACCAAGATCATTCATTTAAACATATTTATTAGTTTATTTTCCTTTGTTTTCACAATTGTTCTTTTAAAGCATACAACGCTTCTAAGCAAATCATAGTTTTAGAGTGAGAAAAGTGTTCCTCCTTTTCTCCTTCTTTGCTTCTACAATTTGTCTCCTTTTTGGGATCTGTCTGCTCCATCCTTTGAGCAGTTTCAGTCAAGTTCATCTTGACCTTTCCTAGATGTAACATCATACAACAACATTAAAATTAGCTCACAATTTAATTATGAGTCAGTGCATTGTGCACATTTACTAAATAGAATCAGGATTATCAAGGTCATGTCCTATGGAAGTCTTCCACTCAAGCATTATATTTTAAAATGTAATCTAGGATTCTTATAGGAATAGGATTTACAACCCACTTCCTAATTTTCCAGTAGTCATTAATGTTATGGCTTTGTTCTTTGGACAGAGTCTTTACATAGTTCCTCCACATGGAACTTCTTCAACATGCAACTCTCTTTTTTCATATCCATCATTACCTGAAATGATCTCAATCCATGAGTTAGCATCAACTTCATCATTTAAGTTACTTAACCAATTATTCCTAAGGAATATAGGCATGCATTCTTATTGTTCATTTAGATTATGCATTCATACATGTATGTTTATTCTATCATCTTGCATTTACAATGTGCTTTCATGCACTTACCCACATGCATCAATATAATCTGTGTGTCTACCACTGACACGCTTTACAATTTCACATGCATATATACTTAAATTCATCTAGATTGTGATTTCTCACAATCATTCTTATGAAATATCCAAAGGCAAAATCATATTTCCTTCTTCTCATAACAATTGAGCATTCTTGCTCCTTTTACTCTTCCAACAATTTATACTAGTTCTTACTGAGGAATGGTGTACAACCTCCTCGAGCTAGTATTCAAATAAAACAATCATAACTCTTCAAAGTAGAGTCATCCATGTAACCATAGAATTATCCAATTATGGAAAGTACAAATCTTGTCTCATAGTCCAGTTATTCAGGTAGTCATATCATGCCTTTGGTGTTTGCACGCGTGCACACACACACACACACATGCAATTCCATCGCTTGCACCTTCTTCCATGTCGTTCATACACATTGGTATTTTAAACTTTAATATAATTCCTCCCTAAGATATTATAATCATTCATATGGAAACTCCCATAGGGATTATATTTACCTCTTTACACGGTAACAACTAGCAAGAGATCATTGTTTCCCATCTACTATAAAAGCATCCAAAAAATCAAAATTTCAAATAGGTAATTACATCATTACCCAAGACAACAAGATGTCAATCCCTATCTCTCTTCACACCTCAAACCATTCTTGGTCAGCATACCTTTAGCAAGGGAAAACTTTCCAAATTCCCTTTCATTAACACTTGGCATACCTAGCCATACATGTATGGATGTCATCTAACCCATTAGACTTCAAGAGAATGTCCAAGCGCTCTCTTTAGTAGATTTTGGACCAACACCTTATTAATTTCTTTGCCCTATCTTCATAAGGCTATAAGCATCTGCAGTATCAATATTCTTATTCATGATGTTAGCTTTTATGCTATTATCTGATCATCATTGTCCAAAATGATTCATGACATCCTTATATCTCACAACCAGTAACAGACTATTCCAAGTTTATATGTAACCATGTGCACCAAGCATTTTACCCATGCCTATAATGCATACGTATTCCAGTTATGTGCATTTTGTATTCACATGCATAGACATGCATTCAAGGTAAGCCTTGTTCTTTGCAACCAATCACATGTTTCTTTCATCATAGGTCAAATTAACTAACCTTAGCTAGTTTTCCATCAATTCTCTAAACATGAGGAGTTCTGCATACATGCATTATTCTTTTATTTAAACAACAATTATAATTGTCATGGGCTCCATCAACCCATACTTATAGGCAACATTACAACAATCTAGTTCATTCATTTTCTGGACTTAGGTAGCCCTACAACATAATTATGTCATTTATGTCATTCACATTCAAGTCTTACCATGAATTCCTATCAACATATTCCCACTCCTGTAGAATTAACTATCATTCCAACAAGGAAACAATACAATTCTTCTATTGTAATTCAACATGTAAACATGCACAGTAGATTGGTGACTCCACTTGAGAGTTGGATCAAATTCCTCCCCATTTAGGCCTTCAGAGTGTTTCTTTTAATCATTTTGTGTATGTAGATGTCATAACCAGCCTACCTCGGCCTCCAACTTGACCAATTTAGCCTCTGGGTGGGAGAACTCATTTTGATTTTTTCTTCCCACGGGTTTATTGTGTCTGTGCGGGTATCGAAAGAACATTCGCGTAGCTCTACGCAATTTGCACATTTTATCTATTTCACTGTCATGCAATCTGCACAATATACACATTGAGCGCCACTGTCAAAACTATAGACCACACAACATTTCTTTGTTTCATTGTTTGCAAGAATTTCAAAGTTGATTTCACCAAGTAGCTTTAGGTATACATTTTTTGCACTTTGTAAGGCAACGACACTCACACTTATAGTTCTTTATTGCATTACTAATTAGTTCTTTCTTGCATTAGTACTTAGCTAACCTAGGCACTAAAAAGGGGATAAAAAGAATCATAATTCTTTCCTTTGTGTTTCCACATGGATGGCTAGATTCAACATTTGAATTCTTAGTTTAGTTGTTTTTCTTTCACAAGCACTTGATCACTCAGGACTAGGAACCAATTTTGGCACCCTTATTATTCTCTTTCCCTCACACTCAATATGATATTGGGAAATCAGAAAAGGGTATATTAAGAAGTTCCATCTCCCTCTAGCAAATCATTAAATCATCAATTAGGAGAGGCAAAATCTCCCTTGGATACCTCTTAGTTTTCTTTTCATAAATTGAAACTCAATCTTACAAGTTGTAAAGGGCCCATACATGCCAACCTTCTTGCAAAGTTAGGACAGTTTCAAAGTTTTTTACAAAGAAATCAAAAAAATATAGGGAGTTAAAGGAATCT
>ML786928.1:285033-327667 GCA_009831015.1 Picea engelmannii | reverse complement strand
GCCCAGGAAACCCTCCATGGCGGAAGAAAAGAAAAATGATAGAGCAAACGATTCTATTAATCTGTTGCTTGAGCAAGCTCTCACGCGACAGAGGGAAGAAATGATGGATAATTTTTTCCACATCCTTCAACGCCTATTGATAACAATTGGTGCATATTCATCAAGCGACCACTTTGGAGACACCTCACCTTTCAAGTTACAAGTTAATTTTGATATTCTCGTATTTGAAGGACAGATAGATACAGATGCCCTAGAAAAATGGTTAAGTCTGCTAGAAGGTTATTTCTTTGTTCACAATTTCTCCGATAGGCAAAAGATCACCTTCGAACCCCTTAAGGCTCTCCCCCATGTCAAACATTGGTGGGAAACTTACTGGGAGAAAAGTTCCACAGAGGAGTCTGGAATATATGGGGTTGAGCCCACTTGGGATTTTTTTGTGGATGAGGTCAAGGAACAATATTACCCTGTTGGTAACTATGACGACCAGTACATGAGATGGATCACACTACGTCAAGAGAGGGGCCAAGCAGTGTAAGAGTTCACCAATACCTTCCATACCTTGTGCACCAAGATGGGTATCAAAGTTTTTGAGCTGCATTTGGTTCTGAAATATCGTGGGGCTCTACACAGGTACATCCAAACTGAAATGGAGTTTCTGGACATCTCATCGTTGGGATCAGCCTATCGATATGTTGTCAAAATCAAGCAAAAATTTAAGCACCATAACAATCAGAATTTCGGGTCTGCAAATCCGCAATAAGAAAAGCATGATAAAGACGACCCTAACAAACAACCTCTTGAAAACTAGTCCAAGCCACAGGAAAAGAAGGATAAGGGAAAGACAAAGAATGACAATGGAAAGTGGTGATATTTTCACAAAATCCTCTGGCACAACACCGATGAATGTCACTCAAAACAATCATTGATGGTCAAGATCAAATAGAAAGATACGAACCTGGCTTTGGAATCTGATTCAAAAAATAATGGGAGAAGACGTATCATCGACGCAGACCCCATTGCTATTGTTGCGACTATAACAATTCAACTAGAAGAACCAACAAATCCTAAAGATGGGGAGCACCTCTTCCATTCACAGATGTGGGTGAAGGGGACCCCATTGCATTTCATTGTTGATAGAGGAAGCCAGAAGAACCTCATCTTAGCAAAGGTCGTCAAACAGTTGGGATTGTCGATAACAACACACCCGTAGCCATACAACATTGGGTGGCTTCGCCAAGGACAAGATCTTCATGTCAGCCAACAGTGTCACCTGTCCTATGGAATCCAACCCTTCAAGGATGAAGTATTGTGTGATGTTTCCCCTCTTGATGTATGTGATGTTCTTTTGGGCCAACCATATATGTGGAAACGTCATGCTATTTATGAGTCTCGACCCTGTAGTGTCATTGTTACTCTGGGGGGTCAGCTCTACAGGATACTAGAGGTAGTTATGACTATTGTTCCACCAAAACAGTGTCACAAGGTAATCTCTCATACTACAAAATTCATCCTCTTCACAATTTGTTCAAAAGGTGAACAGAAGGACACTGCAACCACTGCAACCTTGGCCTAAGACCTTTCTTTCCAACAGAAGCAGATCGCAGAAGAGACAGAAAGTATTGTTTCTTCACCTACAATGGTACCTACACACTACCTATTCAATCCAAGAAACAACAGCTTGGTTGAACAGATTCAACCCCACCAACAATAGGTTCATGACAGTCTTCAACAAGCTAAGCAATGCAACTTCTCCAGCAAGGCAAGAAGCTCACCAAGATTCAGATTGAGCAAATGCTTTCCCCTCTCCCCCGGGAACTCAACACAATGGAGACCATTACTTCCTAAGGAAGGAGGACTGATCCAGGTGGATATCGGTGGCCACCCACCTATTCCAACTGGCTCAAAACAGTTTGTTGGCAACTTACTACTTTTAGCAGATCCAAACTTTTGGGGGCACTTTGAGGGCCTAAACGAAGTTTTTTCACAATTGATCACCTCAAAATGAATCTCCTCGTCAATACCTTTCCAACTAGCTATCGTGCTCCCCAAATGGAAATTGTATGCCAAAGTTACGCCCCTGGGAAGTTGATACACTAAACTACCCAAAACGAGGTCCACTAAATTGTTGGATTTTCATCTTCCGGGGTTAGAGTTTTGGATTTTCTTTATGTTAAAAAGGCCTTTGGAGCCTCTTTGTAATAATCATCTTCTTGAGAATGATCGTAGCCATCACATCTCTTCTCAAAGATAAGTTGTCACCATTCTAGCGAGTCTTTCACATTGTATTTCTACAGTTTTTTACATTTCGCTCATTAATAGAAATTGTGTATTATTGTATCTCTGTGTTTATGGTTATATCTCTGATATATCTTTGTTATATTATTGGATATCTGGTATATCTTTGTACATTTCTTTATTAGATCTCTACTCTCATTTTGTGTCGAAAATAATCTGAATCATTGTCCTGCAATAATTTCATCATATGCAAAGCAAGATTAATAGGGAGTTTAACATCAATGCCATAAATTAATTGAAAAGGGGAGATACATTTTGATATTTAAGTGCTAATTCTATTGTCCCAGAGTGCAAACTTCAAGTGAGAACGCTAATCCCTTTTATTATCAATCAAAACTTTCTAATAACCGTCCTTAAACACTTATTTGATGACTCTGTTAATCCATTACCTTGAGGATAGTAGGCATTAGAATGTCCAAGAATAATGTTATATTTTTGACATAAATCTATCATTGCAAGGGATTTAAAAGCTTGAGCATTGTTTGTTATGATATTCTTGGGACATCCAAATCTAGCAAGAATATTTTCCTCAATAAATTTGATCACAACTGCATCAGTAGCAAATTTGGTAGGAATTGCTTCCACCCATTTGGAAAAATAGTCTATTGTAGTTATAAACCACTTATGTTGTGCACTAGATGTAGGGTGAATCTCACCTATGAAGTCAAGTCCCCATTGTTGAAAAGGAGCTTCAACTTTTACTGGCACTAATGGTAATGAATGAAGCTTTTGTTTACAACAAAAATCTGAAATTATCTACAAGATCTTACCTTTGCATTCACTTCTGAAAATAACTTTAGCCAATAATAACCAGCTCTCAAAATTTTGTATATTGTAGCTCTCCAAGTATGGTGTTCTCCACATATTCCTTTATGAAATTCATCTATAATTCCCTCAGTTTCTTCTTCAACAAAACAGTTCAATAGAATGCCCAAAGGATCTTTCCAATAATGTTTTTCATCTATTATGCAATACTTGATTGCTTGTAATTTAAGAGAGTTATATTTTTCTTGATTGAGATCAGGTGGACATTCAAGAGTTTGTAAATATAAAACAATGTCTTTGTACCAAGGAGATATAGAAAAATTATCATGTACCTTTACCAAAGGCTACCACAAATATGCTTCATCCATCTCTGTTGAAGGATGCTCTGTTATTTTTGAAACCTGATTTATTCCAAGAGCCTTGCAATTCGATTCTTCTAGAAGTTTTGTTAAACCTTGACCTTTAATCAATTTTGTTGGCTTTATTTCAAGGTCATACTCTTGAATTTTCACTATCCATTTTCCCCTTCTCCCATCACTATCTAGTTGAATCAGAATTTCTTTGATTGTACTACTAGACACATGTGCAATTATTTTGGAGTGTAAAACATAAGCTCTAAACAATTTCAAAGCCTTTACTAATGCATGTGCTTGTTTCTCAAGAATGTTATATTTGAGTTCTGAATCTCGCAAACTTTTACTAAAGAAAGCAATTGGTTGTTCATGATTTTTATCATTCTTTTGTAAAAGAACAACAACAATAGTATTTACTGAAGCAAAAGAAAAAATAAGAAAATATTTTGAATAATCTGGGCTTACCAAAATTGGTGCTTCTCCCAAGGCTTTCTTGATTTGGTCAAATGAATATCTGGCCTCTGAAGACTGTTCAACTTCATTGTCTTTTTTTAGCATGTCTGTCAAATTCTTCACAACTTCAACAAAATTAGGAATGAACCTTCTCAAAAAGTTGATTTTTCCAAGAAATGACTGAATCTCTTTCATGTTTCTTGGCAGACTTGTAACTTTAATTGCTTCAACATACTGAGGGTCAATCTTCACTCCTTATTTTGAAATAATGTGTCCAAGTAATTTTCCTTCTTGCATAGCAAAGTGTGATTTCTTAGTATTAAGTGACAAACCATTTTTTTGTATTTAATAAAAGTTTGCCTGAGATGTTTTAAGTGCTCATTATCTGATTTGGAGAAGACAATTAGATCATATAAATAAATAGCAATAAATTTATCTTTCTATCCAACAAATGTTATATCCATCGCCCTCTGAGAGGTTGCTCCTGCATTCATTAAACCAAAGGGTGTTTGTTCATACATAAAGGTTCCCCAAGGTATGGTAAATGCAGTCAACTCCCTATCTTTTTCATGCACAACAATCTGGTTATAGCATGAAAAACCATCAATCATAGAAATTCAGTTAGCTCCCATTGCCCTTTGTAAAATATGATCCATTTTTAGAAGAGGGTAATTATCCTTCAATGAATATTTATTAAGATTTATAAAATCAACACAGAGTCTAATTTCACCATTTTTCTTTCTAACATGTACTAGATTTGCAACCCGGGAAGAATATCTAAGAGGAACTATAATTTTGCATCTAACATTTCCTTTAATTCATTTTCAATTACTAGGAAAAGAATAGGATTTACATGTCTTGATTTCTATCTGAATGGTTTAGATGCCACCTTAAGTGGGATTCTATGTTAAATTATGCTAGTGTCATAAGTCTTTAGATCTTCATGTGTCCATGCAAAAACCTCAATAAATTCCTTAAATAAATCTACATACCTGGTTTAAAGATTAGCGGGTAGAAGCTTTGAGATCTTGATATTATTTGGTTCTTTTTCAATACCAAAGTTATAGTCTTATACCTCTTCAATATGAGGATGTACAATAGATTTGACAACAATATCATATTTATCAAACAATTTATCTAGAGGCACTAATCCCTTTGGAATTTGATCGTTTCTCAATATCATCATTTTATGGTTAGCAATAATATTTTGCATTTTAGGATCTAAACAACAATTTTGATTAAAGTTTTCATTATCTTTGTCATCTTCTTCATCAATACAAGTTGCATAAAATTCATCAACCATTTCCAAAAACTTTTTAATCTATTGATCGTCTCCAAATACCTGCCAATGTTTAACATTATCATGAATTGAAGGTCTATACCTCATCTCCACTTCGTATTTGATATTTGGAACCTCAAGAGGCCTGAAAGTACTTGTTGCCTTTGCTAATGAATCTACCTGTTGATTTAAGTGTCTTGGAATTGCATGAATATTGAATGTTAAAAAGAAATTTTCAATTAAGTCTCAAACAATTGTAGGATTTCATCCTAGGATGTTTGGCTTGACAAATCTTCTTTTTTTGCTTAACAATTAATTTTGCATCACCATATACTGTGAGATTTGTGATTTTAATTCTTCTAACTACTTCTAAACCTAACACTAAAGCTTCATATTCACAGACATTATCTGTGGAATCTGTTTCAAATTGCAACCTAAAAGAAAATGGAAAAAACTTCCTAGAATGTGAAATTAAAAGTATACCAACTCTGAAACCCTCCCAAGAAGAAGCTCCATCAAAATACATTTTCCACATTCCATTTACACACTCATCATTTTCAACAAAAGGAGTATTTATTCATTATTTATAGATAGAATGAAGCATCCCAAGTCTTGATCTTTCGAATAAATAGGATCATTATTGGGATTATTTGGATCATTGATTGTGTATGCAAGTTTGGTTTCCCTATAAAGTCACATGGTTTCTCCACCAACAACTGGAATAGTGGCATATGTCATATCCATTTGTAGTGTGCCACCTAGTTTGCTTCCCCAAGATATGGATAAAAGTGTTCCATAGTTCACATGCACATCTAGCACAACCACATCCACCGTGACACTTTTTACAGGAATTTGGGATAAATGTACTACAAGATCTTTGATCATCCCTAAACATCTGACTTTTCTAGAATCAAAAGAATACAGATCTTGATATGGTCTTGTGGTTTGTAAACATAGTTTCTCCATGACTATTTTATGTATTAAATTATGAGAATCACCTAAATCTAGGACACGATTATACAAAATATGTTCATGGACAGTCAATGAAATGTAGAAAGGTGCCACTGTATCTCCTCTTTCCTCAATATAAGGTCCAAACATGACAGTGGGCCTTTCATCCTCTAGATTTAAACTATCATGTTGTGTTGTTGCAATTGAGCATTCAATCATTTTCAAGACGTGTTTTCGATAAACAAGATTTTTTGCAAGTTCTAACAAAGGAATAGGAATTTTGAACTTATTCAATTCATTTTCTAGATTGAATGAGCTACTCATTTTATCTGTTTCTTTATGCTTTGTATCCATTTTCTTAGTTGCTTGATGATCAGATTTTTGTTTTGAAAGTGTCATTTCTTTTCCTTTATCATTGTTTTGCACTTTATCTAACTGACCTTGATTATTTATCTTGGTTGCATTTACATTTTCTCTTGGTCTAAGGTCATATTTTTTATGAAGTTCAACTTGTAAAGCATCTGAGAAAATCCTATAATGATATGGCGATGGATCAGTTTGATTTTTATTATCATCCTCATTAAAATATTGATTAAAGCTCAAGGATTTTTCATATTCATCTTGGGTCAGATGTACATCAGAAAGGTCACCTTCTATCATATTCATTTCTTCATCAAACTCTTCAAATTCTTCTTCCATAAGATTATCAACCAAACGTTCATTTTTTATAGGTGTTTGTATTGGTTGATCTTCATTTTTTTTTTCTCTTTGTAAAACTTAGGGAGGGTTAAAGGGCCTTCTAAATTGGTTTGGATTTCTATTATCAGACCTCCTCCTTTCAATTTCCATCCTAGAGAGTTTATTAGATAAATCTTTAATGATTATGGACATTTCTTCAAATTTATCCTCTTAATTTTTATTTATTCCAGAAGTACCAACATGTTCTTTTTGTTTTATTTCTCTCAATCTCCTAAGTCAGTTATAACCTTATCCTTTCCTTAAGAAATCATATTGGATTCAATCTCTGTAGCATCATCTTGCATATTTTTTAAGGTGGTAGATCTTCTCTCCCTAATTAATAAGGCAAAATCTGGATCAAAGGAGCCAACAAAGTAACTGTTGCAGTTGGTTGAGATGGTTTAACATCTTTAGGGATTTTATGATAAATCTTATTAAATCTCTTGATGAAATCTATAACAGATTCATTATGTTTCTTTTTTAAACTCCCAAACTCAGTCAAATAATATAAATGATCATCTTTATCACCCCATTGACTAAGGAAAGTAGACTATAATGCATCCCAAGAGTTAATGGAATTATGAGATAACCCCTTGAACCATATCCTCATCTCCCCTTCAAAATTTTGTACAAATTTTCTCATATACACATCTTCATGTTCAAGACCTAGATTATCTATGAAATTGTCAAAGGCTGATAGATTTTATAGAGTTGTAATCTCATCTTCCCCATTGAATTTAAGTAAGAGCTTTAGATAATTATCAGGAAAATTGTTCAGATTTCTAGGAATATTTAAGTGTGAATATCTAGCAGTTGCTTTATTAAATATTCTAGGTGTAGGTGGTTGTTGTTGTTGTTGTTTTGGTGATGGTGGTGGAAGTGGTGGTGGATGGATGTTACCTGTGATTACTAGATGATCTAATAATAACCTTGAGTTCTCAGGAGTGAGTGGATTGAAGAATACTTTAAATTATTTTTCTTATAGAGGAACTTTTGGAAAGACTCTTGGAGAAGTTAAGGGAGAAAGTTTTGGAGAATTTGTAGGAGAAGGTATATTTGAAACTACATGAGAGTCTTTGAGAGAAAGTGTAATGTAATGTTCAAGAAAAATTTCAATAGGATCACTAGCAAAGACTAAAATGGGAATTTTTGGAGAAGTTGGAAGAGAATGTTTCGGGCATAATGGAGGAGAATGTTTAGGGGAAACTATGGGAAAATATTTGGAAGAATCTCCTAAAGTAATATAATATTTTCCTTTTGATTTGGGATATGTGGGAGAATAGGGTTTAGCAGCAGAAGGTGTAATTGGTCTTTGTCTAGGGTTTCTCTTAGACATTTTTTTTTTGGATCTGCTACTGGTGTAGTTTTCTTTGGGTCTAGGTTTTCCCTTGTGTTTTTCCTTCCGGATGTTGGGTTTAAAATCTTGGAGTCACCGGGTGAAATATTTTAGCTAACCTTTCTCTTTGTTCACTAGTAATGAGTAGGTTTTATAACTCTACCCGAGGAAAAAAATGTTCTAAATTCGTCGATGGAAACTACACCAACAATTGTTGTAACCCTTGAGATGTTGTAACTTTGATTGATTTTGATTTTAATTTTGTTTATCTGTCCTAAAATATAGTGTTTTGTTGATTTTACCTTAGATTTTGATTACTAACCTTTAATGAATAAATATCAGAGCTCGAGGGTGTAATTTCAATGTTTCAAACAATTTAAATCTTGAATGAGTGAAGGAAGAGTTTGAAGGAACAAAATTGAAAGTAAAATAATGTATCTTTTTAATAAATATTATTTTTCTTTTCAATAGAAGAAATTATGAGAGAAATTATATATATCTGAGCTAAGAACATAGAATGAATAGAAAAGAACAATTCATTTCTATTCACAAGGCATAATGAACAAGACACGGGTCCAGTGAATACTTACATTATATCTGAGGAAATTTATGGCCTTAGTGATTCATTTGCAGTTGTAATAGTAGTGGTCGTACTAATTTTATTGCACTTATAACATCAAACACATTGAAGAGGAAATTATGGACATAAAAATCACATAAAGAACATGAATCACATGAACTTAAACAATGAAATATAGAATCACCCAAGGTCTGCAATAAAATATTATTAAAAGATCTAGTCTTTTCCAAGGAAAAAATCTCCCTCTTACATTGAGTCTTTCTTAGACTTTATACAACTCGGATCCTAACTGCATGTGGTTATTCGGTCCTATTTTATAGCTTTCCATATACAAAATAAATATTTCATTTTTAAAAAATAGAAAGATATAGAAGATAGTTGTTCAAATCCCTGATTTTTATGAATTTGGTTCGCCATATCACTCTTGTACCAAGTGAACGGGAATATCCCAATCCTTATCTAATGATTACTTGTATGATAACATCTTTTGATATGCAATATCCAACTTTGTATACTTGTCATAAGTAGGAACATTTGCAAATAAATTCTTAATTTTCCACAGCAAGTAGAAGTCATCACTCAAACAATCTACTATTGTTTGAACTTTAATTATGCCAATTATTTCTTTGAATTCACTTGAATATTCCCTGGCCTTGATAAGATTTTGCTTGTAGTTTTCAAAGGTGAGCATATTACCTTTCTTATCCCAACGGCTTGTTTACCCCATTTCAATCAAATCCTTAAATTGCTTTGAGAATAATTCAACATTCCTCTGAACCATAATGCACTTATTTTGTGTCTGTTGAATCAAATGCCTCTTGGTAAAAGTCTTCTTTGTTTCTATGACCATATTGGTACGATATTTTCTCCCCCTTTTGTTTAATTTTTCTTTGGATTTTTATTTTTTTTTGTAAGTGAGTGTAGGAATCTATATTACTGAAAATAATATGATACAAAAGGTGGCCCCCTTGGTCTGCCTAGAAGGAAACCAGACCAGGGGGTCCCTAGTTGCACAAGTTGAAAGTAACAAAGGGTGGTTCTGGTCTGCCACCATGGGAAACCAAACCAGACCTTCCATGTTCACTTGGAGAAAAAGCATATACATAAAGAAGAAAATAAAACCATCCCCCTAAACCAGAGCGTGAAAAATATATGAGCTAACCAGACCAAGCCTGGTATTACTGCCTATAGGCTACCAAATCATTGATCCAGAACTATGAAGTTTTTCTGCACCTGGGGTTGCTCCTTCTCACCATCCGCCTGGCTCTTGTTTTCTTCCTATTGTGAGGTCGTGCGAGTCTTCCTGATTTGAGTTGGCGCACTGTGTCCATCGGCAGGCGTGATGTCCATGTGATGGACATAGCGTAGGTAGAGGTGGACTTGGGCCTCCAATCGCTCCAACTTACCTTTCTTGTCCTTCTCTACCTCTACTAAAAGTTTGGTAATAATTTTGAGACCGGTGATGTGACCCAAGATCTCATCCAGCATTTTCTTGTTTTCCTTGTTGTCCTTCTATATGGTTTCTTCCTTTTCTGAGATCACTTTTCCGATCATCATGTTATTTAGCCACGCCATCTCCATCGTTTTGTGGAAGAGGGTTTCCCTGGGTTGTGTGCCCCCGGATCAGTTACCCAGTCCTCTTCTTGTACCAATGCATCCCATGCTTTACCTTTGCACTTGTTCTTTAATTCCTTTTCCCACTAGGTGATGGTTGCCTTCCCCTTCGGCGCAACCCGAGTTTGGAAGGTTCCCTCTGCTTCTTTCGCGACTTATTCCATTCTTGTTATCCGTCGTGGACTAATTAGGACTTCCTTCCTAGGAGGGTTCCTTTTCCTGTGTGTTTTCTTTAGACGCGCCATCCCACTTTGCTTGTCGCAGCTCCTGTGTTGGTTACCCTGCCTATGCCTTCCTTCCCAAGTATTCTTCCTTTCCCTCCCCTTCACTATGTGATAATCCATGTTGTTGCGCTCCTTCTAATTGTGGCTATTTCTATTGTTCCTCTTCTTATTGACCTTTCCCCACTACGAGCCCGTCCTTTCAATCTTGGTTTGCTCGCAGTGATGTGTGCTTCCATCAATTTTCCTGTTAAGGCTCGTATGATCATGATGGGTCGTCCTTTGTCCCTGTGATTTTATTGTCCTTGCTCACTTGTGATATGATTGTATTGCTCTCCGTACCTGTACTTGTCCTGGTGGATCGATCCTGGTTTTCACCTGCCCCAAATGCCTTACATATTTCGTTGCACATGACTTGTTGCATGGCCTTTCACTCCAGCTTTCCCCACTCCTCTTACTGGTAAAATGGCTTTGCTTCCGGTCTTCTGTCTTCTTCTTATTGTGCTCTTGCATAATAATTAGTGGCAAAGTTTTAGGAAGTCCTATCCTACCCGGGCCCCACGAGGCCTTGTGATGTCCTCCTCGATGTGACCTTCCATGCTTAAACTGCCTTCACGATCTTTGGCCACAAGGTGGTTGCAGTATATTATGAGTTGCCCATCTGGAATGTTGATCCAAGTGTCATATAGTTATGGTCCTACCTTGGTGACACCCTCGTTGGCGAGCCTATTCGCTAGCGCATTCGCTGACCTGCGCACCCAACGCAACTCCACTGTATTAAGAGTTCTCAGATGCTCCTGGATTTTTTGTAGGGAGTGTGCAAGGCGCCAGTGGCGCTGAACCCTGAACACTCTAGTGCCATTTTGGAGTCTTTTCGCCATGTTGATAACCAGGGTGGAGTCACCTTCCACGATGGTGTTTGTCATCCTTTCGCGACTTAGGATTTCAAGGCCAAGTTCCAAGCCTCCAAATTCCGTTGCGTTGTTGGTTGACTTTCTCATGCTCCCAACGTACAGTCGGATGATGTTGTCGCCACTGTCTCTGATAACTCCACCTGCCCCTACTACTCCTGGATTTCCTTTTTCCACCCCGTCAAAGTTTAGTTTGAAGAACCCCGACGAAGGGGGAGTCTAGTTGCGGGATCCTATCTAGAGTTGTGGGTTGTGCCCTAAAGGTAGGTTGTTGCGCCAATCTTTCAGTCGAAAAAATGTCCTATATATGGGAGTCTTGGTCTATGAGTTGTGCTTTCTCTGTCTTGCAGTTGCGGCTCTGCACCATTTCTCTTATTTGAGGGACTATTGTCTCCTTTATTCTTTATGTCGGTATGCTTTCATTCTTGAAGATACGTCGGTTCTGTTCTTTCCAAATTGCTTAGATGATCATCCCCGACATTAGATTCCAGCAGAGGTTCACCAATTCATTTTCACTGTAACCCTCATTCCAGTTGTTGATGGTTGCACTGATGTTGCCCCGGATCCTATTGGATTGTCGAAAGATGCCTGTCGCCTAATCCCAAATCTTTGTTGTGTAACTGCATTCGTCCAGAAGGTGGTTAGTTGTTTCCTCCTTGTCTAGATAGAGATGGCAGCGAGAGGGACCTATGAACCCCCTTTTCATGAGGTTCTCCCAAGTTAGAATTCGATTATGTAGAACTAGCCATTTGAACATTTTGATTTTTGGCCATTGGGGGCTTTTCCAAAAATTTTCCTACTGTTGCTCTGGATTTTCTTGGTCCTGAACCGCAATGTAATAATGTGCTTATTTTAAGTTGAAGTCACCCCCATTTTTCTTGCCCCACCTAAATTGTTCCTCTTCTTCCGAGACCCCAATTTTCCTTTTTCTCAATTCGTCTTCCACCTCTTTCGTTATTGTTTCGATCCGGCCTCTATTTTTTGGGTTAAGTTTGTCCCAAATCCTCCATCTGGTGTTGCCTTCCCTTTGCTTCCAGTAATGATGGATTTTTGTTTTGCCTTGCCCAATCATTTCCTATTGAAGTTCCTCCCTGTCTAGATTTTCCATTCTGGGTTCTTGTTCCCATGCATCCTCCCAAAACCTTCTTGTTCTACCATTTCGAACTTCCCAGAACCTTTGTTTCTAGATCCAGTTCTTATTTCGCCAGGCAAGATTCCAAATGGTTGACCTCTCCCTTGTGCCCATGAATCGAATTGTCTCCTTGTCATTTATATTCGGAGCATACTTAGCCTTCCAGAGGTTTTCCCACGGTATCGATTTGTATTTTACCCATCTCCACCAGAGCTTTGCCCCGTAGGCTTCGTTGGTTACCTGTGGGTCCTGTAACCTCGGGCCACCTTTACTTTTTGGTTTACATACCTTATCCCAGGCCACCAGGGCCCATTTCTTTTTATATTCTGCATTGAGCAATAGAAAGTCTCATTGGATGGCTCTTATCTTTTGTAGGATTCCTTTGGGGGCTGGGAACACTGACATCATGTATGTCGGAATTCCTTGAAGAACCATTTTGGTGAGGATAAGTCTTTCGGCCAGGTTTAAGGCTCTATAAGTCCAATTTCTTACCCTCTCCTGCAGTTTTCTGATAACTCCTTCCCACATAGCCTTTCTGCAGGATCTGTCTGTCAGGGGGATTCAAAGTATTTCGTTGGGAGCGTTTTACGTTCAAACCCCAAAATGTTGGCCAAGTTGCGTTCAATTGTTGGATTAGTATTGAAGAAGTATATCATGGATTTGGAGTGGTTGATTTCCGCCCCTGAGGCTTCCCCGAATTCTTTTAATATTCTTTTAAAAGTCGTTGCTTCCTTTACTATGGGTGTGCCATGGAGTAGGGTATCATCAACGAACTATTGGTGTGTGGAGGTTGGACAGTTTTCAAAAGGTTTGATGCCTTTTATTTCACCAGCTGCAGTTGCGCTTTAATGCTTCTGCTTAGCCTTCCATCATTAGAATGAAAAAGAAGGGGGATAGCAGGTCCCCTTGTCTTATGCCTCTGGATGGAAAGAAAGGTTTGGCTGGGGCCCCATTGATTAGTAATGAGTAGCTTGTCATTGAGACTAGAGTTACTATCCAGTTGATCTGAACCCAAATGCTTCCAACGTCTTGGCCATGTAGTGCCAGCTTGTTTTGTCCTATGCCTTTGCTAGATCAAGTTGGATTATCATCCCCCCTCTCCTTTGGCTTTTCAGCGTGTAAATGATCTCATGGGCTTGGATGATATTGTCCATAATTTTTCTTCCTTCCACAAAACTCGCATGTTCCTGTGAAATCAGTGTGGGAAGGAGTGGCTTTAGTCTATTGGCTATGACTTTGGAGATTATCTTGTAAACAAGATTGCATAAAGTTATAGGCCTGTATCAGTCTGGGATCCTAGCTTCATTTTCTTTTAGGATTAGAGTGATCATTGTGGCGTTTAAGGCTTTCAGGATGGATGTCGATCGCCTAGAGTCCCCCACCACCCCATAAATATCATACTTAACCACTTCCCAGTAGGCTTTGAAGAATTCCACTGTGAAGTTATATGGGCCTGGGGCCTTTCCGTTGGGCATCTCCTAGACTACTTGGTCAATTTTTTCCTTTGTGATGGGTTTGCTTAGGCCAACATTTTTCTCCTTTGTAACCAGCTTGGGGATGTGCTGAATTATTTTTTATATGGCCTCATATTTGTCTTGGATGGGTTCCTAGGCTATCCCCTGGAAGTGGCTGACCAATGTATTCTCAATTTCCTGGTGGGATTCTCTCTCGATCCCGTCTTGATCCCTAATCTTCAAGATTTTGTTATGAGATCTTCTTGCAATAGTTGTTCTATGAAAAAACTTTGTATTCCTCTCCCCTTTCTTTAGCCACCTTATTCTGGACTTTTGGCGCGACAGGATTTCTTCTGGCTGTCATCTTGCTTCCCATTCCTAGGTCATTTGCATCTCTTCTATTTTCTGATTCTCTGTGTATCCCTCTTCAATACACTATACCTGTAGATTCCTCATTCTATCCTCGATGTTCTTTTTCCCCGGGTTGATATTTCCAAAGACTTCCTTGTTCCACTCCTTGAGTTTTTGTTTGATGTAATTGAGTTTTTTGTAAAGTTTGAACATCCTTGTCCCTTGATCCGGTAGTTCCTCCTGCCACCAATGGTTGATGTTCTCCTTGAAGGTGGGATGGTCGATCCAGAATTTCTCAAATCTAAATGGTTTGTTCTTCGATGTGGTTTGAAAATTAGCTTCCAGTTGAACTGGTCAGTGATCTGATCCCCCCCAAGGGAGGATGTTGTAGTCCAAATTTAGTCCCTACAACATAATTGATTCTGACTCCAAGAATCTATATAGCCTTGTTGCTACTTGGTGGTGACATAATCTTTTGTTGTTCCAGGTGAATTGACCATTGTTGGTCCTAATATCCATGAGCTTCATTGTGTCAATGAATGCTGAAAATTATTCCGCATCTCTATCCAGTCTCTTGGTGCCTCCTTTTTTCTCAGCGGGTGTGGTGATGATGTTGAAATCCCCTACCAGGATCCAATGGGGGTTGTGGGTGCGATCCTTTAGATTCTCTAGGTCGAGGAGCAATCTCCTTTTTTCCTCCATCACCTAGGGGCCATACACATTAGTGCATAGAATTTCCTCTATGTTCCCTATAATTTGCATTTTAACAGATAGTGTGTGTCTCATGGCTTCTGCTACAAGTAAGTTCACCAATTGTGGGTTCCACAAGGTGAGGATACCTCTCATAGTCTTTTCGATTTCAACCGCCAACATATTGTACTTACTCCAGTGGTTTTTACTGATTGTTTCCATTCTGTCTAAAGCGCATTTTGTCTCTTGAATGAAACATAGGTCAGGTTGTTCCTTACTTAGTCTATTTTTAAGGATTCATTGTTTTCTTGGTATATTTAGGCCTCTTATATTCCACGTTATAATCTTCATCTAAACATGTGGGGGGGAGTTGGGGAAGAGCTTTTTAATCTTACCTGAGTTTATCAGCAGGGCTCCTAGTTCTTGTAGGGCTACGCTATTTGATTTCCTGCCTTTCTTCCTCCTTGCCTACTTGGGTGAGTGTTGTGGTTGTCCATCGCCTGGTTTGATTCCCAAGTGTCCTATCTCACCATGCATGCGCTTAATCCCTCTGTATTTCACTTCCTCCCTTAGGAGGAATAGATATTGAATGCAGTCGAGTTGCTCCATTGGCACATTGTCTACCCCCTGCCTTTTCCATTGCTCCAGTATATTTAGTAGATCTATTCCTTCCCTTTCCACAATGTCTTTGAGGTCGGAGTCCTTTGTTCCTACCTCACTTGGAGTCATCTCTGAATCGTCGTTTGATTCCTGTATTGAGGTGTTGGTATCTTCGTTTCCTCCTTCCCTAGGACTTGTGCAACCTCCATGTTCTCCTTTGTTGCTTGGAGTTTATGTGTTCTCATGAGTTGTGTGTTCACTCGCTTCCTTATCTTTCGTATTTTCCTTCCCTCCTTCTTCTCATTAGTTGGGCCTAGCTCTTCCTTCTGTTCTAAGCCTGGCTTCCAGGTTGCTTTTTATTGGGGCCTTGCCTTGTTTTTTGTTTCCTTTGTTTTTGTGATTTGGCCTCACAAAATCATCCTCATCTTGTTGTGGCTTGGTGTTTTCTGATTCTTGTTTTTTGTTAAGAGGGCATTCTCTTAGTAGGTGTCCATGTTCATGGCATCTTCTGCATTGAAACAAGATCTTCTCATAGTCTATGCTTTTTATCCATTCCTCATCCCTAAACTCCAGGCTTATGGCTTCCGAGAGTGCCCTCGATACATCCATCTCTATGTAGAGCCTTACGTAGGATGTATATCTGCCTTTTAGGGTAGCTTCTGATGTCTTGACATATTTTCTGAGCTTGTTCCCTATGGATTCAAAGGTGGATGGAAGCCAGTAGTCTAGCGGTAAGGAATAAATCCTTAGCCAGACTGGGACAGTTTTAAAGATTTCTTTCTCTGGGGAGAAGTTTTCCTTCCATGGTCGAATGTACAACCCCACTGATGCATGGAAATATTCCCCCCCCTCAAAGACTTTATCCATGTCCTCCAGGTTCATAAAGACCACTGTGAAGAATCCTTTCAAGACTAGGTGGAGTTCCAATTCTCCACTTGGCTTCCAATGGTATTTTATCTAGTTGCACAATGTTTTTTCTATGGTCCACAGGCCCATAAACTTGTAGATCAATGCATGCGTCTTCATCTGATCCTGGAAGAGTTGTGTTTGGGGGTCTTCCAGTATAACCTT
Organism: Picea engelmannii; assembly: GCA_009831015.1. NCBI lineage: Eukaryota > Viridiplantae > Streptophyta > Pinopsida > Pinales > Pinaceae > Picea > Picea engelmannii. Next base: position 310,873 of record ML786928.1, on the reverse strand, counting down.
GGGTATCAGTGTTGTTTTAGGTTTACGCTGGTTGCACCCATCTGCCCCATTGGGGTTCGTCATTGCTTGTGCATCGTTTTGGGCTTCTCTGGCTCCTTCCCCTATGCGATCACTTTTTTCTTGGTTGCCCTCTTGATTATTTTTCGATCTTGATCCTGAAGTGTTGGTCAGAGGTTATTTGAAACCGCCGCCTCATGGGCCTTTCCCTCTGTCCACCACCACCTGCTTGTATGAGGGGGTTGCATTCCCTCCCCCTTTGGTGACCATGATAGTTGTTGTTGAGACTGCGACTGTTAAACCCTAGCTTAAAATTTCTCCAGAGCCGCGAGTGTTCTTAATTTTTCTTTGGATTTAGAATTAAGGACTTTTATGATTTTGTTTGCTAATTGGAGATTGTTTCCCAAATCATGGAAATCTTGTTGTATATACTTATCTGCCTTTTTTACTAAGGTTGATTCTTTGTCTATCAATTTGAAATAATCCCAAATCCTAGTAACCTCTATGATGATTCGGTCCCATATTAGATGTCTTTCTCCAATTAGATAAGATTTTTCCATCAACTTGTTCTTTAGCAAGTCGAAGTCTTCCTGTAAATTTGACTTTATTTTTTTTATATTGTGTGATGGTCTTATCTTTGTTATTCATATGATCTCTTAGAATCTTTAGTTCATCATTTTGGACAACAACTAATTTCTTTAGATTTTCTACTTCCACTTCTTTGAAATTAATATCAGATAAAGATCTTGCTATTTCTTCAGATGGATCAGAAGGTGTTGCATTCTGTGAAGAATAAGTTTTTTTCCTCAAAGCCTCTATTTGTTGTTCATATAGCTCAATATGTGCTTTCATTTGAATTATTTGATTCACTAGTTGGTCATTTTTTTGTTGTATTGCCTTCAATTCTGGAGTCTGTACATGATCAACATTTGTAAGGTTAATTTGTTTCTTTAAAGCCAAAATCTTAGTATTCTTAGTGTTGATCAAGTCTTGCATTGGCTCAGTATCTTTAGAATCATCTCTTAGCTTCAACATCATACACTCCAATTCTTCAATTCGCATCTACTTTGTTATGGTGAGTAACTTCTCTAGCCTCGGTTGTTCCTTGATTTTATTTGACATATTATGCAGTTTCTTCATTCTAAGAGAATCTTGTAGCATCCATACAAACCATTTCCCCCGTTTGCCTAGGTAATTCCATTTTATCCACCAGATGAATTTGATTTAAATCATAAAAAAGTTTGGATAGATATGATCTTCACGAATGTTGTGGTTGTGGAGCTCGAGCTCCCTTAGTGGCTAGGGAAAACCATAGTCGTCATCCCTTTTTGTAGCTCACCTAGAGGAGTCGTCACCGTCACCACCATCCCTAGAATCATGAAGTTGTGTTTGTTGTGGTCATCGAAGTTGTTTCTTTCACGCATGGTGGAGAGTCAATTTGTTGCTCATTGGTCGATGTTGTGGGTTGTGCACGATTTCTGGATCATATTGAAGAATTTTTTGGAATCTTCTCCATGGGAGGCCCTCCCATTCCCACTAGAAAGAGTCATTTTTCCAAGAGGGTCGAGTCCACCCCCACTCTGGACTTGGGGGACTTAGTCGCAAAGCAGAACTCCATCATTATGATCGAGCGAGGATTAATCGGTAAGTTTATAGGCCTCTTGCTCAGTCCAAAGATAGTTCTAGAATGGATTTCCAATAACCGATCTTAGTAAGACCCCATTTCATATTATTGTGGGAAAGGCTTCTTTGTTTTTCTTTCCAAAACCATGGAAGATCGAAATCTTATCTTCAAATCGTGCCCCTACTTCATGGGTTCCAGGGCATTGTTCCTTTCTCCATGGACTCTGGACTTTAACCCAGATATGGATATATCCTTAGCTCTGGTTTGGATTAAACTTCCACGTCTCCCCCTTATTTTCTGGGGTGAATATTGTTACAAAGCCATTGGAAATAATCTGGGTCGTTTTATTATCCATGCTGAAGCTAAGAGAAATATTTACACTTGTGCTAGAATCTATGTAGAAATGGATTTCTCAAAGGGTCTGCTTGAGGCGATTCAACTCAATCTGGAGGGTTGGAGTCACCTCCAGGCCTTGGATTATGAGCAAGTACCTTTCAAATGTAACATATGTCATGATTATGGGCACTTCGCCAAAATTTGTCCTAAAGCCAAAAAAACTCAGCCATTGCTGAATAATGTGGATCAAGGATTCAAACAATTTTCAAGGAAGCACAAGAATAAGGAGCTCAAGGGGGCTCAGTCTGCTCAAGCTCACCCTTCCAATAATAGGTTCAAAGTGATGGAAACTCAAGATGAAGAAAAAGAGGACTCAAAGGAGAAAGACTCTCAACAATATGGCCCAAAGATAATTTCTGAGTGGTTGAAGAAGGTACAAAAGAATTTATAAAGTTTAGCTAAAGGAAATGTGGCCTCACCCAAGGGAAGCTCATCTTCGCATGGGGCAATTCCAGTTCCAGATGCAGTGGATTGACCACCTATTGGGGTTTCAGTGACCCCCCTAGAAAAGGTCCCACCTCTAGTGGGTGTAGATATTGGGGATGCATGGGAAGGAGAAGATATATCTCCCACATTTACAAAAATATTAAAGAAGAATCATCGTCCTTCTCCCCAATTAACAAGAGGAAGGAAATCAAACAGAAATGATAGAGAGAAAGCAGCAGAATTGGGAGTCATATAAGGTTCTCAAAGCACCTCGGATAACATCATATACAATGATGGGATTGCTTGGCACGTCTGTTAACTATGTTTTGCTTATGTATATTCTTATGCAACCAATTTGTAAGGATTTATCCTTGCAATCAAGAAGCAATAAGTTTGAATCCAAGGAAATCTAGGGTTTGGTCATTAAAAGTCATCACGGAAATTTTGGTCTATCTTTATTATAGTATAGCTAGGGAAATATTATAGCTTGCAGGGGTGTGGTCTAGTGGCTAGCGGACGTGTTGTTAAGGTGTTTGTGCTTCTAAGCAAGTCATGAGTTCAAACCCCGTCTTATCTGGAGGCCAGGCTTGCGGGCGGTGTGGTTCTCCCTAGGGGTTATAAGGCAGCCGACGAGATTCGACCCCATGTCACGGGAGCCAGATACCGTCGTCGTTACCGATTCCCCTAGATACAAAAAAAAAAAAAAACAGTTAGCGCAATATTAATTCTGAAGAATGTACTTCTTCTGCGTGCCTGCACACAACTTTTATTGATATATTTTCACCAGTTTCAGTTTTAAAAGATTATTTAAATCATAAGAAAACTTAGCAACTTTGTAACTAATAGTACCTTTGCTAGTTTGAGTTGGAGGTTCCAACACTGCTATATTCAATCTGTCTTTCTCAAAATGTAAAGCATAAAGCAACCTGGTTTTGGAAGTTCCCTCAGAAAATTTAGGAAATAAATCTTGTTTAATTTTCATATTATTTTTCTTCAATTCCCGATATTGAGAATTTTATATTTTCTTGCTTAGCTTATGAAGATTCTTCCCCTCCTTGAATATTGGACTTGCCCATAACTACAAATGGGAGAAATTCCATTGTAAAAGTTGGCTCGCTTGATGTAATATCTGGTATACTTTCCAAAGCTTGGATGTCATCGTTAGATATCCCTTCTAGCTTATTTTCTTTTGTTTTCTCTTCCTATGATTCTGAAAAGCTTATTTTATTAGACTTTTCATGTTGTTGTGGAGTCTCTATAATTGTTGGTTGAGATGGTTGAAATGCCTCATGTATCTGACCCTATACAATTCTTTGTGTCTTCTCCCAACTGTATTGATTCATCAACTACTCTAGCTAAGGTTGACTATGATGCTCATATGGTGATAAATCCACCTCGATCCTTTTGGTAGAAATGATGGAATATGGATCATAATGCCAAATTTATCCTTGTTGAAAGTTCATCCCCTACAGTAAATTTTCTACCAACTACAAAGCTACCCTATTATTAACAACAAAAGGTCCTACTTCCTTTTTCAATTTAAAAGCAACCTTTCTTTTCTTTGACACAAAATTGACTTGGTGAGAATTGAATCTTTGTCTAATATATTCTAGGGAAAAAATTCTCATGATTATAAATTTTGGCAATTTAAAAGGTTTAACCTTAGCACCATAGATCGTGATTTGTGTATAGTCTTGAAATAAAAACCAATCACCCACCTTTGTATCTGAAGAGAAATGCAATAATGCTTCAAAGTATGGAGAAAACCTAAAAGGAATCTCTTCATGAAACAGAGCATAAGCCATAAACATGAATTGATCATTGAAATATGAAAATCCAACACTTTGATGTTTCCTTCTAAGGAATGAAGTCTAATGAATCACTACGATTAGATTTCCAACTTCATCTTTTGTCTTTAAGTTCAAATATTGAAACTTTGTTGCTTGGAAATACAAAAGTAGATGAACTAGATAGGACTAGAATCTACAAAATCTACTAATTGTAAACTTTGTCAGTTGATATTGCAATGTTTCAACTGGATGTTGGGCAAAGTTGAATCTAGTTAATGGCTTGATTGCAGAGGGATAAATGGTTGAAAAATATCCTAAAACAACTTCATTCACCACTTGATCATTATCATAACCCAAAATAGAATACATCATGCTAATAACTTGTCTGGAGATTTCTAGGAACAAGCTACTCTTATAGGTATCAAATATTTCAAGGATAGTTGCATCTTTATCCAAATAAGCATGTAATAGAGTATGTTTTTTCTGAGCATTGAGTTCATTGTACATAGAAGTTAGGTTTTCCTCGCTTAAAGGTTGACTTTCTGGTGGTTCTATTACCTTTAACATCTCATAGATTGACTATCTATCTATCTTAAATAGAACTGACCCATTCTTTGATACAATTGAGTTCAAAGAAGGCACATAATTCAACGTACATCGGGACATAAACTCTGGGAAATTATAAGTCTGGGGAACAATGTATTTTGCTAGGCCAAACTCCTAGACATGAGAATAATCCAGTAAATTCTTGGAATGCTCAAGGGATAATATATGCAGCTCATACAAATCAAAATTGAGGGTATCATAAACCTCACAGACTCTGTCAACTAAATCCATCTTTTTGACGGATAGGGTTTCTTTGGTTGCTTTAGATTTAGAAAACTCCATTGTTTTAAAATAAAACAAGGAGTTTTAACCTACAGAAATAACCCGACATTGTTCGCGGAAGGTTGACTAACTTAATTGATAAGCTAGCTGACAAATCTCGTGTTATCTTCTCCTTGGTTGGTTGTTTTCCCTTTTGGATTTTCATTGAGCTTTCTCTTTTTCTTTATTGAATTAATCCCTTTATTTTCGTTTTATTTTATTATGTCTGTTTTTATTATTCTAATTTTTATTAGGCACGTGGCAGGCTCTGATTGGATGACACATGGTCATATGTGGCAGACATTGATTCATAGGTGTCGACAATACATGTGAATAATGATATTTTATAAAACAATATTGTTACATTTACCATCAAGCCATGTTGTCTCTTTATTAGTGGAAAGTTCTTTTCTACGGGGGGTCACTTGTGGTTTTGAAAACCACTGACAGAGGGGTCATGCTTGTTCCTGCGGTCGACACTTAGCATTCATTGAAACCACTTTATATCACTACGGGGGGTCCCGTTTTTGTTAAACATTTCATAGTCCGGGGGGTTCATTATGAACAGTTGATTTTATGTTGGAGTGTGTGATCAACCTACAAAAGAAAACAACATTTATTAATATATAATAAAATTATCCAATGTTTTATTTCTAAACATAAACTACAAAGTTTAAGATACAAATTAAAACTAAACTATATAAAAACTAAGTTATATAAAACTAATACTAAATTTTAAAACTCTATATACTATTATTTACAAAAACTAATAAAACCTAAAATTAATGAAAATATAAGAGTTAAAACAATCTAACTAACTAATTAACCCTTATTTAGAATTAATTAAAAAAATTAAAAATTTAAATAATGTTACAACACCCTACACCAAAACTTAATGAGGATAAAAGTCATACTCAAGGAGTTCATGAAAGGGAAGAACTGGAAAAATCAAAAGGCTCTATCATAAGTGGAAGAAAAGATCGGAGTCATTCACGGAGAATTTAAAAAAGGCACGTCCTTATGAAGGTAAAATATGTTATGGACAACTTAGAAGAGGGCACAAACATATTGATGACTTGGGGAAGAATCTTACTAAATATAGAAAAGCAAGGCATTGTTGGGCGCAGTCTTATTTTGGGAAGAAAGGTTATTTTGGGCGCAAACCTATTTTGGGGAGAGAGATATGTTTTGGGGAAAGACCTATTTTTAGAGCACGCACAACAGGTGGCAAGAAAGCAACATGCAGAAAAAGAAGGAAAAGCAACATGGCGCGTAGGCAAACAAGCCTAATTGTGATAGGGTTAGGGTTTTTGACAAGGATTGTAACAAATATAAGCCTATAAAGCAGTATAAATAAGGATCTAGGAGGTCTAGGAGAAAAAGAGGAGAAGAGATGTCAGTTAAGTATTAAGAGTTAATTGGTTGGAAAAGTACTGATTGTAATAAGTATTGTAGAAGAGCCGAATAAGTTAGTCTTTGAGGGTTAGGTCATAGGTTGAGGAGCCTAGTGTGATCTAGTTAGCCTCACAGAGTGTTCCAACCCTCATTTTGATTGTATTATTGAATATGTAATGCGCGCAGTGCAAGATTTTGTAGCAGAATAAATAAAAGAGCAGAGAAGCGGGATCTTTATGAATGTAGACCCATGAGGGGGTGAACCATGGTAAACCTTGTGTTCTGTGTGATTGTTAATGAATCATTAACTTTTTTGTTGATCATTAGATTAAGAATGAATGGTTAAAGTAGATATATCAGCATGCATGCATAGGTTTAAATATGAGAAAATCATAGAAGTAGATGAATGACTAACAAGGATAATGCATAAGGAAGAAAGAAGCCACCCACAATCCCCACTCATTCCTAGACTGCAACACCTGAGTATTGCAGTCCCCCATAAAAGTTATCTCGGGTGAGAGTGCATTGTGCATGCTATGCGTAGCGTTGCCTTCTGGTTTACCAGGAGGGTCGATAGTTTTGAGGGTTTTGTTGGAAACCTGTTTGAGATTAGAACCTGGGTTAGCCCAAGAGGAAGTTACCCAACAAATGGTTTTGTTTCCAGTTGGAACTGCACAGGATTGAGTGGACGGGATCCGTGAAAGAAACGTGCAGAGGATGAAAGTATAGAAGGAAATGTTCAGGCCATGGAATCCAACGAAGGTAGAGATTGGAATATGGTTGAAAACAAAGCAACTTGAGTTTGTGTAGAAGGAAAACAGAAACCCTAAGTTAACACCACACAAATATCTCAACAAACATGTGTTTAGAAACTCGCATGAGGTATTTTTTTTGTGATTTCCCACATTTGTTACAGGAGTGGGAATTGAGGTTAAAGGACAACCACCCTACAAATCAAATCAGACAGCTGGAGTGGAATCATGTGGAGATCGCAAAGTTACAAGAAGTTAATAACAAATTTACGCGCATAGTAGATTTCTGGTTAGACAGTATTGTTGCAGGGTTTATCATTGAATTTGCAGTAGATACCGCGAAGTCCTACACCGTAGCAGAGCAAGGTTTTCTAAAAGGACCTAGACGTAGGCACATCATATCGTTGTATACTTCAATCAAGATTGTATTGTATGACAACGGTGTGATCACCATGGAATCAGACATCTAAACTTCCCTGCGTGCATGGGGGAAGGGGGGAAGCATTGACATGAGGTTGAGAAATGGACAGGGAGATGGATAAGGGAAAGAAGAAGGAGACCATGGACCCAATCATGATGGAAGAGGATCAGATAAAGCAGATAATGGGAAAATCTAGGAAGACATGCAGCAGAATACCCTACCAATATAAAATGAATAACAAGAAGAGAGCCATAGTCGACAGAGAGGGCTTCACGAGTGATGAAGAAGAGGTAGAGGATCTTCGGGATGTGGAGAAGATTGAGGAAATCTTGTGCGCAGCATATGAAAGGAAAACAGGAGGTCCAGCGACAGGAACAGAAGACATAACTCCAATCCAGATCACCGTAAGTGTGGAACCTACAACCCAATGTGCGACTAATACACCAGAAAGAACGCCAATGTTTAGACAACCGAATTTTAGTGGAAGAAGAACAACAGGACAAGGATCCAATCAAGGAAAATCAACTGGGGGAGCAAGTTCATGAAGTAACAGTCAATTATCTACACCGCGTAGAGGCAGTAGTTCAACACAGTTCAAAATGGCAGGACATGATCCCACGATCAAATTACCATAATTTCGGGGAGAGGCATCAGAGGACCCTGAAATTTTTTTTATTCATTTGTGAGAAGATATGGGAAGCAAAACAGATCATAGATGAGGATACAAAGCTCACGCAGTTATCTATCACACTAAGAGACTGCACGTTGGACTGCTACATAAGCCTGGATGTAAACAGTCTGTAGGAAGTACCAACAACTATTGTAGACGTGAAAAAACTATTGGTAAACGAATTTCAGAAGCCAAGCTCAGAAGACCAGTACATGAATGAAATGATTGAAATCAGGAAGAAACTAGGTGAGTCTATTTGGGAGATTGATCAAAGATTCAAACATCTGAAAGGTAAGTTGAAATATGCAATTACTGACATGCAACATAGGCACTTATTTGTGAACTCATTGTTACCACACTTGAAGTATTCGTTAAGACAACAGAAGTTCCAAACTCAGGAAGAGGCTCTGTAGGCAGCCTTGCAACTAGAATAGAACCGATATCAAACCGATATCAACAGATAGATCTAATAATAGAGGAGTTGAAGGAGGATTTGAAGAATATAACATTTCAACTTAACCAGAATAAGGGAAAATAGAAAAGAGAAGTTGTTTGGTGTATGTTATGTAGGACAGAAGGACACCATAAGAATGAATGTCCAACTTTTGTGTAGTACATGGCAACAGGGGTGCCAAACCCCTTGCCAATACAAGGACCATGGTGCGAGATTTGTAAGACGCATGGCATGATCCATATCATTGTCTGATGATGCAGAAGTATAAGACAATACCAAAAAGCTCATATTGCAATTTTTGTAAATTAGTGGGTCATGATGATAAGGATTGTAGAACGATGGAGTCGATGAGAGAAAGAACTTCAAACACTTATAGGGTGCAAGCAAAAATGATGACAGGACAAGTTGCACCTCAGTTCAGCCAAGTACCACCACCATACAACAATGTGCATCTGCAATGCAACAATGTGCATCCGCAGTGCAACAATGCACAGCCGCGGTGCAATAATGCACAGCCACATTATAACCATGCGTAGTATAACCAGGTGCCCCAGCACACCGCATTGTGAGGAGATCAAGGTGGATACAAATGTAGAGGACAAGGCAGAGGAGGATTTGGATGAGGTATAGGACTGGTAGTGTGCCACAATTTCCATCAACTAGGACATTATGCAAGGGATTGTCCACTTGCACCAACGACATGTATGTAATGTCGCGCAACAGACCATGACACAGAAGACTGCCCAACACTCTTGGGAAAGAGCCCAAAAAAAAGGAACCAGAACAACCAGAATGTCTAGTGGATTTATGTAGAAGCCAAGGATGATGGGAGAAACATCAATATAATCACTCGAGGAGGAGCCAAGATAGGAGCTGATGCAACAAAACAAGATCTAGTTCAACACCAATGGGTTAAGAAGAATACTGAGCCATGGAAGCAGTTTGATGCATGGAAAGAAAAGGAAACATTTAAGGAGGTTAGACATGAGTTTCTCAAGCAGAACAATGTGTCTACATCAGTTGCGCAACAAAATCAGAACCCATCAATGTACGAGATTCCATATTCAATAGACCATACCAATAAAGGACAACCTTTAGAGCAAGTAAGTACCATAATGACTTTTTCTGCAATCATGTGTTAAGTTATTGAATGATCCATCATCTGTTAAGGTTTTACAAAATCTGCTAGAGAGATGTAACACAGAGGTAGAAGGGAAGTTAGAGCAKAAAACAATAAATCATCTCCATACAAGAAGAAGCTCGAGTAGAGAATTCAGACTGAATGCTAACATTGGGGATTTCAACATGGGAGATATTATACTAGATTTAGGCTCTAAAGTAAATGTCTTGCCTAAGAATACATGGCAGTGMATGGGAGAACCTGCATTAGGCTATTCACTTGTCTAGTTGAAACTAGCAAATCAACACATAGTGTTACCRATTGGAAAGTTGAAAGGTGTGACAATGGATTTGAATGGATTGCGCACTGTGGCGGATTTTGAAGTGATAGAGATAGTAGATGGCATAACACCTTACCCAACATTACTTGGATTGGACTGGGCATTYGATAACCAGACTATAATCAACCTGAAGACAAGAAAAATGACTTTTGAATCAGGTGAATATAGAGTCATTGCACCATCAAATCCTTCAGAAGGAGAAAGGCTCGTAGAGGCAGCTTGTTTGGATCTGGAAGAAATAAACCAGTTGTATAGAACCACCGCGCAAGAAGAGGATTATGTCAACCCAACTGCAGATGGGGTACTCAGCTGGAGAAGCATTACATCATGTTCTTCTGACTCAGACACATGTTTGGAGAATTGGCAACAACGATTACATGAAGTCTCCATAAGGAGGTGCACAAGAATAGACCGCACAGTAAGATGGGTTGGTACAGAGATAAGGGAACCTCGTAGTTTTCATGGGCTAAACAACTTAGAGGAATTCTTGACAAAATATGAAGAGGAAATGTTATAAAATCATAGGATCTTACCCCTAGATATTGCACTCAAGGAAACACCTGCAAGATGGTGAGGTGCGCACAAAGAAACGATTTAGGACTAGTATCAGTGTAAATGACTATTGTGCATTAGATTTGGCACAGAACAGGGGAGAAATATACTGCATAAGTATGATGGGAAAGGAACACTAGTGGAACACTTGGAAAGGTGCAGAACACAATGGAGGATGGCACTATTAGAAGAATGGCCTCATCACTTTATTCATACATTGTAAGGGATCCCACAGAACTGGTACATAGACCAAGAGATGTGCATAGGCACTACAGAATTGAGAGGATTACAACAAAATTTCATAGTAACCTTCTGATTCAAGCATGAGGACCCCAAAATTGATTCAGCGTTGAAGCTGATAAGGGGAGTGATATTTTTTTATGAAGCAGAGGTTGAAATTATGACAAAATATCAACAACAGAACAGACGGGCAGTCAAAGAGTTACTCTCATGTTATCATGTTGAAGAGGAAGCACCAGATGAAGATGATCCGCGCAACATTCAGATCACAGAGATTGAAGGAGAGAGAGAAGTGGAAGGTCCATCTTTGGAGTCAGAGGCATTTGTTGCACCAATCAAAGTGAAGAAAGTCAACATTGGGATAAATGACAATCCTAAAATGGCAAGTATTGGAGACTATTGGGATGAGCAAACATTAGAAAGAATAACAGAGTTACTGCGCAAATACAGTGACATGTTTCCAACAACCTTTACACAGATGAAAGGCATAGCAAGGGATTTAGGTGAGATGAAGATACCCCTCAAACCTGAGGCTAGACCTGTCAGACAGAGACCTTACAGATTGAATCCAGTGTTTAAGCAGAAATTGACCGAATTTTGGAAGTTGTCATTATAAAACTAGTAGAGGAATCTGAATGGATCAATCCCATGGTAGTCCAGGAAAACAAGCAAGGGAGGATAAGGATTTGTGTAGATTTGAGGAAACTCAAAGATGCTTGCTTATATGACCCTTTTCCTACCCCTTTCACAGATGAGGTCTTAGAAAATGTGGGAGGCCAGGAAGCATATTCATTCACAGACGAATTCTCACGATACCATCAGACTAAAATAGCTCTAAAGGACATGTATAAGACTACTTTTGCTACGAAATGGGGATCCTACCAATATGCAATCATGCCCTTTGGACTACCAGCTATCTTTTCAAGGGTAGTCATAGTTGATTTTAAGGAATTCATACATCAGTTTCTAGAAGTATATCTGGATGATTGGACTGTGTATAATCTTTTGAAGGACCATGTAGAAGTGTTAGGACTAATGTTGGAACGATGCAGGCAATGTCAGATATCATCAAACATAAAAAAATGCATTTTTGGTACACCTTTTGGGATATTGTTGGGGAATATAGTGTTTAAACAAGGTTTACCGGTTGACCCTGCTAAGATTGCAGTCATTGTGAATTTACCACCACCAAAGTCAGTGTGTCAGTTAAGAGCAACACTGGGACATACAGGCTATTACAGGAAATTTATAAAGGAGTATGCGTAGATTACTGCACCAATGGAAAAACTGTTAAAGAATGACACCAAATTTCAGTGGAATGAGGACTGTCAGCAAGGATTCGACACTCTAAAGGAAAAGATGGTGACACACCTATATTAGTACTTCTAGATTGGGAAAAGACATTTCACGTGCATGTAGATGCATCAGCCATAGCACTTGGAGCAATTATGGTGCAGCCAGGAGCAAGGGACTTAGACCATCCTATAGCCTTTACAAGTAGAAATTTGTCAGAATATGAACATAATTACAACATCACAGAAATAGAAGGCCTAGCCATGGTATATGCACTTCAGAAATTCATGCATTATTTATTGGGTAAACACTTTAAAATGTTCATAGATCATTTTGCCCTCAAATATCTAGTCAACAAGGTAGTGTTGGGGGCGAGTATCTGTAGATGGTTGTTATTATTCCAAGAATTCGATTTTTGAAGTGATAGTCGAACCAGGGAAGTTGAATGCAAGACCTAATCACCTATCGAGGTTAACCAATGGAGAAGAACCTGCTAACTTGGAAGACAACTTCCCTGATGCACAATTATTTTCAGTAGAGGTAGCTCATGAATACTACACTGATATTATTAAATACTTAAGTACATGAGTTGCACCACAGGACTTTAGCACTGCATAGAAGAAAAAATTGGTAGTCAGAGTTGCAAACTATCAACTCATTATAGGTCATTTATACAAGATGGGAGCAGATAACATTTTGAGAAGGTATGTATTGGAACATGAACGGCCCAGAATTTTAGCAGAAGCTCATGAAGGTATAGCTGGAGGACACTATGCAGGCAAAGCTACTGCACATAAGGTATTGCGTGCAGGATTATGGTGGCCAATAGTTCATAAAAATGCCAAGGAATATTGTCAAAACTGTGATGTTTGTCAGAGGGTTGGCAAACCCAACATAAGGGATGAGATGCCCCTAAGAACACAAGTAACTATGCAGGTATTTGACAAATGGGAAATATAATTTGTTGGACCTATTAATCGACCAGCAAAAAGGTCTGGAGCAAGATATATCATTACTGTGACCAAATACTTAACAAGATGGGCAGAAGCAACAACAGTAAAAGATTGTAGCGCAGAGACAACAACACACTTCTTATTTGAGCATGTGATCACCAGATTTGGATGTCCCAGGATTTTGACAAGTGACCGAGGTACTCACTTTATTAATAATACCATCAAGGCTATGACTGAGGAGTTTGAAATCTATCACCAAAAGAGTACACCATATCATTCTCAGGCAAATGGGACAGTAGAAGCTTTCAATAAGATTTTGGAAAATGCTTTGACTAAGATCTGCAATGTTAACAGGGATGATTGAGACTTGAAAATACCAGCAATACTGTGGGAATACAGGACCGCATGCAATAAGTTGACAAGATAGACACCATTCAGATTGGTGTATGGACAGGAAGTAGTGGTGCCATTAGAATTTTTGGTACCCAGTCTGCGCGTAGCAACAATTACCAACATGATAGAAAGAGGCACAATATAGGAGAGGTTAAGTCAATTAATGGAAATGGAAGAGGATAGGATTCTGGAAGGATTTCACCAGGAAGTACAGAAAGCAAGGGACAAATCCTAGCATGACAAACATATTAAAAAGAAAAGATTTAAGTAGGGAGACCTAGTTCTTCTCTATGACAACACATTTTTACAACACCCTAGTAAGTTTAGAATGCATTGGCTAGGTCCATATGAAGTAAAAACTATCACAGATGGGGGATCCGTGCAACTAAAGGACTTGGGAGGAACATAACTGAAAGGAATTATCAACGGTATTCGACTGAAATTGTACAGGGACAGTCGACCTACTAACTCTTAAAAGTTACAGTGCAGTAAGAAAGTCATGTATATAGTGTACTATAGTAGATATTAGGAAAGAAAACTGATAAAAATAAATTAAAAGGGGGAAAAGAAGAAAAAGGAATACAAATATAGAAAAAGGAAGAAAAGCACAAAAAGAGGCAAAAGTTGACTAAACAACAGAAAAGTGGGAAAAAAGTCGCGTGTAACAATTACTGCAACAACATAGAAAGATAACGTGCACGAAAAATTGGACTCAGAGCAAATGCACGGAAAAAGTGAAAAATAATTACGACTGTGTCTATAAAGTGCAGAAAGCACGTGTTAGTTCGACACTTAGTGATTTTTTAGCACAAAGCAAGATATAAGTGCGTGCCCTAGATATAATCGTGCGAAGGAAAGAGTGAGGGTTCGAATAGGATAAAAGATGACACCACTAAAGTTTGGCGCTCCAGGCTAGTATGTATGGGTTACCCAACAGAGCCAAAGGAGGAAGGAAAGGACGAGGGAGCCCGAGAACGTGGTCGAGCTCAAAGATGTCACCACTTTCGAGACATAGTCAATCAGCCCCACACAGGTTGAGGAGGAAACATCGACAACGGTACACGGGGAAGTAGGGTAGAGTTTCGGGACCCGAAATGATATTCCAAACCCTAATCTTGAAACACCCGCTAAACTTGATGAAATGAAGGGTCAGTAAGAGGACCGCGACAAAGAAGAGGTGTTGGTCGAGGACATTACCAACTAGCCGGACTTTGAAGGGGAAGAGGATGACGCATAAACAACAGAGGCAGGCCCATCTACTGTCGAGCAGAAAAGAAAGGTGCAAGACACCACAGACATTACACTCCCATGACTCCTAGACGCAGTGGTCAATGTGTACAACATGCTCAGAAAAGTACCAAAACTTAGGTACTCGAACCGCGACATAAGCGATGCGACCAAATTCCAAGATTTGGCTGAGGAATCTTACCTAGCAAATACATGGGAAATTGGACCCCTAGGAAAACCAATAATGGAGCCTGCGCAGTGGATAACAAGGTTGTACAACTCTGGGATAATGAACCTCCTAGACATACCACACTTCGTGCAAGGTAAAAATGTTGGGATTTGCGTCAAACAATTGTTATCCTGAGTACATGGTGGCATCCTTTGGATGGATAGGCCGGTGAAACTTGACATGGCATTGATCGCCAAGATTCCAGGATTACCTACAGTAGGCGCACAACTAGAGGAGTACTTGGACAACAAGGCGCGCGAGAAGGAGATCATTGAGTTGGTAAAAGCACAATTCGACACCAACAGGGGAAACATGGGCATTGTGCCCATAGATATCAATGACAATGCGACAAGGTTTTCTAACAAGCTCATGGCTTGCAACTTGTTGAGGAAGTGCAGGAAAGAAGAGGCTCCAACAGGAGTCATCGCAATAGTCGCGTAGTGCGCGAAGGGAGTAATGTTCAGTTGGGAGACGTACCTCCTAAACTAGTTTTTGATTCACTGCAGAGATGTGCGGGATAATGGAACCGAGTTCCATTATTCTTGGCTCATAATTCTTATAGCTTTGGAAGGATGGCAGGAGCCAAATTTTTCAGCCTTATTGGATAGGAAAGGAAAGTGTTATGCGGCTAGATATGAGTCCCTCTAGTAATCCAAGGACAACAAAAATCAACAGGCAAATAACACAGTATTTGCGATACTGCTAGAGGAGATACAACAACGCACATCCAATGTGTGGCGTATTCTTGTGGAGCTGGTCATGGAAATTGAAGGGATAGTCAGGTTTAAGGCATCCATGCACCACATGTGGATCTAGGCTTCAAGGGATCTAAAGAAGGCATGGTTGGAGATGTAATATTGTGTCACAAGGGAAGAAATTGACTGTATAATCAAAGATTGGCCAACGCAGTGGAAGATGCCAGTAGCAAAACCAACAACAAAGCCAGTTGCGACACAATCCACCAAGCCCAAGGGCAGGCTAAAGCAGGTCCCTCGGCAAAAACAAACAACCCAACTGATAACACTAGGAAGGTTGCGACGCGGAATCAAGCATTGGGAAGCAACGCAGTGCCACAAAGACCAAGGAGGACAACAACATTGACTAGGACAAATAGTCATCATGATGCCAGAAAGAGAGACACATCACAGGCTAGCGAGGAAAGGATACATGCGACAATGAGTGGGGCGTAGCCCTCACAGACAAAAATGAAGACAACGCAAGTAGAAGAGACGCACAAAAAGAGGAATTATACCACAGAAGACCCAATCATCACCTTGACAGAGGATGATGCTGAGTTCGGCGCATACAAGGTCCAGGACAGGGGGGAAGAGGTGGTTCATGTTGCAGAGGAACAAAGAGAAGAGATCATGGCTAAACCCATAGAAGTCCATGAAACTCTACAATAATTAAAGATTTGTGCAATACCACAGGCCACAACACAACATAAAAAGACACATTGACCCCCTGTGCAGAAAGAAGGAGAGGAGACAATTCATCTAGTAGTATAAGGCAAGGATACATTCACAGTCACACGATAAATGGTTAGAATGGATCAAGAGACTACGCAGAAACCCATTTGGAAATTGACCAATTTGAGTTAGTCATGGAGCAGATACCCACCAAGGCACTGTATGGACTCCAGGCTAGTAATGCAAGAAGTACAATCCAAAGCCTGCGTGGATGCCACTAACTTGGAGGTGGGTAAGGGAGTCACAAAAATGTTATAAATAACCTGTGACTAATTGACCTCAGAGAAAGAGGAGGAGAAAGAACGCGCTAAGAATCTAGAGCAGGGGCTAACAACAGTATATGACTGCATCCCAGATAACGCGCAAGCACCAGAGAGGAGTGCAGAAGAAAAGATAAAAATCATTTTAGAGATGATCGAGGGATATAGGCAGGAAATCAAGGAGCTAAAAGAAAGACTTAATCCTACAACTCCTCCTGAGGTTCGATAATAGAGCTAACAACAATCCGCACTCCAAATAGCGGAGATGGCAAAGGAAGCAAGGGAAGTCGCAGAACTGTTCGACAAAATTGCATAGATTTGGACCATTTTGGAAGAGGATGAAAAAGTCCAACACTAGGATCAACAAGAGGAGAAAATAAGCGCGGCCATACAGAAGTTAAAGCAAAGGCAGAAAACCATGAGCATTACAGAGTGCTTGAAGGGCACCCAGGAAATGAAGACTCTGCAGACAGAGTTAAAGACAACACATTTGAATAAGCAAGAAAGACAAGCCCAGTTGGAGCCCCTCCAGGAACAAGCATCAGAGATGATTGCGCAGCTGGAGGAAGAGAAGACAAGCATGGCACATGCACATTCAGAGAGCGCAACATTACTACAGGAATAGATAACAATGCAGATAGTCGAGGCGCTAACAGACAAAGCTGCGCAGGTGAAGGAAAAAGGAAAATAATTAGCAGAGAAGTTCCACATCTTGGAAAAGGTTGTACAGGGAGCGTGCACTACCTGAGTGGCTCGGGATGAGCCACATGTCAGTGTTGGGGGCCTATTGGGTGCAGGCCTATTTTGGGAAGAAAGGTTATTTTGGGTGCAGACCTATTTTTGGGAGAGAGATATGTTTTGGGGAAAGACCTATTTTTTGAAAGAAAGACTTAACTTTGTAGCGCGTGCAACAAGTGGCAAGAAAACAACATGCAAAAAAAGAAGGAAAAATAACATGCAGAAAGAAAAACAACATGCAAAAGGAAAAGCAACATGGCACCCAGGCAGATAAGCCTAACCGTGATAGGGTTAGGGTTTTTGACAAATATTGTAACAACTATAAGCCTGTAAAGAAGTATAAATAAGGACCTAGGAGGTCTAGAAGAAAAAGAGGAGAAGAGATGTCAGTTAAGTATTAAGAGTTAATTGGTTGGAAAACTACTGATTGTAATAAGTCTTGTAGAAGAGTCGAATAAGTTAGTCTCTGAGGGATAGGTCACAGGCTAAGGAGCCTAGTGTGATCTAGTCAGCCTCATAGAGGGTTCCCACCCTCATTTTGATTGTATTACTGAAGATGGAATGCGTGCAGTGCAAGTTTTTGCAGCAGAATAAATAAAAGAGCAGAGAAGCCAGATCTTCGTGGACATAGCCCCAGGAGGGGGGTGAACCACGATAAACCTTGTGTTTTGTGTGATTGTTAGTGAATGCTTTACTTTTATGTTGATCGTTAAGATTGAATTATTAAAGTAGCTATATCAACATGCATGCATAGGTTTAAAGATGAGTAAATCATAGAAGTAGATGAATGATTAACAAGGATAATGCATAAGGAAGAAAGAAGCCACCCACAATCCCCACTCATTCCTAGACTGCAAACACCTGAGTATTGTAGTCCCCCATAAAATCTATCTCGGGTGAGACTACGCTGTGCATCTTGTGCGTAGTGATGCCTTCTGGTTTACCGAGAGGGCCGATAATTTTGATGGTTTTGTTGGAAACTTGTTTGAGATCATAACCTGGGTCAGCCCAAGAGGAAGTTACCCAACATGCATTAAGGTTGAAAGGGGGAGATGAGAACACTACACTCTTTCATTGGTATGAACATGCTAGAAAGGTACAAAACACAATCTGGGAGGTGATTGATAAAATGGTTCAATGCATTTAGGGTTTGAGGGCATTGCTAAAGTGGTGGCACATCACTTTAAAATCATTTACGAGGATCCATAGAAGAACAACATTCTTGAAATTTGACAAACTATCTCTATTTTTAATAGATTTGTCACAAATGATTAGAATGATTCTCTCGTGGCCCTCGTAAATGATGAAGAACTTAAGGAGACTCTAGAGTCATTCCAAAGCAATAATTCTCTGGACCCTATTGGATGGCCCATTGAATTCTTCAAGGATTTTTATGATGTGATTGGGGTAGAGATTTTAATGGCAATGGAAGAGTCTGGATCCTTGGGCAAGATCTATCACCCTCTCAACTCCACTTTCATTACCACCATTTCTTAAACTAACAACCCTCTCTCTTATGACTCCTTCATACCTGTATCCTTATGTAACTATGTTTACAAAATCATAGCGAAGGTCATTTCTAGAAGGCTAAAACCCATCCTTTCCAATATTATATTAGAGGAACATTTTGACTTCATGGTAGGAGATATATATTTGGTGCAGTAGGCATAGTCCAATAAGTCCTTCATACTATTAAAAAGATGAAGCATTTGCTTCCTTTCCTTTATCACACAGTTAGATCTCTCAAAAGCATATGACATAGTGGACTAGCCTTTTTTTAATCTTTTAATGCTCCATATGGGGTTCGATAACCATATTGTCAATTGGATAACTTCTTCCACTAATAAAAAGAGGAGAGGTGACAAAGGGTATCTTTGCCTCAACCCTCATTAACATTGGAAGAAAGGGGTAGGGATATGCAAGATTCTCAAAAGTCTAAGGAACAAAGGAAAATTAAAGGTTGTGCAGGTTGTTAAAGACCATAACACTACTCACTCACTTTTTGTTGATGATGTATGTTTTGTTTGGAAATGGTATAGTTAGGTAAGAAAAGGCAATAGGATATGCTCTTCAATAGTATTACACAACTTTAGGGATGCAAGTCAACCTCCAAAAATTGACTTTAACTCTTCACCAGGTTAATGAACCCACTCTTGTGAGAATTAATGCACTTATTTCGTTCCAAGTTAAATGATTTTAGGAGAATATGAAGTATCCAGGGTTCCATCTCAAGGCAAACAACTATTCCTACAAGCATTGGCTATGGCTTTGTGATAAGACGGAGAAGAGGATAAACTTGTGGTGTAACATGTGGATTTTCATAGGTGGCATAGTGACTCTTCTTAAAAGTGTGATCAAGGTCATCCTTGTGTTTTGAATGTTATTAGCATACATCCCCAAATGTATACAAAATAAAGGTAGAAAACTTTGCTTTAGGTATCCATGGGCAAGAAAGAAAAACCAAAGGGGCATTTCCCTTGTTAAGTGGCAAACCTTGTCAAAACCCAAGAAATAGGGAGGTTGGGGTTTAAACATTTTACCTTTATTTTCCAAGGACATGACAACAAAAGGAATGTGGAGAGTCCTCTCTACTGAATATTTGTGGCATTGGGTGATTAAAAGGAAGTATATTGAGCCACTAAACCCAGAGGAATGGATTCGGTGCCTAGGGAAATAAGTTTTGAGAATATTTGTAGTGTGGAAAGCCTTGTTGGAATCTTTTCCCGTCATCGACGATGAATTTTATTGGTTATTAGGCAATGGTCTCCAAGTTTATATAGGTATTGATACATAGATACAAGGTCTTCGAGTTCCAAGATTATCTCAAAATTTGTTGGACTATTTTCATTCTTTGAACTCAACTTTTTTTGTTGATATTTACGATAGACCCAGAGATAGTTAGTTGTCCTTAGGTTGTAACAAGGTTGAAAAATTAGGGATTAACAATGACCTTGTTGATGAATGAAATCAATAGCTGGTGCACTTCAATTGAATTCATTAGATTTTTATATCAACTAGATAGTCTAATCTAGGTTGGAAACAAAACTAGAGGGGTCTACAAAGTGAAACTAGGGTATCGAGCATCTATCTAGCTCACAAAGGAAGGCAAGCCTTGGGATTGGCACCTCATATGGAAATTTCAATCACCTTTGAAAATCATAATATTCTCATGGCTAGTACTTTAAAAAATAAAATTATGACTTGGAACATCTTACAAAAAGAATTTGGCAAGGACTTGGGAGGTGCTCTCTACAAAAAGAGAACTTGGAAAATATTCATCATATTTTTGTGCATTGACATTTCAAAAAATAGGTTTGGAGCACCGCAAATAATATTTTTGGAGGAGAAGGGAGGTGGGAGGGAGAATCAATTATGAAGTAAGGAGGAACACCAATCCCTCCCATGTTTTGTCACGTGGGTAGTGCAACTAACCATAAATGAAGCATTATTCTAGGGGGCATAAATTCTCCTATCAAAACCTATTACAAGATGAAAGGAGCTTACCTAAGTTATGAAAATCCAAAGAAAAAGAAGAAAAGAGCAGTGGAGGACCCAAGGACAGATACTTCAAGGGCCTATGGGTATTTTGATAGAGTAGCAACAAAATCCTCGAACACATGTGGAGTAGGAGGTATCCTTTTTTTCTTTTTGATTTCCACCAAATTAGGTTTGAATGTGATTAGGGAATGGGACCAAAAATTATGCGGAGGTCAAAGCGGTCTCCATCTTGATGGCCATTGTATTATAGAAAGGAATAAGGGATCTTAACATCTAAGGGGACTCAATGCTAGTGGTGGAGTGGATGGCAAGTTCAAGAAGACAAAGGAGTATTGACTTGTTTGGAAGCCTTTTAATGTGGGAATTCCTAATGATGTGGGAAATCCCACTCACGAGCATAGTTCAACATTGTGAGGTGCAGAATAAGAATCTCTAACTAAATTTTATTAAGCCAAATACTAGCCTATATAGATTTACATAAAGAAACTACCTCAACAAACTAAAATGTAAATTCTCAACTAGATCCTAAGAATTAACAATTAAGCACAATAATAGAGATAGTTAAAGATATGGTCTCAACTACTCCATGAGAATAGGAAACCAAGAGAGCCACGCAAATAATGATCTTAATAATAATCCCCTAGGTGTACACACAACCTAATCAATCATATGCTTTAAAACTACAATCCCTATCACCTTCAATATGAGTAAGACCTCAAATATCATTTTATCAAGCTCCATTTTCAACACATCCATAAGAAGCATAACCGAGAGGTGAACTTTTTGTCAAAACATGGACACATTAGAGATATAGGCTCTCTCTATATGTGAGTTTTTCAAGATGGGGATGAGAAGATCCTCCCACCTCTCGTGATTGTTCTTTGAGGCTGTTGTGGATGAGTTTGTTTAGAATGTTCATTTTCTTTATGATTCCTTATTATTTCTAAAACTTTGTTAGATAAGTATGTAGTTTGATGTTGACATTCTTAGTGGGTAAGTGACATGGTTACTTTTAAACATAGTTTTATGGTTTGTTAAACACTTGGATGTAATTCTTTTATTTTAAATAACGTTTAAAAAAATTTAAAGCATAATAATATATTAAAAAATAATAATTTACAAATTTGTTGTTAATTGAATTTAGTTTTAACATGTCTCCAACCAAGTTAAATCCAATTTATAATAATAACAATAATTTAATTTTAAGGTTATGGTATACTAAATTGGTGTATGAGACCACTTGTTTGTGGGATAAGGAACTCCCTCCACACGATGTTTTGATTGAGAAAGTTTAGAGATGTAGAAGAGGAAGAAGAAGAAATTTTAACGTCCACGAGGCTAACAATATCCTATGGGACATACCGCCTCACACACTTTATGCATTTCAACCCTTTTCTTGTTCAACTTGATGATGAACTCCCCCAATTTCTCCATCGTCCCCTCGTTGAACAAATTATCCCAAGAGCTAGTTGTCAAGATACTTACATAGTTGTCCCTACTGTCTTTGAAGGCTTCACACTCTAAAATGAAATGTTTTTTTGTTTCCACTTTTCTGGAGGTGCAAAACATACACACCCTTTCTTCCCAAGCTTCCTTTGGTCTTTTCCAGCACCCGATTTCACAACTGAGTTAATGGGAATTGGTTCTTAATTGAGCAATAATCATTTTGGCTCTCCAATATATATTGGCCCCTATGTATGCTTTTTGATGATGATTGTAAGTGGGGTTAAACTCTTCAATGTAATACTCATTCTTTCTCCCTATTTATCCCAAGTTCACTTGTGGAACCTATCGATAACAAAAGCCTTTATCTCTTCATTGTTCGTAGGGCACCTGTTCAAGTAAATATCCCATTTACTATTTTTTGGCATCCACGTCTTCTTTCTTTTGCACAATATGTCATTGAAGACGACCTTAGGCCAACGACTGTCTTCCATTTGCTCAATTTTTTTTAGATATCTTATGAGTCGCACCATAGCAATTGCTTCAATAGGAGCAACCCCCATTTCACTCAACATGATATCATAAGGGATTGGACTTTTAATTTTCAACTTGTTTGTATTCAAGCGTTTTTTAATCTTCTCAAATTGCTTCCACTGCAAGTCAGATGTACTACTGTCTCACACTTCACAACCATGGAGAACCACCGGGATCACTAAAAGCACAAAGAGAGATTGTGTAGTCTTCCAATCCCATAGCTCTACCTCTCTGCACTTATTTTGGAAAGCATAGAACGCTTTCCAACCTCCCAAAGTTATTTTCTTTATGAAGCCTTCCCAACTTAGATTTTTGTTGAAGTCAATTCCGAGGTATTTGTAATCTAGCACTTCTTCAAGGGTGTTGCCTTCAAAGTAGAACTTATGTTGATTATGTTTTCTTTTTCTAGAGAAAACTACCACTTTTGTCTTGCTAGTATTGACTTGCATCCCCACTGTTCTACAAAAGTGCTCAAGGGAAATTAAGTGTTCTTGCAACCCAAGAGTAGATTTAACAATCAAAACAAGGTCATCTGCATACAAAAGAAGCCTTATCACAAACTCACCCAAAAGAGCACCATCATCGTCCTATAGGTTTAACCACTCTTCAAGTTTGTCTGTATATAAACCAAAAAGGGTAGGGGAAAATGGGTACCCTTGCTTGACCCCGATATCACTCCTAAAACTTTTGGAGATACTAGCTGACGTTCTGATTTTGACCTTAACCTCCTCATATAGCCTATGGACAACTGCTCTAAGATGCATAGGAACCCCAAGTTCCTCCATTTTATGCCAAAGATTATCTCTAGGGACCGTGTCAAAAGCTTTTTTGAAATCGACAAAGCAACAAAAGGATTCCTCTTTTTTCTCCCACAATTTTTCAATGATGTGCCTTAGAGTTATACTGTGATCAATCATGGAGTGTTTAGGTATGAAACATGCTTTCCCTTTAGCACGCTTATCTCCTTCTTCCCCCCACTTGCTAATTCTATTTTCTAGCATACTTTTGAATAACTTTGCAAACAAGGGATTTATCATTATGGTTCGATAGTTAGAGGGATTATTGACATCACCACTCTTGAAGAGCAGTATTGCTAGTCTCATTTCCTAATCTGTAGATAATCCTTGTTGAATTATGTTGTTGAAATTTTTCATAATGTGAGGTGCAAGAGTTTTTGAACCCCACTTTAGACATTTTACTTGAAGTTCAACTCAATTTTTTTCTTTTCCAACACCCAGCTTTTTAATACCCACCTCAATCTCTTGCATGGTGAATAACTTAGTAGTAATGTTGACCAAGGGGGGGGGGTCAACCCTGGGATCTTTCTCATAAAGTTGCTTTGCATACTCAAACCATTGATAAGTTGTGATATTATTTTCAGTCTGTTTCTTTCTCGTTTGAAGTTCCTTCCAAAATAACTTGGGGTTATTTTTCCCCAGGAATATTAGTTCCTCCCTCGAGATCATGAAATCAACTTTTTTCTTTCTTATAATTTGCTTGTATGATTTTAAGTTTATTTCTTTCCGGCTTGACTGTTTCAAAGTTTTCCTTGTTGTTTTGCATTCCTCATCAAACCAAGCATTAATCGGAAAGCAATTTGTTTCAAATTTCCCATTTTTCCCTCTTTTGCATTCTGTAAGTGCGCTTTGAATTAAATTTGTTAGCTCAGGACTATGGAGGCCCTGGGATGAAATTTTCTCCTTGTTAAACAACCTCTCTAGCGCTATCTTGAAGGTATTACAATTTTTTCGAGTCTAAATAATTCTGCCCTTTGAAGGAGGTTGTTGAATGCACTGATTTTTTGTCCCACGCTGCTGCTGCTCAACCCAAGTGAAACTTAAATAGATCGGTCTATGATCAAACTTCAACTCCTATAGTTGTTCACCAATCAAAACTTCCTCAATTTTCTCACACAAGCCATGCGAGCAAATTGCATAATCCACTACACTTGCGCCATTGTAGGTATTACAGGTGAAATTACCAGAATTCACCCATCTAGCCAACCCATTACAAATGACTAAGTCAAATGCCCCACATAGAGTAAGGAACTACTCCTCAAAAAGGTTGCAACTTTTGTTGTCCTCTGAAACTCTTGTCCACTGATGATTGATTTCTTCTTTAAGCCAAATGGGATTGCAGTCTTCCTTACAACGAAGAATACTAGCTTGTACACTTACAATCCTAGCATTGAAATCACCCACTATAAGGACTTCACTTAGTTGAGAGTACGTCGCAATATCGTTTTTTAAGGTTGCAAAGTGGTCTTTGTGGTCAAGCCCCCTACCTTTGCAAGTTTTTGAAACTTGTGGAGCAAAATAACATGCTGCAATTCTGATGATGTTTCCATTTTCAGAGATTTTAAACCAAATGAATTGTTTATTTGAGTTTTCTCTTTCTAACTGAATGAGACGACCTTTTTTTTTCCTCACTAAGACCATGATACCCCCATGTCCTTTACCATTCTCAGATGCCTTATTCCACATTGCCATTTTCAAATACCCTTCAAACAGAGTTGTCTTGCACCCTTCATGCTCATGTGTTTCCAAGAGATAAATTATGTCTCTATCTTTTGCGATAGGCCTTAATGCATGTCCCCGCCTCCAAGGATAACCTTTGCAGTTCCAATAAACTAGTCTTAAGGAAACCTAGGTAGCACCTGATTGCTATTTGTTTTGGCCTACAAGACTTAAAGTTGAGTCTTCACCCCTATTTGCCCATACTGACCTTGTTGCATAGTTTCATGCCAACGAATTTGTTGT
>ML786928.1:270303-284197 GCA_009831015.1 Picea engelmannii | reverse complement strand
ATTGGCCTTTTCGACAATGTTGACTCCCTGGGGAATGGTACCCTATCTTCAAATTCTACATCGAGGGATTTGACATCCCATCGGCCTTCTCTTTCTCTTGTTAAGACTTGTTTACCTCCCACTTTCACTGGTATTCTCCTCGGACTAACAGATTGTGCTTGTCCAAATGCAAAGGTTCCCTTAGCTCATAGAGTGATTAGTTTACACAGAGAGACAACTGCCCCTACAACACAAAAGAGGGAGTTTTATCCTGTGGGTCTCTCCGGTAGCTGTCGACGACTGTGGAAACCAAATAAAGCTTACAGGAAGATGGTTATGGGGTCTAATGTGGGGCTCGAACAAGCGACTAGATTGGCTTTATGTGGTCTTGTTGGCAGAGTATCCTGTCGTTATCTCTGCAATGTCACTTTACAGGATTGGGTTAATCGATAGTGGGTTCCCTTGTTAGGTTACGCGCCGTAAATATTACACCTAACCACGGGATGGTTAGGCTTCATCTTCAAGTCCCCCAAAGACTTGTCCATATTGTTGGAAAGCAGGTGGGTTATGGGGGGCAACAACCTCATGTTAAAGCGTTGGCACATTGCTTTCAACTCGTCCTCCAAGTACTTTCAGTTGCGCCATCTGTGGGTGCTTTTATCGGGCTTACCCATCCACCTCTGGAATGAAGCAACACTCATGGCGATCAGAAACTCTATTGGCTCTTTTATCTCTATGGATAGTCATAACCTTACCGCAACGGTTAGAAAGGTTGTGTGGGTCTTGGTTGAAATTGACATACACAGTGGGCTTCCAGGAGTCTTAGAGATCGATTGGCGGGGTCGTAAGACTCTAAAACCACTTGATTACCTAGGCATTCCATTTAGGTGTAGCATATGCCATTGCACCAGTCACCTTCGATAGGACTGTAAAGGCTAGGTTTCTGTAGATGATTGAGGACACAGAGCTGCATGAGAATTTGTATAACTCTTCACCTGATGCTACCACTAGTGACTTTGGGGCTTTCCTCTCCCCGACGGAGGTCACCAGTCCTTCTTCGCCCCCAGAGAGTCTCTCGGGTAAGTTAAGGTTTTTCTACCCTGCATTTTTTTCTACTTTAACTTGTTTGAAAAAAGAGACTTTGGACGCTTCTGGGTGGTTAAAACAAAATACTACTTTTGAGGGGAGGCCCTTGGTGTCGGCTTTGATTTTTGTTGGGCTCGTTGTCGGGGAATCTTTCTGGCAGGGGGAAAAGGAGTTCATTAATGTACCTCTATCGGACGACGATAACCATGAAAATACAAGGAGTTCCGAACCTTTAGAGGTCTTGGGTCTTGATACTGCACCTACAACTGCTCCACTGGAACCCTACCATCCTTGTTCCACCTCCAAGTTGCCCTTTAACCCTCGCAGGAACCCTGCTACACTACCCGGTTATCGTGAATCGGAGGAAATCGATTCCTCATTAAACAAGGTATTAGACTCCCTAATACCTTACCTTCAAGACCCCTCTGCTACTGTGCCTCTACCTGTCTTTTTGGGGAACTCTGTGTATAAAAACTTGTCTCAGGATGGGGAAGTCAGTACTTCACGACCAGATGGTGTAGGTAACAGAAAGGAATTTGCTTGGTCCCGTGGCCTGGGAATTAAGTACTCCCCTATAAAAACCCATAGTGCTAGAAAAAAGTGTTCGACCTCCTCCTCCTAACAACCAGTTTCAGTTTCTCCTTCCATTGATAGTGGGGCACTTAGAGCGGTGAAAGCCCTTGCTCGGGTGAAGTAATGATTTATCTCTCCCTAAATCTTCGAGGGGTAGGGGGCTCCCTAAAAACTGCCTCTATTTGTCGGCTTTTGGATAAAACTTGCTCGAATATCTTATTTTTATAGGAAACTTTGGTTCCTGAAATAAAAACTAGAACTTTCATGAGTGGTTTGCGCCCCTCATGGATCACATGTGTTGTTAACTCGGTGGGGACCTCGGGAGGTCTTTTGGTTTCTTGGGATCCAAACAAACTTGAATTGGTACCTTACCTCTCTATTGGTGGAATTTTATTGATAGGGATCTACATTTCAAGCAAGAGGAAGCTTACTTTATTAAACACCTATGGTCCTTGTGTGGAGAGGAAGAAATTATGGAACGTTGTGGTGGACAATGGTCTTCTCTCACACAAAAAATTGATCATTGCGCGAGATTTTAATTTTACAGTCTCACTTGGCGAAGTTTGGGGAGGATCTGCACAGGCGGGTCCCTTGTCAAAATATTTCAAAGCACTTTTTCAGACCAATCATTTAATTGATGTCCAACTAGACAGAATAGTCCCCACTTGGAGGAATGGGCGCATAAGGACCAACTCTATCACCAAACGACTGGATAGATTTTAAGTATCTGAAGAGCTCCTATCTGGAGTTGGATTATATCGTTCCTGGGTGGAATACCCCTATGTTTCTGATCACACTCCGATTCTTTTACAACTAGAGATCGACCTGACTTACAAACCTTATCCGTTTAAACTTAATTCATAGTGGCTTTAAGAAAATGATTTCATATCCCTTGTACACAAGATCTGGACAGATTCATTGTACCTATCTGAAGGAGACATGCAACGTAGAATCATATGGAAGCTAAAGGATCTAAAGAAACCGACAAAGCAATGGATCAGGGAAAAAAATAGAAAAAATATTATGAAGCTAGAGAATTTGGAATCGAAGATTAATGAATATCTCATGCATCGGGCCGACGGCGATTTTTCTCAGGATATAGAACATAAACTAAGTATTATGGAACATGACAAAAACACATTACTAAAAGCAAAGGAAGAGTTGTGGATGCAACGCAACAGGGCTATATGGATACAGAGTGGAGACCAGAACACAAAGTTCTTTCATCAATATGCTTGTTATAAAAGAAACCGCAAGCACATATGAGAGATTGTAGATTCCAATGGGCTTTGTCATACAGGTCAGGAGGATATAAAAGCAGGGCCTGTGAAATATTTCAGTAATTTCTTCAAGGCGTAGGAACTTCAAACAATAAGTGAACAATTCAGATTAGCTGGGCTTTTCTCCATTCTAGTAAATGATGAAGACGCAAGCTCCCTTCTTCGGCCTGTTAACTTAGAAGAGTTAAGGGAGGTTTTATTCATGTTTAAGAAAGATAAGAGTCCTGGGCCCGATGGCTGGACAATCGAGTTTTTCACTTTCTTCTTTGATCTAGTGGGAGTCGACCTTTTAGAGATGGTTGAGGAATCAAGGATGAAAGGGAAGATAGCTGGCGTCCTCAATTCAACTTTTATAGCCCTTGTCCCAAGAACAAATAAGCCGACTACCTTCAATGATTTAAGACCCATTTCTGTTTGCAATCTTTGTTACAAGTTAATTTCAAAGATCATAGCAAATTGTATCAGACCTATCTTATCCAGATCCCTCTCAGCTAAACAACTCGACTTTCTGAAGGGCGGACAAATACATGACGCCATTGGCACTGCACATGAATGCCTTCACAGCATTAAAAAAAAGAAGTATAAGTCAATTATTATGAAGCTGGATCTACAAAAAACATATGATTGTATTCACTGGGATCTACTAAGAATGATCTTAATTCAAATTGGTTTTGGGTTACAATTCACCAACTTGATAATGAGTTGTGTCTCTTCTTCTTCCTTTGTTGTTTTAGTAAATGGTGAAGCTACAAATTTCTTCAGGAGCGGTCGTGGATTACGTCAAGGATGCCCTTTATCCCCTTTGCTATTCATATTGGTACTAGAGGGTCTTAACTTACTACTCAAATAAAGCAAAGCGACAAGGAAGATTGCAGGCATAAAAGTTTCTCGAATGATAAAGATTCTTCATATTTTCTTTGTGGATGACATTTTAATCATGACAAACGCTTCTATTAATGAATGAATAGAAATCGATGGTATCATCAAAATTTTCTGCAAAGCATCTGGCTCAAAGGTAAATGAACAAAAAACAAATGTACTATATGCAGGGTTATTAGAGGCAGACTTGGCTCCGTACAAGACTGTTCTCCCATATAATTTTTCAAAGCCAGCTATAGGTTTTAGATATCTGGGTTTTTATTTGACTACTGGGCTACAAAAAAGTGTTGACTGGAACTGGTTGCTATCTAAGATGGAGAAAAAAATAGACCTCTAGTGTAATAGATGGTTATCACTGGGTGAACATTTTATTTTGGTTAAATCTACTCTTGAAAGTCTACTAGTTTACTGGATGTCGTTGGAAACCATCCCGTGCACTATTTTAAACAAGATCAGGATTATAATGTTTAATTTCCTTTGGAGCGGAAACATGGACTCTTCACATTTCCATCTATGCAGATGGGACATTCTTGCAAAACCAAAAAGTTATGGAAGTTCGGGGTTCCGCAATATCTTTCACTTCAGTAAATCATTAGCAGCAAATACTCTCTAGAGGGTTCTAATGGTTGTAGGCATATGACATGAAGTTATAAAAGATAAATATTTACCATCTACCACTATTATAAATTGGCTCAAATCGCCTACTTTCAACATGACCTCAGTCTAAAAAATATGGGGCGACCTCTTAAAATCCATTCACCTGATCACTCAGTGGCTTAGTTGGATTCCTGGTTCGGGACACCTTGTGGCTCTTGGTAGAGACAAGATCCCGGGATTGAATGACAGATCCATTCTCTTCCCATAACTTGTTTCCTTTTTAAGACAGAATAAAATTTCAGTTCTCTCTCAGGCGAGGAACCTTGCTGAACAAGTTGGACCCTCGACCAACTGGTACAAATATGGGGACCTTGGACTATCGGGATTGCTGGATGCTGAATGGGAACGTTACCGCATG
Organism: Picea engelmannii; assembly: GCA_009831015.1. Taxonomy (NCBI): domain Eukaryota; kingdom Viridiplantae; phylum Streptophyta; class Pinopsida; order Pinales; family Pinaceae; genus Picea; species Picea engelmannii. The sequence continues at coordinate 279,385 of ML786928.1, read as the reverse complement.
ACTCTCATCAGCGCAAGAGCCTCCATACATGATGGCGACGATACTTTAATGTGGACGAGAGGTGACCATTCAAGGTACCTCACTGCAAAAAATGTTTACTTGGCTCTTATCTCCACACATGGCTGCTCGAGTATTGATGGTTGGAGGCGTGGCTTATGGAAATGGGATATCCAACTTAAAATAAAATTATTCACTTGGATGGAAACAGAGGGAAAGATACTTACATGGGATACACTCCAAAAAAAGGGTTGGGAAGGCCCTAGTCAGTGTCTATTATGCAAGTGCGAAGTCGAAGACATAAACCATCTCTTCATTAGTTGCAATTTGACTAAATCAACTTGGGAAAGATTAAACACTTTTATGAGTTTCAAGGGTGCGTGTACAGGTTCATCATTGCCGAATTGTTATAAATCTTGGACAAAGGAGAAAGCGGATATTTCACATCTCCCGACCCTTATCTGTTGGTATATTTGGTTGGAGAGAAACTCAACAATTTTCGAGAATATTTCTCCCTCTGCACTTTTGATAACCATCAAAACTATTGGCGCCCTCAAAAGAAAGCATTTTATACATAAGCCTTTACATGCCCGTACATGTTGTATTTTTCTCCATACGGGAAACACTCTAGCATGTTTTGATGGTGCCGCTCGGGCTGATGGCAAACAATGTGGAGCCGGGGGTGTCTTAAAAACACTTGAGTCTACTATTTTTAGATGGATGATGAATTGCGGTGAGGGCACTAACACTAAAGAAGAATTTATGGGAGTATGGACAACATTGACTCTGACACACCACCTATCTATACATAAACTACAGATCCTGGGGGATTCAAAGGTGATCATAGATTGGCTAAAAAAAAGGTAGATTACAAGCATGTGCAATTGAGGGCTGGAAGATCAAAGTGCTGAAATTAATTAAAGTTTTTCAAGAATTTAGCTTTCAACATATATATAGGGTACACAACAAGGAGGCAAACACATTATCAAAGCAATCATCTCTGGAACCTGAAGACAAAATCACATTTTACAACTGACTAAATAGTGCGGAAGGTCCTAGAAAAACATCCATCTATTCTAATGCTGATTTCACTTTTTGACAAAGTTTTTTTGGGCTTGCTGTTTCTATTTTTCATTGATCGGATGTAGACAAATGACCAGCCAATCTGTTGGTTTAGACTTGATTACATAATCACTTTTTTTTGAGTTTGGAACTTGAACACAATCTCTTGTAATATCCGAAATTCCCATATACTTTCTTCATAGACAATATTACAGTTTTTTATCCCAAGTGGATCTGATCATGTAAAAAAAACTATATAGATTGAGCGATTTTCTTTTTGGAAAAAAAACCCAACGCGAGCACCACCTAAATTGACAATTTGCGGATCAACTTGCGGTCAACAGTTCCCAAGCTTATAATCGCAAGGTATACGCATTCGGGACACGTCCTTTACCCGGGATGTAACTGCAATTCAGGAAAGACTCCACTGTGTGCGAGCTGATTGCAATTATCGAAGAAAAAAATGGATAGGAGAAGCATACTGGATGGACTTGGAGAAGAAATCGTGAGAATCGTGTCCCCGGTCTCAATCTGCATGCTGTTGGTTGTTATTCTGGTAAGTCTTCTAAACGGCTCCTCCTCTTCATCATCATCAGTAACTACAATTGCCACTCTCATGTATAATGAACAATCCTCCGACTCAGACTGGGAAAAATTTGGGGGCGCCCTCCTGAATGCCCTTGTATTTGTGGTTGTTGTGACAGTGGTCACGTTCCTGTTGGTATGCCTTTTCTATTACAGATGCACCAAATTTCTTCGTTTTTACATGGGTTTCGCAGCATTCATTGTGTTGGGTTATATGGGTGGGGGTGTGGCCATGCTTCTGGTGCAAGCTCTGTCTATACCCATTGACGGTTTTACTTTTGGGCTTGTGCTTTTTAATTTTGCTGTGGTGGGGGTGTTTTCTGTTTTCCTGTGTAAAGTGCCCATAATTTTCACCCAGGGTTACTTGGTACTCATAGGCATGCTTGTTGCTTTCTGGTTTACCATGCTCCCGGAGTGGACTTCGTGGGTGCTGCTCGTTGCAATGGCAATATATGATGTTATTGCCGTTCTCATCCCTGGTGGCCCTCTCAAAATTCTGGTAGAGCTCGCTATTTCAAGAGATGAGGAAATCCCTGCTCTGATTTACGAGGCCCGCCCTGTTACGAGGAAATCCCACATCGCAGTTCCCGAGCATGAAAATGAAAATGCCCTTCTTCCTCGCCCTGGTCTTCGCCCCATTGAAAGTGAAGAAGAAGAAGAAGATCCAATAGACCCCACGCTTCCTCCATCCGTGCAAAGATTAGAAAAAGCCCCCCTGCAACAACAGAGGGGAGGCATTTGGAAGAAGCGAGCAGGTTCAGGTTCGAGATCTGCGTTATTGAAATCCTCGAATTCAGGTGGCGACGAGAGCACTGCCTCTGCTGCTGCATTGCCGCCTCATGGGGATTCTATTCAGGGTTTGAGAATAGCTGTCGCAGAGGAGGCGGAGGAGAGTTGTTTTCACGGAGACACAGAGACACCAGCAGAAGAGGAATCAGTTCCCCTCGTAAACTACCAGGTGACGACTTCTTTTTCCACATATGTGAATCAACAAGTGGGTTCTTCGCCATTGCCTTCTACATTACAAGGATTATTGACACAAACTGATAGTGTTAGTGAGCAGAGGCCGCACCCAAATGGGATAGAAGATTCTACACACAGAGACAGATACGAACAGGATGGGATCGGGCTTTCTGCATCTGGTGCAATTAAGCTGGGATTAGGTGACTTCATATTCTACAGCGTATTGGTTGGAAGGGCAGCTATGTACGATTATATGACAGTTTACGCATGCTACCTTGCTATAATAGCAGGCCTTGGTGTGACATTGATTCTGTTGGCGTTCTGTCAGAAGGCTTTGCCTGCCCTCCCTGTTTCGATTTCATTGGGTGTAATTTTTTACTTCTTAACTCGTCTTGTAATGGAAGCTTTTGTGGTTCAGATTGCAACTCACCTCTTGCTTTTTTGATATAGCTGCAGAAAAAAACACAACTTTTTTGATATTAGAACAGAATAACTCCAATCTCAAAAGTTGCACTTAGCTTGAATCCCCTTAATAGACCGCTGGATATCACGAGTCCACAAATCAACTCCCAGCTCTGAGAAGGGAAGCTAAATTTTCTATGTTGTAAACTTATAAATTCAGCACATATCATATTTACCTTTGATTCTGTTGTATTCTATTCTTATCATTTCTTTCGGCAAAGCAATATACTCATGTAATCTGATATTGTATTTGAAATCTACTGCAAGAAGAAATCTGTGGAAATTTGAAAACAGTTTTCTGATTATTTTACCAAACTACACAGACCGTTTAGGAGGGTATGTTCTTTCAGGGTAATGACAGTCAATCCCTTTTTGGGCAATTTGCAAAAGATCCAAACTAATGCCCAGAGTGGCTAAGGAGAATGTGGATAAGCCTCTACAGGATCTAGTGATTTTTTGCAATTCTGGCTTTCTTAACTCTTTCCATAAACTTCTTTGTTATGGGCTTGGTATGGAATGGAGTGTACCTCTCAGTTTGTTGCTGATCATGATTGTGAGATACTGCAGTATGGGTTAAGAATCTTGGGAATTCTATTCTGGTTTTAATCCCTTCAAATTTCAAACACGTGTTAATGCAAGTTGTCTGAGACTCTCATAAGAATTTCTCATATTGGGATTATTGTGATTTCTTCTTGGTTGATAGGTTTATCAGTATAGGGACTGTACTTACTGCGATGTATGCCTACTATTCTTCTTTGTGGCTCTCCTGTGATTTGCTTACAAAATTCATGAATATACTTCTTTGCAACTTTAAATGGGTGGGTCATTTGAACATAAGTCTATTCCTAATGTTAGTTAGAAGTTGTGCTGTACATTGAAGGCTAATGGGGGGAATTGATTTGGTTGATATTACGATTCAAGGGGCTGCTTTAGCTTGCAAATAGATGGCTAGAATATTTTTAACAATGTTAGATGTGCCACTTTTCTAAAGCTCATAGTAAGCAAGATACCGTTCCTGGATTAAATGTTGGAGAGAACTTTTGTTTGGACACTTGTTGCTTTGCACAGTCAAGGTTCGTGCTCTAGATAGCCTTGATAGCCTAGATAGCCTTGATAGCCTTGCTTCGATAGTGCATGTTATACTGTTTCCTCAATTTTTTTTTATCAATTATTCACGTGGTACTCTCCCATCCCAATGTGTAATTCGATCGCTTATGCGCTCTGTTGGTCAATTGCTATGCCCTTTATCTCTTGGAATCAGATGCAAGCATCTGCATGCTTAGGCATGTCTACCTTGTAATGATCACAATCCTGCTCATGATATTAGTTGTTTACAAGGCATCTTGGGTGCATTTCAATCTTGGATAGGCAGCTTTTCTGTAGCTCCTTGCTCTTTCCAAGGAGGTGGACTGCTTTGTGTGGGCATCTATTTTCATCTTTTGCACTATACTGGTCATTTTTGTGTTAGTTTGATTGCTGGGTTTGTCTTCTCTTTAATCTTGAGCTATTGATTTTTGTATAGTGGTCATGCTTCATGACATTGGAGACATCAAGTGATTGTATTCTTTGAGCAACCAACCAGATTGCTTTAATCTTAATAGAGACAGGCTGCTTCCGGATCTTGTGAGTGGCCAACCTCCTGCAATGGAAATTTTCCTCAACAATGCATTGTTGTCAATTGAATTACAAAGCGTAGGACATTTAGTCAGTGTACACGAGGGGTGTGCTCCCCTCACTACCCGTGCTCTTGGGACAAGGAAACTTCATGGGAAACATTTCCCCATGCTCCCTTTTAGTGGGGCCGTGGGGAAACACAAAGGGAAACATTTCACCCAAAAAGGATGCTAGGACACTCCCCCTCGAAAATGGGGACACCTAGGTGCTCCTCGTAAAATTGCCCATCAGCCTTTGAAAAAGGTCAACAAAATTTTTGAAAGAAAAACAAAATAACCTTAACCCTAATTTGTTTACCCCCTAACAACTAGATGTATCATTTATGTTTTTTATATATTTAAATATTTAAATTTTTAGGATTTTGGACAGGGTCCCCTATGGTGGGGACTCGTCCCCTGTGACGTTCTTTAAAATTTGGGGGGGTGTCTCCACATGTCCTTGAATGCGTTTCCCCATTCTCGTGTTTCCATGTCCTAGAAACTGGGTGGAACATTTGATTGCTTGCATTAAGGACGTAGACACGAGATCACCATTGGTGAACCGCACAGGCACACACTTATTCCTTCCTTCTTACTCATATTATATTGGTGGCGAACGACATATAAAGAATGTTAATGGCATCTTAGTCTCACGAAATTAGATAATAGGATGGGTCTATGGAGTTTCCCTCCTTATTCTCTCTTGCTATCTTTCACCCATAATAACTAGAGGTGTCCTCGCATAACCGAAGAATTGGGTCTTTTACTCACAACCGAAATGTGGTCTCTCTTTGGCTGCCTAGCTCGCAATATACCTATGTTATGCCTAGCTTTCAATATGCGCCTTATGTTGATTTCTTCCCCTCAAAGGTGAATTAATAGTTAGTTTGGGTTTACTATTAGTTCTAAAGGGGGTTCCAATATACCTATGTTATGCCTAGCTTTCAATATGCTATGCCTTCAAATCCCCTTGCATTTAGTATCTAACAAACTATGACAAACTATACAGCCTAATCCAAAAAACTACATATGAAAACAAATTTCCAGCTTCGCCCACTATTTGATCTCATTGATATTTAGTTCTTTTGCTTGCAAGTAAATAAGTGCATGCATATGCATTTTCCTTTTGGATTTTATCTCAAGAAATATGCTCCAATCTGACTTCAATGGGGTTTGGGTCAGTTATAATTTTTACTCCTTACTTAAAGTTTCTATCCACTATAATTGATCTTGTCATTTCCTTTATAGTTTTTGATTGTCGATTTCAAGCCTTGCAAGGGGTGGCAGGTGCGGGGCGGATCGTATTCGATCTCGACAGAAATCATGAAACAAGATTTGTGCGGGCATTAGGGGAAGCTACTAATAATCAAGCTAAGGCTTTGGTAGTCTATCAAGGTCTTTGGATTCTAGGATCAGGAAGGATTAGGAACCTTTTGGTAATAGGGGATTCAACAATCATCATCAGGCATATGCCAAATCAGTGAACCCCTAAGGACTGTATTCTAGCAAGGCTCATCCTTAGAATACAAAGGGAAGCTAGGAGTTTCAAATCGATAGAGTCCTTCCATGTGCTAAGGGCCTACAATAGCCAAGTATATAGTAGTGCTGAAAACATCGTCGATTTTTTGGCGATGTTCCGAAAAATCGTGGCTTTTTTGGGCCGACAAAATTACATCTTGAAAAAATCGCGAATTTTTATTACTTCGAAAAATCACATTTTTTTCCTGAACATCGCGACTTTTTTCCTAAAAATAGTGCCATGATGGAAAAAATCGTCGGTTGCGTGGAAGTTGTGGGGATAAAAGCAATTTTATGATTTTTTTTTGCTCATTTGAGGTTTTTGTTGTTGGAGAAGGAAGGAGAAGGGTTTGTGGTCTTCATCAATCACCGTGAAGATAGCTAAACAACCATCATCATCACCATCGAGGATTTTTTAGTGGAGCAAGGGTTCAATTTCATTTGCCAACCGGTGTTGAATCTTTCATTCATAGGTATGTATTTAATTCCCACCATGTTAATGCCATTTTTTTCACAGATTTATGCATGTTAGCTTGCCTCTTTGCTTGCTTACATTTTGCTTATTTTTTTTGTCATTTTGTCATGATTTTCATGCCCATAAAACAATGTAATTTTTTTTTTAATGGGACAACAAGCTTGAGCCCTTGATATTAATTTTTTCTCCACGCGCTTATTGTCATTTTTCTTTGCTAAAAATCTAATCTAGAGGTCTGATTTCTTTTAACCAATGGGCTGTTATTTTTTTTCTAGTGGGGTTTAATGTCATTTTCTTGTTTTTTTGGTGCCTCAGGGTTGAATTTTGAAGCTGTCAATTTCCATAGAAAATATGTCGAAGCCTTTGGATGCATTTTGGCAGTATGGGGACTCTAAAGATGGGACAAACCGACAACTAATGAATTGCAAATTGTGTGGGCAACATATGACAAGAGGGATTGGTAGCTTGAAATACCATTTAGCTAAAATCCCCGAGCATGATGTTGGGATTTGTCTTAAATCTACCTCGGAGATTATGAGAGTTGCGCATGATTCAATTCATGCAAAGGATAAAAAGAAAGAGGACGCAACCGCAAATAGGGTCGAACTTACAGTTAGAAGTTCAGGGCTATCTGCCACTGAGGGTATTGGGAGGGGCTCCACGGATTCAACTATCGGGAGGTCTGCATCTTTTTTAGTTCCATGACTCAGCTCTGGAGCACAACCTTCCATCATGTCAGTGTTAAAGAAAGGGGAGAAGGCAGAAGCAAACATGGTTATGGGGAGGTGTCTTTTCTGGAGTGACATACCTCTCAGCATCACCAAAAACAATCCATTTTGGCAGCCGATGTGTGATTCCATTGCTGTTGTTGGCCCAGGGTATAAAAGTGCTACCTTTGAGTAGTTGCGGGGGCCAATTCTTCAAGCAGAAAAGAAGGACATCAACTCTAGATTGGCGGAGTTGAAGCAGTCATGGGAGCTCTCTGGATGCACAATGATGTCTGATGGTTGGACAGATTGGAAGGGTAGGACCCTTCTCAATTTCTTGGTACATTGTCCTAGAGGTACCATGTTTATCAAATCAGTGGATGCATCGACACATGTAAAAGATGCAACATTGTTGTGTGAGTTGATGGATTGGTTCATCCGAGAGATCGGTTTGCATAATGTGGTGCAAATCATAACAAATAATGCAGCTAATTATGTGGCTGCTGGTAGGATGCTTATGGAGGATGCTTATGGAGAGGCATCACTCATTGATCTGGACTCCATGCGCTGCACACTGTATTGATTTGATGCTCGAGGATATGGGAAAACTTCCTTCATCAAGGAGGTGATTGATCAGGCGAGGAACATCCCCAAGTTCATATATAGCCATGCTTTCGGTCTTAGCCTCATGAGGAGACACACCAAAAACAGGGATTTGCGGCGTCCTTCAATCACTCGTTTTGCCACCAACTTCCTTACTCTTCAATCTTTGCTTCAATGTGAGTTTGAGTTGAAGCAAATGTTTGTTTGTGATGAGTGGCATGATTGTACATATAGCAAGAGAGAGGATGGGAGAGCCATTGCTAGAGTGGTAGAAGTGTGCTCAGTGAGTGAACCTTTGGTAAAGGTTTTGAGATTGGTTGATAGCGATAAGTCCACAATGGGCTATTTGTATGAAGCCATGGATAGGGCCAAAGAAACTATTCGGGCTTATTATGTGGGCAATGGTACCGTCGGGTTTAGTAGACAAATGTTGTTATGGGATTTGATTGATAGTTGGTGGACCGGGATGCTCCATCGACCCATTCATGCAACAACACTTTTCCTCAACCCCACATTTTCTTACAAATGCAACTTTGGTTTTGATGGTGAGGTGATGGAAGGGCTCTTTACTTGTCTTTAGAGGATGGTACCTGATGTAGAGATTCGCATGGAAATTAATCGCGAGATAGAGTTGTATCGAGATGGTACTGGACTATTTGGCTTTGACGATGTTATTGTTACAAGGACCATTTTGATGCCACGTAAGTCATTCAAATTTATAAGTTAGAACTTTATATTTTTAAAATTCAATGTGTTTTAGAATTTATTTTAAAGTTTAATTATGTTTTCTTTCTTTCTTATTTGCTGTAGATGTTTGGTGGCGAAACTATGGTGCAAGGGCACCAAATTTATAGAGATTTGCCATCCGAATCCTCAGTCAAACCTGTAGCTCTTTGGGATGTGAGTGCAATTGGAGTGTATTCGAAAAAATACACTCAAAGAAATGCAACAGGTTAGAACTTAGAACTTCAACAAAGCAATTACATTTATTGTAATTTATGAGTCTATGACCCTCTAATATGTTATGTGTTGAATTATATAGCTTTGGAAGCTATTTT
>ML786928.1:224313-265852 GCA_009831015.1 Picea engelmannii | reverse complement strand
CCAAAGTTATTATGTGATACTTCATCAGAGATAGTGGATGCCACTTTGTATAGGCAAATGATTGGTTCGTTGATGTATTTAACGAATACAAGGCCAAACATATGTTTTGTTGTGAACACTTTAAGTCAGTATATGGTTGAACCTTGACATGTTCATTTGATCGCAACAAAACATGCGATGAGATACTTGAAAGGTACCATTGAGTATGGTATCAAGTATGATGCAGATTGTGAGTTCAGACTACAGGGATACTCTGATTCAGATTGGGATGGTAGTGTCACAGATCGTAAGAGTACTTCAGGATGTTGTTTTAGTTTGGGATCATGTATGATCTCATGGTTTAGCATGAAGCAAACCAGTGTTGCGCTCAGTACAACTGAGGCAAAATATACGGCAACATGTTTAGCATGTATTGAAGTCGTATGGCTACGGAAATTACTTTCAGGATTATTTGATATTGAGTTAGATGCTACTAGTATTTGCTGTGACAATCAGAGTTGCATAAAGTTGTCAGTGAACCCCGTGTTTCATGACAAATCAAAGCATACTGGAATCAAGTATCATTTTATCCGTGATGTGGTAGAAAAGGGAGTAGTGAAGCTTCATTATGTGGCTACCAATGAGCAGGTTGCAGATGTGCTAACCAAACCTCTGTCAAAGGTGAAGTTTGAGTACTTCAGAGACAAACTTGGACTGGTCCCTCGTAAGAGGAAGTAAAGCGCTGCATATGGGATTTTGGTGACAGTAGCGGGGCAAGTCATTTACAGGTAGGATGTGGGCTATTCTATTTTATTCTTATCCAGTATGAAAAAGGACTGGCTCTAAGATTACTCATCCAGTATAAAAAAGGACTGGCACTGAGTAGGACAGTTCTTGGTGAATTGATAGTTCTTGGTGAACTGTATAGCTTCCTCTAGCATATGGCTAGTAGGACAGTTCTTGGTGAACTGCACAAACAGTTCTTGGTGAACTGAGTGAACAAAAATCTTGTAATGACAACAATGTGCTCACTAGAGATGCTACTGATCCTTATGCTAGCTATGGATACAAAGCTTCTCTTGATGAATAGATTTTACATGGATCAACAAGTCAATAGCTAAGTAAAGACAAATGGATGTAATAGTTGGTACTAGGAAAATACCTTCCTTGCTAAGAGGGAGTGTTGAATTATATAGCTTTGGAAGCTATTTAGTATTTTCCCTATTGTAACTAACCATGTAAATAAAGTTTTGATATAGTGCTAACTTTATGTCAAGCATCAAACACATGACAAGTGTCAACCTTATGCCATGACAACCATATGCCATGTGTCAACCTCATAACACCTCTAAGAGGGCTGCTTAGGGAGGCTGCTTAGGATGGTTGGAGTGGCCAACTTAGGGGGTTGCTTAGGGTGGTGGTATGACAGCTGTATAACAACTGTCATACAATCCTATGACAACAATTAGGGCAACCTCTAGAAGAGACAAAGGAAGTGACCTTTGGGAGCATTAGGAGGTGGCTCTTTGTAACACCCATGTTTCCCCCAGCTTGTAATTAATCATAAAATAGGATTACCATGTTAAGGCATGTGGACGATGTAAATGTATTATTGTTAAATTGCCCATAACTGACTGTTGGGGGGTTGAAGTCTTGAAGTACAAGCCATGATATCTCTAGAGGAAAGAATTAGTTAATGAAGGAAAGGACTGGTGGTTGAATAGTCAACCACTCCCATGAATGGAAACATGGGTTGTCAGCTCGAAGTACCATAGAGACCTGCAGACCTGAGCTTCCTTCTGACAAAAGGAACAAGATAGGTTGGAAACCTTCCTAAAGAAGGAAGGTAAGATACATACACGGGGACGACAAGAGAAGAGACACTAGACGAGGGCGCAAGCTTAGAAGGAGATGCATGAACCAAAAGGAAGTGCAGAGAACACGACCTCAAGAATCAGAACGCGAGCTTGATGCTGAGGAAGCATCTGATAAACCTTGCAGGGTCGTTGTGACAGAGAGTCTCTCTGAGAGATGGCATAAATTCCCTAGTGATATCATGGCTTGGCACGGGGGTGGCCAGAGTGCTAAGAATGAGTGCCTCTGAGCCTATAGTTGGGTGGAAAGGCACACAACCGCAGTCAGTTAGTCAACTGCAACTTGTAATAGATAAGTATTCTTATACCTTGTGTAATTGAGCTGTAGCTGTGTGATAAAATTTGATATACTGTGAATGTTTTCAAGGATGTGCATATTTGCTTAATGGTTATACTATATCCCTTTAATTATGCCTGATTGTGTATTTAAGCAAGTAAGGAATTATCTGGCTTGTACATGTAAATGGTTGAGCCCTGTGGTGGCTCAAGTTAAAATAAATGAATTGTGAGTTTGTCGACCTTGGGCATAGTTTCACGTATGCATGTCGACACTCCTAGTCGTACTGAGTCCCTTGGAGGAAGGAGTCTGTTAAAGCTCAGGAGGGATAGTGCACGTATGCACATGCTCTCTGTGAGGCAGCCAGAGACYGAGAACCTCTTAAGTTCTAGAGTTGATGAATGAGTGCAAGGGGTGCGCGGAAGAATTCTTCTAAGTGTTAAGTTCAAGAGAAAGAGCGCATAACTCTTAAGCCTTTCAGAGCTAACAAAGCTCAGGAAGAATAGCGAAATTGAAGTATCGAAAGGGAAGGTTCCTCTGTTTGGAAGATGAACGAACGAGATCTGTTCGGAAAGGGCCAAGGTTTGTTGTGATCGTTGGATACGGGAAAGAGTGCGGGAGTTAACCCCTTGAGTCTTTCGGACTTCGCGAGTTCAGTGAATTGAGGGAGTTTGTCGTAAGGGAGGTAAAATCCCCGAATTCGCGAAGTTAATCTAGGCCTTAGATTTGAGGATGCCCGGGAGCCATCTCGACCGTTAGATCTATGAGATAGTCAGTTCGACGTTGACCACTTTGGGAGAATAGAGGCTTAGTAATGCCAAAATTCTCGAAGAACGAAGTAGAGAAGTAATGTGGACCGTGGATCTATGGATCCTTCGGGACCCCTCTCTGTAAATGTGTTGAACTTGCACATAATAGATTTAGCTAAACAATAATACACACATTTGCAGGGAGAATTGGAGAAAGAATAAGAAAGAGAGAAAGAATGAAAGAATTCTCATTAACTGTATTCTACACTCAAAGAGTGAATAATTTACAATAGATATAGGATACATGAGTAACTAATGAGCCATAGTGGTAGTCTAGAGTGATCTGAACACACACTAGCAGTTACAGGAGTGAACTGCCACCTAGTCTAGTCTCTTAGGCAGTTACGGGAGTGAACTGCCACCTAGCTGAGTTAACTAGTCAACTAGTCTTTAGTTAACTAACTGAACAAAGAGTAGTGAGGAGTTAACTCAGGGAATCAAGTGTAATGTGCCAGTCTGGTGATGATTCCAAGGAAAGTGCGCATTAGCATGGTGATGATCCCAATGTTGCATGGTGACAAAACCAATGCAACATCTAAACTCAACTCAACTAGTCAAACTGAAGTGTCAACTGAAAGAGAATATTCTTCAGGTGGAATATTCTCTCCTAAAATATAGGAGACTGGATAATAACTAATTATGACTAATAAACAAGGAAAAACCTTAGGAAAAATAAATCCTAGGTGTGTGTGAAGTAACTCCAACACCCCCCCTGAACATCACTATGGTGAAAATAAAGAATGAGTCCCAGCAACGAGGCCGTGTTAGGTACCCAAATACAAAAGATACACTGAAATAAATGAGGAAAGAGGGAAAACCTCATGGGGGGTTTCAAATTACAATGCATAAAAAAAATAAAAAATGAGAAGGAACAAAAAACAGTTGCTAAGCAACCCCGTCCTTCACTCCAAGAAGACCTTGGAACTGTGCAAGTTTGTGCTCGTTGAAGATTTGTTGAAGATGTAGATGTCTGCACGGATCTGATGAAGTATATGCACCATTGAGATGTCCACACATATCCACTTTATTTTCTTGTAATGAAAAATATCCAAATAAAGTTTGGATGAAATTTTGAAAACCATGCGGCCTTTTCCAGAAAAAACGTTGAAATTTTGTTGATTTTAAAACAATCATAACTTCACTTCCCGGACTCCGTTTCAAACGATTTTTTTTTTTTTGGATATTTTCCCGAGAGGAATTCAAATATCCAATTTGTTTCTGCAAATTGTGATAAAAAAATATCAGAATTGAGTCTGATGTGCGCGGCTCCCTGTTTGTCTTCTGAGATGCATGCATTGCACATGGAAAAGTGTCCGCATGTGACTCCTGAGATGTATGCCATATATATTCCACATGAATATTAGAAAACAAATCTGAAATGGAGTAGACATCATCTTCAATTAATGGAACACAAATTTGTGCAAATACTTTTGTAGAAAACTCTTCATAATAAGAGACTTGATCTTCTGATGGTTTCTCTTCTGGCTATATCTTTCCAATCCCCTGCATGCAATCTTCACAATCTTCTTTATTCCCAAATAGAACCTCCAATTTGGTCCATAATTCATTTGGAGTGAATTCTTGTGTGACATCACATACTTGGTGGAGAATTTCTGGAGAAATAGACAAGCAGATAAATCCTATGGCCATATCTTGTCTATTGAGAAAGTCATTTTTCTCATCGACAAAATCAGGCTCTACTTCCATTGCCATGGTTATTTGGTATAAGCCTCTACTTCTTACTTCTGAGAAGAAGTAGAATCTCCGGCTTCCACTCCAAATAGTTATGAGGTGTGAGAAGTATTATCGGTGAGTAAACCATAAATTCCATCTTTTCTGCGTTCTTCAATCTTCAGTACCTGCAAAAATAATTTGGTGTAGCTTTTGTTTAGCAGTCCGTCGGCTCTGATACCATGTAAATGTGTTGAACCTGCACATAATAGATCTAGCTAAACACACACATTTGCAAAGAGAATTGGAGAATGACGAAGAAGGAGAGAAATAATGAAAGAATTCTCATTAACTGTATTCCACACTCAAAGAGTGAATAATTTACAATAGATATAGGATACATGAGTAACTAATGAGCCATAGTGGTGGTCTAGAGTGATCTGAACACACACCAGCAGTTACGGGAGTGAACTGCCACCTAGTCTAGTCTCTTAGGCAGTTACGGGAGTGAACTGCCACCTAGCTGAGTTAACTAGTCAACTAGTCTTTAGTTAACTAACTGAACAAAGAGTAGTGAGGAGTTAACTCAGGGACTCAAGTGTAATGTGCCAGTCTAGTGATGATTCCAAGAAAGTGCGCATTAGCATGGTGATGATCCCAATGTTGCATGGTGACAAAACCAATGCAGCATCTAAACTCAACTCATCTAGTCAACTGAAAGAGAATATTCTCTAGGTGGAATATTCTCTCCTAAAATATAGGAGACTGGATAATGACTAATTATGACTAATAAACAAGGAAAAACCTTAGGAAAAATAAATCCTAGGTGTGTGTGAAGTAACTCCAACATTCTTGACCGTTCGATCGAGGGAATGTGGGTATTACGTCGAGAGTACGTGGGGACCCATGTGTCGAGTGACGGCGATGCCAGGTGTCCCGCTCGGAGTGGCACACATTGGGGTATTAAGAGGCAGTTAGCCATGAGTTCCTTTGGAAATCCGTGGAGCGATGGAGTTCGTCTATATCGTCGATCTGAGAGAGAGGATACGTGGAGGAAATTTGTTCTTCGGTTGAAATTACTCCGGGAGAAAACGAGTGTGGAGAGGTTGAACCTCTCGAAGCCGAAGAGCCGAAGTGATTTGTAGTCGTCGATCTGTGGGAGACACGCGTCGATAGATCGTCAACTTCGGGTGAAGTCACTCTGAGAGAAAAGGGGATGTGTTGAACAAGAACTCTCGAAGGCTGGAGAGCCGGAGTTCATCTGAGTTGTCCGTCAGCTGAGGATAGGTGTCAACAGATCTTCCAGTTCGGGAGATAGCCACTTCGGAGGAAAGTGGGGTCACGCGAGTTGAGAACTCCCGAAGTAAATCATGATCGTCGATTGGAGAGAGACACGCGTCGATAGATCGTTGACTTCGGGTAAAATCACTCCGGGAGAAAGCGAGTGGGGAGAGGTTGAAACGCTCGAAGCCCGAAGAGTCGAAGTAATTTATAGTCGTCGATCTGCGGGAGACACGCGTTAGCAGATCGCGTACTTCGGAAGCGGGGAGAAAGCAACACAGAGTAGAGGGACGCCCAAAGTGGATCTGCACTGTCGAATGAGAGGACGCGTGGCACACGATCCTTAACTTCGGAAGAAAACACTCCGGGAGAAAAGGTGGTGTGAGCATCCGAAGTACTCCCGAACGTCGAAGTCCCGAAGAAGATCATAACCATCGATCACGAGGGACGCGTGGCACTCTATTTGTAACTCCGGGTACGGAGTACTTTGGAGGAAAAAGGTGTAGGTATGTTTGAAACTCTCGAACGTTGAAATCCCGAAGTAAATCAGGGCCGTCGAAATCCCTGAGGACATGTGGCGTCAGATCGTGAACTTTGAAGGTTTGCCACTCCTGAGGATTCGCGTGGTGGTCGTCTTGGCGCCTGTTGTCTTTGCGTCTGGTCCTAGCCCGCAGTCATATGCAAGTATAGGGGGATGAAAGGACCCGAAGAACTTGGGAGAGGATATTTGCCAGCTATGAACTCGTTTCGGAGCATGGAGATCGCAGCGGGAAAGTTCTGGAAGAGCAGAATGGGATAGAGACCCTGAATGGGGGTTTTGATTCTCCTAAGAAGAGAGAAAATTTGAGTCCCCACCGTGGGTGTGTTACACTCTTGGGAACTTTAGGAGGTGGCTCTTGGGAACTTTAGGAGGTGACTCTTAGCAGCCAAAGGAGGGCATGTATGACAACTGTTATACAACTGTCATACATTCTTAGGGGGTTGCTTAGGGCAGCCAAACCAACCTATAAAAAGGGGCATTCACTTCCCATTTACATACCTTTGTTTTGCTGGAGTCTTCTGTTGAGGCAAGGCATCTATTTGCTGAAGTATTTTTTGCTGGTATATGACTGATATCTACTGGAATTGTCTGCTGGTATATGGCTTCTAGTTGCTGGAGTCTTCTGCTGGTATATGGCAGCTAGTTGTTGAAGTATACTGCTGATACAAGCACTCTATTCTTGTTGAAGTCTTCTGCTGTTCCTTGCTGATATAAGGCTGCTACAAATACTATGTTAAAGCTGCCATAACTCTGCTACATCGAAAAGGAAAGTYAGTTATCTTTTGGTGAGTTTGTCAAGCTGTTACTATAAGTGTTAGTTCARCTATTTGTGAAGTTTGTAAGTGATGAAACAGAGGTATTGTTTCAGCCCTCTGAATCCTAGCTAGTTACTCCAAAGTCTTTTACAGGTATTGTACTTTTTTGAAGAATCTAAAGAGAAGTTTTGGCTGGGTTTTTTACCCCAAGAGGGTTTCCTAGTGTATACTTGTGTTCTCTCTGTGATTGTCTCACTTTCAGTGATCTTGATATATGGAAGATATATTGGTATGTTGGTTGTATGTTGTAAATTTTTAAATTTACCTACATGCATCAGTTTTTCAACATTATGACCCTCAAGACTCATTAAATTCTTTATGAACCTCTTACAGGTTGGAGTTCTCATGTCTCAATAACTTGGTGTATGTCCATTACAATCTTCGACTATGGTTGAGGCAAATGGATAGAACACTGGATGTGGATGCCATTTCCTTGGACAATATTGATGTATTGTCTAAGTGGAGGGTGGAGTTTGAGGTGCCTATCATGGAGGAGGCGCTTGCATGGTTAGAGGAGGAACAACCGTAGGAGGAGCAACAGGGGGAGGAGTTTGAAGACATCATGGAGGGTGATGTGCTAGCATCAACACCGCCTTCTACACAGTTTGATACACCTAGTTCTACACACACAGGTCGTTGTCTACTGTCAGACTCAGGGCTTTATACTGTCCGGGGTAGGCTTGACAAACAACCCATGGCCTTTTTCCGTAGAAGGGGGAGAGGGCATTGATATTAGATAGCTAACTGCTAGTTTTGTTTCTTTTGTCATTGTACATCTACCTCATGATGATGAGATACATTTATAATTA
This sequence comes from Picea engelmannii, assembly GCA_009831015.1. Taxonomy (NCBI): domain Eukaryota; kingdom Viridiplantae; phylum Streptophyta; class Pinopsida; order Pinales; family Pinaceae; genus Picea; species Picea engelmannii. Next base: position 257,796 of record ML786928.1, on the reverse strand, counting down.
TATATGTGATGTCATTTTGTATTGGTTCTCCACTTTTGAGTCCTTGATTGGACAACTATCAGGGTTCAAGATTCAATATTGACTTTGATGTATCATTTTTTATTTGGCATCCACTACATCATATATATCAATGCTTTCTCCATATTTATGTGCCAGTGTGTCTCTGATGTTGTTGTTGCTTTATATGTTTAAATTTTGAAAAAAATGAATATATCTTGTATTTTTTAATGTTTTCCGCGGTTTGCTGATTTTTGTCAATTTTTTCGCCGACTTTTCCGATATGATGTTTTTCGGACCCTCGTCGATTTTTTGCCGATGCCAATGTTATCAACACTGGTATATAGATTGGCTAATGAAACAACTCTTCTAGGTGCTAGATCAATAAGGACAAATGGGGGGATTATTTCCCTATCCTATATCCCATAGAACTAAAGTTATTAGCCATAGCAAGGGGGCAAATTCCAAATAGCAATGGAGGATGCATGCCGAGATAGGTGGCGGTGCAGGTTCATTTTGAAGAGACAGATATTTACAACCTTTGTTCGTCTGGTACCCTCATTCATACCTCACATGTTGGTGACATAGGCTCATAAATGACATAAAATGTTTTGGGAGGATGCAGGTGGGATTATTCAAGTTCTTCGTTTGGTTCCTTTCATTCTGGAATGTGTAGGGAGCAGGGGTGATTGTGGCTTCAGTGAACTCGGTCCCTTCCTTTTGGCACTCTTTTGTCGACTTGCAGTGGTTTCTTTTGAGTCGACGCTTTAGGGGATTTGCCTTCAAGACTGGGGTCCAGCCTCTTGGGGTTGTGGCTCGTTTCAGGTCCGGTTATGTGTTTTTTCAAGCTCAGTCTATAGCAAAGCTTGGAGGGATTGGAGAATGGCTGGACACAACCGCTCTAGTTGGTGCTTCTTGTGTGAGACTTCAGACTTGCACCGAACTCAGGGACGGAATGAGTGCCTCCTTGCAGAGGACTAGGTAGTCATTTCTCATCTAAACAATAGAATTGTCATTCGAAATGGAGCACAGAATTCCAAACATGCAGAATTACTAGAGATTGTGACTCGTCAAAGCAGACAAATTGAAAAGCTTGAAGCTGAGTGTGGCATGCTTTATGAATTGGTTTTGTGTCTCACTAGGAGTTACCAGTCTCTGGTTTCTCATCCGAAGAGATCAATTGGGTCTGCCCAGCTGTAGCCAAAGATGAAGAAACTGTTCAACAAGCTCAAGGAGATTGGGAAATGGAAAATGCCGATCAGGAGCTCCAGTTACCAGCAGCCATCAAGCAGGGAGCCCTCAATGGGCATTTCTTTTTCTAATCCGAGGTTTATTAAATGTTGCGTAAGGTTGTTCTGATTCTAGGCCAGTTTATTAGGATACATACTAGCAGGTTTATTTGCTATATTTTCAAGGAAGTAAGAATAGCCCTGCTTATAGGAAGCAATTTTGAATTTTTGACACCTCTAGAAAGACTGGCTTCTGGAAAGCCCAATTTTGTTTGTATTATTATGCTGTACGGTGTGGCCACAGCAACTTTTTAATATAAATTATAACTGTCTCAGTTTAGATTTTTTTTTTTTAGCCTTGCACTAAAACTTGCAAAACAGCTTTGTCCTTTGGCAGTCTAATGCCTCTCACAAATTCTTTGAGCTTTGGCATAATTGATGGAAGCCCATACCAGTCCTATATACAAAAGGGAAAAAGACCTGGTTCTTCACACAAAAAACTGTTGGCCCCTGTTGTACATGGATATTTTCACAAGGTGCTATTGAATTATCTGAATCTTCAAACCTTTCTGGTATATAATCCACTAATACGTTTGAAATGTGACCCTTTCTTGCAGTGACCGTTGACTTGCCCCTAAAGGCAGAAAGCAAGTGCATGGTCACAGGCATTAAATATTATCCACCATTCAACATAAAAATTCTCTCAACTAAGAGTAAGCTCTCCAGCATGAGTCATGAATTTGAGGTTTCCTGTCTGAAGATGGCGCTGTTTCTCCTTATCCATAACCATATCAATAGAAAATTTGGCAGAGCAATCCATGGAACTTTGCAAATTGTCTTGCCTTTTAATCCAAATGGACAGAACATGTCATGTCCTACAAAAAAATGAAACTTTTGAATTTTGTAATGGACCAAAGGATATGCAGGTCCATGCATAATTCTACCATTGCTCTGTTCCAAGCTTTTCTAACAAAGGGGTACTTTAAAACAGGTGCTCTAGTGCTTCTTTATCTTTTCTTGCATAAGACATAATAGTACGGAGTCAGACCTTGCCATCCATTTTGATACAATTACCAGAGGTGAAGCAATAATGACATAAAGCATGTTGTACATGGATATCATTTTGGAAAACACATCTGTTTCCAGTAGTTTCTATGAATTCAATGTGCAGAAGATTCACTCTCAAGCATTTGATCCCATTTTTCATACAAACCTATCCAAATTGTTGGTGACAAGAATATATAGAGGCTTTATGGTAGACCACAGGCTTTGAAAAGCATGCTATCAAGGCTTCCTCATAAAGCTGAAAACTAAACATCCATCTCACAGGTCATCTTCCTGCCACCAAATCTAGACTTCAAGTAGAAAATCCAAATGTTCAACCCATCAAACAATTTGGGGTTGAGCTTAAAATGTACATTGTTCTTAACTCGATGGATATAGAATTCAAATAGGATGGGTCAGTGGTCTGTTCTAACTCAGTTCAAGACCTTTGATTCAAGTGTCAACTATTGTGTTATTGCTATCAATGTCCTAAAAGACAAGAATCTGTCAAGCTGCTCCATTGTGAATGCTCCATTCAGTCTTCTCTGGATTCAATATTCAGTCATCTGGTTTTTTGGATTATTCTAGAACATTCTGATATTCTTTCCATGTCAACCCCCCCCTTTCTTTTCATTGTGTTTTAAAATGGAGTTACAATATCCTCCCATTATGATTTTTTTTGGAAGTAGCTCTGAGAAACATTCCCTGAAATTGGGACCTGCACTGCATAACACGGACTTACTTCAGCTTAGGTGCCAGGCCAGGTCTGAGGGGTATGCGTTCTGCCAAATTTGCTTGTGACTAGCATCCATCCTCATTCCCATTTGACATTCCATTTGAGTGGGGCAGACCACAATGAGAATGGAACCCTAGTGGATTTCAGAAATCTAAAATTACAGTGAATTTCATAAATTTTGTCTACTACTTAATAGCAATAGTTTGACCTTATAAATTTAGAAGTGAAATATAAACTCAAACCTGAATATTTTAAACTTTAAAGTTATCCGTAACCAGTGATCTGCATCTCATTCATCAAATTTTTCAATACAGCTTGTGTCCCATAAGGTTAGAGTGTCCATTGAGTTCTGCAGCAGAAAAAACAATGTTTTAAAACTCAGATTTGGTCTTGGAACCGGTCGAGGGTCAACTCTGGCTCGGACTCGGACTCGGGATTGATTCGGACTGATTTGATTCCAATGACTCGGTTATACTAAAAAATACAGAAAATATTTATATTTAATAAAAATAATATATTTTAAAGATTCCAAACCATTAGAGGCAAAATATGCAAAGTCTACTTATGTAGATTGTATATACCATGTAAGGCCCACGTCATTACCTGTGCCTAATCAGCCATGTTGACCAGGTTTCAACTTTCCCTATCCATTTTTCACTGGGTTTATATCTTAGTTCTTCGTTTACATGTGGGCTTATAGCTTTCCATTCATTGCTGAATATACTGCTTAATAAAATGTTTTACTACTGCTGTTGAGTTTAAGATTTAATATTGCCTTGATAGATCATGGCTTCCTGAACCTGCTTGATTGGGGCCTCATCTCCCGCAGGTATGTGGTAAATATAGAGACGGATATGGAACTTTTAAGAAAACATAATTGAACCGGCTTCAACCTCCAGCAACACTGCTATTTCTGCAATTCTTCCAGTAGCTCGCTGCCTGCTAGGTCTCTAAAACAACTACACTATCCTCTGGATAAGCGTTTCTGACAGAACCTGAGACTACAGGTTTGTGATACCTGATGCGGTGAATCACCCAGGTTTTCAGATTTTTCAACACAGTTTCATGCTGAATCTCACAGGTCTTCCAATAAGGCTTCTGGGCATGTTTTGTTCCTTCTGATAAAACTTAGAAGAATAAAGCCCCTGGATCTAATAGCATTTGAAAAGGTCTTGACTTGGCTGAGTCAAGCCATGATTCAGCCAAGTTGATTGGCTTGGTGCTGAACTGGCCGAGTCAATCCTTGACTTGGCCGGTTCAGCACCAAAACGGTCACCTGAGTCGGACCAGTTTGGGGTTGGCTTGGTCAACTCAGTCGAGTCCGAGTTTGAGCAGACCGAATTTTAATACACTGAGAAAAAGAAGCAGGAAACGAAACATACATATAAGCGTTGATCTAGTGCCTGGACGATGTTGGCTATTGAATCTTAACAATTATGGGCTTAACATTTTTGATCTTTCCTCTTGAGGGATTGCTTTTTCTGTGGTGAGCCAGCTCCCTTGCTCCATTCTCAATGCAGGAACTTCTTGTCTATCCTCTACAACTTGCAGGGCTTGTTCTTCTATCCCGTCCCTACTTTCATGAAGGACTTAGAATATCTTAGATGCCACCTCAGCTTACTTGTTGGGTGCTTTCCCCTTGGCAGGCTCTTGAGATGCCTGATGACTGAAACCCTTGCTAGTCTCGTGAAATGTCCAGATCCATGAGAATGTCTGCATTTGAGTGGGACTTTTACATTGTCTAGAGTATCGAATGTTGAGGAGCCACAAAGGTTCAACTTCTTGGTCTTAAGAAGGTCTCTTTTGATGTCCACTTCAATGCAGATTTTTGCATATATTGATATCAGTTCTCTCCTTGGTTTGTTTTGCCTCTATGATAAATGTTTCTAGTTTAGTTCTGATGCTTTAATGTAACAGTTAATAGGGTCCCACTATTCCAATGGGAGAAAGACAATTTCACCTTCACTGGGATAGTGTTTGAGATCTGTGTTTTTAGCTTGGCTGTCTAGTGCCCTAGGTATAAGTTTACAGTGTACACTGGCAAATAAGGGCTATTATTAAATATCCTTTCCCTACCCTTACTCTTGAAAACATCCATTAAGAACCCTCAGCCCACTAGAGAGGCATGCACATTGTCTTCTAGTTTTGAAGGTCAATTTGTTGGTATCTAAAGAGTGCATGCACATCAAAGATAAACATGAGACTGGAGAAAATAATACTCAATATATTCAATTGCTGTACATCATATCAGGCTAGCTCAACTGTAGTTCTCTCTCAAATACATTATCTCCCAGATACGTCTGTTATAGATCTGTTATGAATCACGATGATTTAACCACCTAACACTAACCTTAACTTTTAATGGTTATGTATTGGCCACACGCATATCACTAACATAATATGATCACATAATAGAAAAGTGCACTTAATATAATATTTAATGCAAAAGTGCACTTAATATAATATTTAATGTTGGAGCTCACTGCTTGCACCTCCAACACCCTCCTCAAATGAGCTGCACCCCAAAACAAGCTTAAGTTCTCAACGTCTATGAAATCGTTTTCTACTGTAAAAGAAATTATTTAATGCTGCAAAAGCTAGGTGTATGACATTCCACCCCCTATGAGAGCTGAAACTGTTGCAAAATTCAACTTTTGATCCAAAACTGAGTGCCTTATCCTGTTGCCGGCACTCCTTATCTACTGCCTTAAATTCATTAGTCCCCCCATCATTTGATCTGATCCTTAGCCACTTGGTTTTTGATTCACCTAAAATCTTCTTTTTGACAATAACACGAGTGTTTTTTGGTTTGCCCCCAACCAAAGCATATTTTTTGGGTTATCCTGAACCATACTTAAGATTGGATTTGAAGACCAAATATGGGTTAACTTCCTTGTTGAGAAATGTAGCTTGAGCAGGAATTTCTTGCATAGGTTCAGTGTGAACGTGCAGGAAGTGGTTCGAGACATTTAATTGGTGACAACCTTGGAAAGGTGATCACCAATTCCATCTTGTAATTTCACTTGAAAAAGAAAAGAAAAGTGAAATTCTTATGTTTTGAAGTTAATTAGTCTTTGGAATCTAAATGAAATGTTTTAGAAGTTCTAGAACATTAGTGAGTTAGATTAGGATTTAATATTAGTCGTACATCTCATGATTGATATAGGGGGCAGCTAGGATTGCTGAGATTAGTTATCTCCTCTCAAAGCATAAATAGGACAAGATAGGAGAGGCCAATTACACACATGAGAAGACAGGAAGTGAGATGGAAGAGGGCAGAGTGCAAGGAGAAGAAGAGAAGAGATTGCTGAAGTGACCAACAAGTACAACAGGCCATATAGGCCGTACCACTGCTGGGGCAGTCCATTTTTCATGCACAGGCCGTACACCATCAGATATGATCGTACACCCTCAGATCTGGACGTACACCGCTGTTTGAGGTGATTTTATTGACCGTACAACTGCTGGTTCAAAGCAGGCTACAGAGGTCACCTTGTGAGCTTTGATCAAAGGAATGAAAAGCTGATTCTAAGGAGAAATCCTTGTGTATTGTTTAATTTCCTTTGCTGTTCATTTTTCAACTATTGTGTGATTGATTCAATGTTCAGAAATTTAATTTTCCGCTATTAAATAAATTTTGTTAGTGAGAACATTAGGGCAATAGTCAACTAGGCTTAAAAACATTACATGGTATTAGAGCAATTTCTTTGATTTAGATTCTCAAGTATTTATAGCAGTAAGTCAACTGCTTTAGATCTAGGAGTTTGTGCATTAGATCTTTAGAGTTGGCCTCAACTAGCCTCACATTCAAGTATAGACTGGATGGCACCTCAAATTTCTTTTCACGGAAAGTGAGGGTTACACTCTTATTAGAAGAGAATGATCTCTGGGATATTGTCGAGGATGTTGTGTTTTCGCCTATAGATTTGCAGCAGTTGGCAGCTCACAAAAAGAAGTGAAGGCCAAGTAGATGATCATGGATGACATAAAGGATCATTTGATCTCTCGTATATCCGAGAAGAAGACGACAAACAAAATGTTCGATGCCCTAGTTGGCCTCTACTAGAGTGAGAACATAAATAGAAAGATGATTGCGGGAAAAACTTGAGTCCATAAAGATGAACAAATTAGATTTAGTCACCAGTTACCTTATGAAGGTCACGTAGATTCATTATCAACTTGTAGCAGTTGGAGAGAAGGTTGCAGATGCAGAGCTAGTGAACATGACATTGAATGGATTCCCAGCTTCACGGGAACCATTTGTCAAAGGTATTTGTGCTTGTGAGAAGCTTCTTAACTTTGAAAGGTTGTGGGATGAATGTATCTAGGAGGAGACTCGAGTGGAGTCAAAGGCCAACAAGAAGGGTGGTGATGAGAACCTAGCCCTATTTGGTCAGACCAATAAGGGCAGAGGTAAAGGACCCAATAAGGGTAAGGGAAAGAGTGAGGAGTGTTGACCGCCTATTCAACTAGGGGGTCAACTCCATGTACCATGAAGATATGCATCAACAGATGCAAACAAGTCAGAGACTATTTGGTTCTACAGGACAATTTTTGCTTCCAACACAATTTTTGTAAACGAAATTTCTGCACCCCTGCGTGGGTTAATAATGTAATAGGTCTGCATGGATCATGGTTAGGTCAGTTACCTTAGGATTTCTTCATTAGGAGAGTTCCTTTCACCGAGTTTTTTTTATCCTCAGGATATTAATCTGGCTTAACCAGCCTTATTAATTTCCCTTGAGTTTTTCACTCCCACTAGCAATAAATCCTCCAAAGTGGTGAAAGGTGTTTTAATGAAGTCATCCTCTGGTAGCTAGTGTTTAGGAATGATGTAAATGACCATGTAAGACACCACAAAAAGTTTCGTGATTTTTAGTCGAGTCTAGATAGTTTTTTTTTTAATTAATTAAAATTTCCTAAGGTTGGGATTTTAATTAATTAATTAATTGATTAATTTTTGATAATTAATGTAAAAGCTAGGTCCCTAGGCTTTTGATAGGGGTATTTGTACTCAAAAGAAATGGAATGAGACCCCCTACACCCTTGGACCAAGTTTCAACTCAGTTGGACAAGTTTTGCTAGGGTTTTGTCCACATAGGAGTCTCAGTCAGATAAAAACAATTTTAATTGCTAAACCCAAGACATGGGAAAATGTCAATTTTGTAATAAATGATCAAATGGAGTAAAGTAAAGATGAAATGTGATTGAGAGAGACCCTCCTAACCTACCCCAACCATTTCCTAACCATTACCCACCTCATAACCCACATTTAATTTATTTCTACCTTAGGATTTGCACCCCCATTGGGGAATGTGTCCCCACTCCTTGAGAGAGTTAGCAACTCTTTCTAAAACTAGTCATGGGCCCCTCCTCATGAGGTGCGCCCCTCCCTCTGCTTACACGTCACCTTTAGGAGTGTGTTCTCCACATTCCTCCACACACACTTTCCATTTCCCTAAACCTCACACTTTCCTTGAAGAGATGCGCCTTTCCTCTTGGAAAGTGGAAACATCTTATCAAAAAGATGGAAGCTTGCTTTAAGGAAGGCATGGGCCTCTCCTTTGGCCAATGCGCCTCTCCTTGGCTTGCCACTTCACCTTCCTCTCATCCCCACTTGCCATTCTTCACTCAACCTAAAAGCTCACGCCCTCATTGGTTGGTTGTCATCTATGGCTTTGATCTTGACATTTGTCAAAGATCTAAGAGGGGTCTCCTTGGCCTCTCATGCTATTTAAGAAACCTCTCCCTCATTCATTCCACACCATTCTTCTCAATATTGTTATGCTACCAAATTCTCTCCATCTCCCTCTCTCTCTCATTGTCATCTTACTTTGGTTCATTTGTTCTTGAAGAGCTTGGAACAACTTTGTTGCTACAACCTCTTCCATTGATAATAAATAATTGCTTTGGAGGAATCAGGGAGTATTGGATTCTGTCTACATGTTCCATCTATTTGCGAGGTGATATTGCTCCTTTCTTTAAATGTTATTGTGATCATTGAGTAGCATTGCTTAAGTAAAACTTTGTTTGCTTAGCTGGGTTTAGTAAATTTATGATTGTTGACCTATATGCATTGTATACATTTATAATACTAACTTTGTTGTGTTATTAATGCATGCAGTCCATTATCTACTTCTATTTTCACATTCTATTTGAAGTTTGCAGGTTACCTTGAAGAGGGTTGTTGCGATAGGTTCAAGCAAGGATCTCCCTCATCTCTCACTAAAACTCCATAAGTTATTCAGTTTATCTTTCTGTTTCTATTCACATTCTGATTTTGGGTGCTAACTTACTTAGATAGGTCAATAAATCAATATAATTTTCTGGTTTTTACATGCGGGAAACTTCTGTTTCAAAACATAAAATTTTCTTAACATTGTGAGTGTGTTGCAGCACAAATCAGCAAGCAATAGCTTGCCGATTTTTGCAGGTTCTCGTCAGGTCAAGGGTGCATGTTGCCCGATTTCTTCCACAACACACCTCCAAGTATACCCTTTCAAAAGTGGTAACTCTATCCTCTTCTTCTCTTCTTTCTAAATCACTGTAAGCAAGCCCAAATGAGTGTACCCAATTTTCAGTTTTTGCTTTCCAAGTTTTAGCTTAATTTATTTTCTGTCTTTTATTTCATAGATTAGCTAGTTTAGTTGTGGATATCTACATGCATGCTTCAAGTTAAAATTCTCTAGAGTAGACCTCACACCTAAATGCTAGCTTAGAGCTCGTGGAGGCTTAGATTAAATCTTTACATTTCGTTGCATGCAAGTCATTTATTTCTCAAGTACTTATTTTTCACACATGCATGCAAACACGGTTTTCTTAAAGGTTTAAAAGTAATCGCTTTTCAAGTTGTTTTAAGTTCTTTACACTTTACATGCAATATTCTCACAATCTAAAGAACTTAACTCTCAATTTCGGTTTTGGGTCCCCTAGGCCCTTTTTCCGGGAATTAAAATTCATAGCAATACATTTGGCATAATTTTTGAGCAAGCTTTAAGCACTCAAACACTTCAATACTTAGCTCATAAGTTTAAAATTTATTAGACTTAATAGGGCACCTTTACCAACCATCTTCGCCATTTAAAACGAGGTCGGAGGAAGGCAACGGAAGGTGCTAGGCTGGGGACGGTCTCGTGGCACGCGACGTCCTTTCCAGGAGTACTCTGATCTTAGGAATGACCTGTGGAGCTAGTGTGGGCCTTGTTGCCTTACTTCTTGAACACCCAACAGTTACTTGGTAATTGGGGAGGAAAGTATTGGGTTGACACTTAGATAGGATTAAAACAAATCTCACTTAACCACATAACTTAATCCTTGGTCTGAAACTTCTCGGCAATTTACTATTACACTTGCAAGCACACTGATCTCATATCTATATTTACATGCAAGTCATTTTATGCGTTGTGGATTAATTATCTAGGTGGTTATATCTCTTATCTGGAACACTTTACATTTTCACGCACTTTCCATTTATCATTGTTCCTGTATTTGTGGTGTGATCCTTCAAGAAGTTGCGCATCCACCTGGAGGCACTGTCTTGACCGGGTCTTGAGTGATTTACGTCTATGTGCCATTGATAAGCAGTCCAATAGAGAAAGATCTATTGAGAGCATGCTTGGCTTGATGTGTTGATGGTTATTTCATCTTGAGTATCTTTATTTTCTGCACATGCAAGCAACTGGTTAGTCATTATCTGTATATCTTGTATTTATTGTATCTGGTTTGGCCTTGTTGTATCTTAGATATTCTTTATTGTATCTTTGTATTTATCTTGTACTTAAATCATATTGTAATATTTGTAACTTTGTAATCTTTTGTAACGAATCTCCCTTTAACTTAGTTGACCCCTTGCCCAATCTTAGGCACTAGTCTTAGTTGACCTAGGAAAGGGTTTTGACTGTCATCCTATATTGTTGCATCTTGCATTGCTGCTTGACATCATAGGCTAGATTCCCCCTTGACCATTTAACTAATTAAAACCAACTCTTAGAACTTAAACGCTAATCTCATCTAGTAACTAGGGTCTAGCCCCCTTGGCTTCCCTAGGAGTTAGCCTAGACGGAAGAGGTTCAAGTCAAAGTGATAGCATGGACTTTGAACCTAGGCATTGTGCCTCCGAGGACACACTAAGTGAGCAAGACTTAGCTCACGTTTGCAAGTGTGTATAAGGACGACAACAAGGAGTCAACCTCATAGCTAGGAAAAAAGGACTTTGAGTAAAATCAAGTGCTTCATTTGTCATAAGCATGATCATTATGCATCATAGTGTCCATATAAGAAGAAGGGTAAAGGGAAACAACATCAAAAGTCTTTGTAGAAACTCAGATGAATGAGTTTGCTGCCATGTTTGAGAAGGATTTCTTGATATGTATCTTGCTTTTCTACCAACACAGTTCCTAGGAATGCGTGGTGTGGGGCATCTCGTCATATGACATCTACTTGACAGTTATTTTCTAGTCTAACGAAGTAGGACTTATGAGTACATGTTGAGCTTGGTGATGATGCCAGGTACCCAATAGCACAAGTAGAAACTATTCCCTTCTAGCTCGAGTCATGTAACTCTTTAGGTTTTGACGATGTCTTGTATATTCTAGGTCTTAGAAAGAACTTGCTTTCAATTTTGGATATGGAGGATAAGGGCTATGCTGTGGAGTTCAAGAATTAGCAGGTCCTCATCAGACCGAAGGAATCTGGCTCAAATACAACACAAGTAATAAGGGTTAGAGAAGGTAATATTTACAGGTTGCAGGTTGCATTTGTACGAGCCCTAGTTCATAACAATGACAACTTGTGCGAGTTGTGGCACAAGAGAATGGGGCACCTGCATCATAGCGCGTTGCCTATTATGAGGGAGATAGTCATAGGTCTTCCAGAGTTCAACATTGAGAGGTAGGGAGTATGCAAAGGATGCACACTTAGCAAGCATGCCAAGGCTTTTTTCCTAAGTAGCAAGCATAGGTCTAAGGAGATTCTAGACCCAGTGTATTCAAATGTTTGTGGATCGATGTCAATATCATCAATTTTAGGAAGCATGTGCTATGTTTCCTTCATTGATGACTTCTCTTACAAAACTTGGATCTACTTCCCAAAGACCAAGGATGAGGTCTTTAGCAGGTTTAAGGAGTTCAAAGCTCTAGTCGAAAACTAGATAGGGAAGAAGATCATAGTCTTGAGATTGGACAATGGGGGTGAGTATACCTCGAAGGAGTTTGAGCGTTTCTACAAGGAGGCAAGAATCAAGAAGGAGTTGATTGTTTTGTACCACCCATAATAGAATGGGGTTGCACAACGAAATAATCGATCCATCATAGGGGTTGCTAAGGCCATGATTCATGACCAGGACATGCTAATGTTTCTTTGGGCAGAGGCATGCAACACAACATTTGACATCCAGAATTGGTGTCCTCATAGGATCTTGGAGGACAAGACACTAGAGGAGGCATTCATTGGTGTGAAGCTAGAGGTAAGTCATTTCTGCATCTTTGGCTGTCTAGTTTATATCCATGTATTGGTAGAGAAGAGGACCAAGTTGGAGCCCTTCAACAAGAAGGGCTTACTTGTGGGTTATAGTGAGACTTCAAGGGCCTACATGGTCTATATTCCAAAGTAGAGGAAGATATTAGTTAGCAAGGATGTAAATTTTGAGCAAGATTTTGCATCTAGGAAGTCTCATGAGCCTATTCTAGTGACAAAGGATGAGGAGTAGGAAGCTCCAAAGGTTGAGTTAGAAACATTGGTGACTTCCAGAGCAGTACAACAACATTTGGGTGAAGAGGAGGAGACGGTATCCCCTTCCACTTTTGTAAGGAGACCTCAATTGGAACATCCCTAGTTTTAATCCCCACAAATTATAATGTAATTGTATAAATGTGATTTAGGTTGGTGAGCTGATATGTTTGGGTTGAAGAGCCCATATTGATTAATATGGCTGAGGGTCGAACTATGTATTATGTACGTTGAAATAATTAATAAAAATAATAATCGCTGGTTGTGATACGAGAGGGATGGTAACGATGGGGGGCTATGATTCCACAAGAGAGGGGGCTAAAGGGGGGATCCAAAGGGAAACCCATGTCTTTTGCTTGAGCTAATATGCCATTACCATATAATCCTCCCTTTGACTTCTTAGACACTCAAACATCGAATTCATGTAAGGGGGTTGGTGTGTGAGATCACCTCATAGAGTTAGTTATTCACTGCATGGGATGACTACAATCAACATGGGGGAGTGTGAGAGTCAACATGCATGAGAGAAAAAAGAATCTCACAACTGGAAATGTGGTTAGCGTGCCTGTGTAGCATTTTCCTGGTGAGGAAATGGCACAAGAGCCTTGAGAAGGCTGCAATGAGCACTCCTGGAGCAACTTTGAGTTCCTGGAGTCCCTAGCTGTGAGATTCCTGGCCAATTGAGTGCATTAGAGCCCTGGAGGGAAGTGGGAAGGCCCAAGGGATTGCGTGGCAGATAAGGAGGATCCCATTCCTTGGGTTGTGCAGGTTGGGGGGAAGAGAGCTGGTGGATTGGAACTGTTGTCTCGAAAGCCGAATTTTGTATTTTAATGGCGACTGAAGAGTTGGAGAATCGACGACCTAGATCAGTGGACATTAAGAACCAACGACTGAGATTCATTTGAAGGATCGTAGAGTTTTAAGAACCGACGACTGAGATCACTCGATCTTGAAGATCGACAGTCCTTATCCAACATGAACTTGAGTAGAAAATTCCAAGTCAATAGGCTTGCAAGTTTTGGACTTGGAAAGACCATGAAGGGTGCTCTCTTGACATCCCGATGAGGATTGTTCAAACATGGGAGCTCGATATCCTATGGTTGAGTGATAGGTGGTACCCTGACATTGGGAGTTGGATTTTGGGAAAGCCCGTTTGGAAGACCGCTTGCGGGAAGACCTTTTCATGAAGGATTCGTTCGAGAAGATTTTCCCGACGGGGGTGAGTTTGATGGAGAGAGTCCGATAGTCTTGCAGACTGTGGATTTTGGATAAGTCACGAGGCATAGTAAACCGCCATCTCCGTGGGAAAAGTCCGCAAAGTTAATTCTGATAGGCTTGTGGGTTTCGGGAGAACCTTTATAACTTGCTACTCGACCACTCCGATGGGAAGAGTCCGCGAAAGTTTTGTTGATAGGCTTGCTAAAGGTTTTGTCGATGGCCGATGGAGAAAAAATTGCGGATGACAGGTATATGCCAGATTAACAAGGTGCTACAAAGTGTCGAACAATTTGAAGACGAATTCAACTTGTTTTAGGGACCACTACAACAATAAACTAGTCAAATTCTATGAATAATTTCAGGATTTCGAAGGTCATAAACTTGCAAAGTCATTTTGAGGGCCTAAACAACATTTTCAGGGGGTCGAAATCCCAAGAATTGTATGTACCTTTGGTACACATAGACTTTGCTTTCCAAGGAGCCGTTTCGAGTGCAAAACAGAGCTTGTATGAGAAAGTTGCAACTGAAACAATACAGGGTATAAATTAGATACCAATTTACTTCTAGAGGGCATAACTCCTTGTTCAGAAGTCAGTTTGGGGCACAAGAGTAGCTTATGGAACGTTCATAGACCATAGAAGACAACCATGGAACCAAAATTGGAATCTGGGTACTTGAAATTGTACAAGATGGAAGAGAAGACACCTGTAGCACTGTAGCATAGAGGGATAAAAATGAGAAAACAGTCTAAACTTCTGCAAACCATAACTATTGGCTCAGAGCTCAGATTTGGGAAAACGAGTAGTCATTAGTAAGCTAATTCAGAGAGGAATGTGTCTGAAGAATCAAAATTTGACTGGAGCATCAGAGTCAAAATCTGAAAGTTATTGTGTTCACAATCATGGCGACAGTGAAAATAGAGCACACATGAGTAGAAATTGCAAACTTCAGAAGGCTGTAACTCTTAGCTCAGAATTGAAAATGAGGCATGAGTATAGTGGTTGGAAAGTTAATCTAGAGGAAAACAGGGCAGCAAGATTTAGTTATCTCAGGAAGCATCTATTCATGTTATAAAGCTGCAAGAAAAAGAGCAATTGGACTCTATGGACCATGAAATTGCTTAATGTGAAAGTTTTCCAAATAACGCCAGTTTTGGAAAAACATTTCTATATGTTAAAGATAAAGGCTAAATGTTAGTATTGGATAAGAAAGAGTGCAGATACTCATGATGGTGCCTATCTAATGCTGTGAAGGCACATTTTGGAGTGCATTATTCTGACAATTTAAAAAGAGGCTGAATTTTAAATTGTAGGGTATTGTGATGAGTAGGGGAACACTCAAGCAAAGAGTGTTGTGTCAAGCTATTATCAAGAAGATCAGATGATATAAATTTAGATTGTGTGGGTCTATTGCAGATTATAATTCCAGGGTGCAATGGACATGGAAGTAGGGCTGAACTTATAGAAGTTAGCTGCGACAATAAAGAGTTGTAGAGGAAAGTGTAGAGTTATAGAGAAGGTAATGAAAAGTTGATAAAGGGATTAGAAAGGGAGGAGCCAAATTGGTATTCAGTTGCTACATAGTTCGAATGGCTTGCAAGGGATAATCAACATAGATTCTCACATAAAACATGAAGCCATCAGGTGAAGAATGTCGTCAATAGGCACATGAAGGAAAGGTAATCCTCCATAGCCTTGAAAATAAAAATGCAATGATAGATGCAAAGCTTGCTGCAAAAGAGAACAAAGATCCCATGAGATAATGGGTAAATCATTGCTAAGGACTAGTTTATGAGGACTTGCTAGATACAAATTGGCAACTGTGGCTGAAGTATTCAGAGAAACAAAGCCACTTTTGCTATCAGAGTGCATACTGGAAGCATGGTGCAAGAGTAAAATATTCGGTGGATGAAATAATGAAGGTTTATTTTCTTAAAAGTGCCAATGGAGAAATGTATCATTCCACCATAAGCAGTTTGGTATTGAGCGAACAAGTAGGGCTTCATAGCAAAATACTCAATGAAGTGAAGAGAAGTATTCAAAATTGAGCAAAGACAAGGATAACAAAAGATGTTGGAAAAGATGACATAAATTAAACATTTAAGTATGTTGAAAATGCCAACCAATGAGGGTGATTTCAAGACTGATTTGGTCAAAGAAATGGAGAGGGGTTAAATTAGACTGCAATATTAATATTCAGTTGGAATAACTCATTTTCAGCACTGTGAATGTGGAAAGGTTCAGCTAGAACAATGTTGAGACAAAATTTCCCACATAAAGGGAACATCTGCCAATAGGACATATTGGTTGGAAATGCGGAATGATCAAGTGAAACTTGGCTAGAAAAGGTTCAGATCAAGAAACAATGGTGCATATGAGTAGAATGAAGGAAAACATGGCAGGCGCCATACACGTGCTTAATGGTATTCCCCTGTATAACTGATGTTTGGACTGCAACCTCTTTGCCGACACTAAATAGCACTAAGGGATCATATTCCTAGTGTTGTGTATGGGTTGAAGAGGAAGGTATCCAAATGATCGAACAAGTAAATGGGGAAGAGTTTGGATGATGTGTTGAGGCGTTGACTAGGCCTTCCAACTCACCATGGTGGAATACATGGCATAGATATGTGGTATTCCAGAGTCAATGCAAGGATGTATTGTGTGGATGTGGCCATGGGCATGGACACATCGGTTTATTGGTATTATTTGATTGTATTATGAAAAGCTTGGTATGCTAGATAATGCATGTGCAAGGAGTGATAGTTTCATTTCATTTAAATAAATAATAGTTGTAAGTGATTGAATGTTATGAACACAAATATATAGAAATAGATATAATTAAATAATAATAATTAATACTCAATAACTAAATATGTTATGAAGAGACACCTTCTTGATGAAAGGTCATGTCTCTTATGAAAGGGCACCCCTGCGTGGGTATATATACAACCCTCATTTCTCATTTGTAAACCATCTCATTCATATTCGTATTCAATATATATATTTTATTTTCCTAAATAGATTTCTTCATATTCCAAGTATTTTGGGTATTTCGTGTATGAATCGGATTGGTTCACCACATTTGGTATCAGAGCAACTCTGATCCTGACCTTTGGCCCATAGACTTTTGGTCAATTTCGTTGCTCGTGGCGACAATTTTTTTGGCTTTTAGCCACACCCAATTAGTAGAATTTTTCTGTTGCAGGTCGTTAGGGCATTTTTCCATTTAAAACCAGAAATTATGTTGAAGAAGAATTCCTTCATTGCCAAGAAAAAATGAAGGAAGAAATCTAGTGCTTCCCAATAATTTCCCATCCTAGAAAACAAGTCGAGTAGTTGCTGCTAGAGATAAAAAGTTTGAATTAATTCATGCCAACACATGAGGTAGATCCATTGCCGCCAAGTTCAGAATTGCTCTTGCATCTTGCGAATTTGTTGAAAGAATCGACAATAGATCCTAGCTGTTGTACATCAAATTCTCTCTGTTGTACTATCCTACTAGTTTCCACATATCAACCGCCAAAATCGTAATCACAGATTGACACTAAAATCTATTGTCGAAAGAAATAATTGAGATTTAGAGTAGGAAATTCAGGGTTCTGGAAAGTCAGGTTTTATGTGGCTGCCAAACACATAAGTCAAACCTTCCTTTCATCATTCACAATCTTGCAAGGTAATATAACACTGTGTCACGAAGTGAATAACACAATTTGCGGGGAGAATAAGTTGAGTTGGACGTTGCCATTGGATCGTACAAGTTACACATCGCAATTTCTAGGAAGAGTCCTGACAGTTTGAAGTTAAATGAGGTTAAACCATAGGTGAATCAGAAACATACGTAGTCTCACTCCTAAATTGGGACTTTGATTATTCACAATTAAAACAAAATTATATAGATGGAATCTAAACTAGTGGGAACGTCACCTATTTAAAAAACATCGTGCTTATTTGGAGGATAATTTTAAGTTTTTCAAAGGAAACAATTATATATAAGAAAATATTACATATATTTAATTTGGGAAACGGATTCGTATGTGTTCCCCTTCAACATAGTGGTTATTTGAATTAATCTAAGGTGAGAAAGATTTGAAAGTGTACAAACACTTTTGTACTAATTTAAGTAACAAATATATTGGACATCATTAAAAGGGGTTATACAAGGTTCAAAGGTTTTAATTAAAAGTATCGAAATAAATATTAAATAAAAGTGAACTATAAGAAAAAGCCAAAAATAAGAAGAATATTTTATTATATTTTAAAATATCTTTTTTTCTTTGTTTGTTAGAAATGTGCTCGTAATCTGCAGGGCTAACATTTTTAACCATTCGCTAAGAAACCACAACACATGGGCATCTAAGCCGTCAAAATCATCCAGGGATCGCACCCGACCTGAGCCACACTAACCCTTAACATGGTTGGATTTTTGGGTGTCTCCTCCCAACTAAACTCACCGTAAGGGTATTGAACTCAGGTCGCCTAGCAAACGAAACCCACACCTTAACCGATTAAGCTAGCGGGAATTAACTTTTTAAAGTATCTTTTTAAAAGATAAAGGAGTATTATAAAAATTAAAAGGAAGATACACGTTTAAATTAAAAGTGCTTTATACTAAAAGTGCAAAAAGAAGAAGAATATTTTATTATATTTCAAAGTATCTTTTTAAAAGATAAGGGAGTATTATAAAAATTAAGAGGAAGATATAAGTTTAAATTAAGAGAGTATTAAAAGTGCTTTATACTAAAAGTCCAAAAAAGGAGTTCAAATTCAATGAGTATCAAAGGATAAATTAATTAAGGTTATATATATATTCGTGTGAATTTTAAGAGTATAAAAGAGAGCCAATTTTGAAGTAAGAAGGAACTCTATAAATGAGTATTTAATAAAGAATATTATTAAAAGTCACATTATAAGGTGAAAAAAAGGCTACTCAAGGTATCAATCAATATAAATTATCAACTAACGTAAATTATCAATGAAAGCAAATGGAGTCCAATAACGAAGAGAAAGGAAGATTCCGTACAAATTCAAGAAAATTTGTGTCAGTGCTACTTAGAATCAAAGGGACACTTGCAGGGAAAGATGTCACTATTTCTATTGATCCAACTTAGATTGAAAATTATGTTAGTACCGAATGTGCTAACCAATTATTGATTCCTAAGTCAAATATAATTGAAGAGATAGATTCGTGGAACGAGAAACAATATCGCATAAACAATTTACAACTGAACATTGAAGATTATACCTTTGTATCACAATTCATGGTTAGATCCTTATTCTATGATGACAGTGACATAATTTTGGGTTCACCTTGGATGGAAACACTAGGGTCCTTCATATTAAACACAAAGAAGAAGTTTTTGACATTTTCCTACAAGAAGAAGAAAATAACGTTATAGGACGTTAAATTGGATTTAGATCCAGTAATGTTAGAAGACTTTAAAGATATCCCAAAAGTAATACTTCAAGAAAATAAAAAGCAATGCACAAATAAATTGACAAAATTATCACTGATAAAAACAAAGAAATTTCTTGCCTCAAGAATCATAGTCAAAACTTGATCACCGAGATTAAGAGGTTAAAAGGTGAGAGAAAGTCACACCAAGAAACGTTAAAACAACTTACCAACAAGAAATCACTGATTGATAAGGAAACGATGATTGATCCCATCGAAATCAAGAAATCATCAGCTGTAAAAATTCAAGTTGCAGAGAAAGGAACACCTACAAGTCCAGTTGAAATCAAGACAACATTGGATGTTGGAGTACAAACGATGGAAACTCCAAGTGTACTTACTAATAAAAGTTCATCAATTAACAATGCAACATTAGTGCATGAAGAAAATAAAACTCCAAAAGAAAATCAAGAGAACGCTACAAATATGATAAGGGAAAATCATGCTACAAGAACTCCTTATCGACATCCAAATCATAAAAGAAGATATCTTAACCAGTCAGAGTATCAATATCACTCATGATGGAAACCACTGACTTATCTTTCGAAAAATATTGATACCAACGCAATTAAATCTCGTGATAACAATTCATTACAGAAGTGCAACATTTTGTAAAGGATTGAATTAGGATGGTCAGATCCTTTTACGATTCGAAAATTTTGCTTAGCACTTAGAGGTTCATATTGTCTCGTATCATCAACTACGACAGTACCAAGAATAGAGAATGATGCGAAGACATTACAGAGCCAAAGAAAAAGACATCAAGCCCTTCCATCACTATGCTTTGAGGACAAAGCATTTCAAAAGGGGAAGGCAATGATATGAACACAAATATATAGAAATAGATATAAATAAATAATAAGTAAATAATAATAATTAATACTCAATAACTAAATATGTTATGAAGAGACACCTTCTTGATGAAAGGTCATGTCTCTTATGAAAGAGCACCCTTGCGTGGGTATATATCAGTGTTATCAGAACCGGCTCGGTCCGGCAAAATTGGTCGGTCGGACCGACCTTCAGGGCATAAACGGTTGGATTGATGGTATCGAACCATTTTTGGTCGGTTCTATATTGAACGAGCCAATTTTGATTGGTTCCGGCCGGTTTTGCATAATACTCATATGCTGCACTTAAAGGCGTGGATTTCCAATTTTTTTAAGAAAAAAACACAAATTTCTACCAATTTCTATACATTATGTAGAGTTTTAGAAACTAGAAGTTGTGTTTTCAATTTAGAAACAAAAAAAAACTCCTCAAAATCAAAAGAAATTATCAAAATACGATCTTAAAATGAGCAACAGGTTTCAAAACCATTTTGCAGTTGTTGACTGATTGTATCTTCCTAGGTCTCTCTCAATTGTCCACGTGTGGTGTGTCTCCATCAGTTTCACTTCATATTATATTTATCAATTTTTTGATTTGTACATGGACTTCCCGCACATGTAAACTATTTATTTTCCATGCCTTGTAAGATTTTCTAAAATAGTTTTCTATATTTCTAGTTCTGACTTCAAACACTGCAATCAACTTCCAATATTCTCCTTGTGGAGACTCGAGAGTGAATCCCCCAAGGTTACAAGTTTGGAAAAAACAATGAGACATAGATAAACAAGAAATAATATACGTTCAAATGACTTGAATAAGAGAAGGGAAGAGCAATCACAAAATCATTAACACTAACACATAAATTATCATTAAGCTTTTATTCCGACACACACTCTATTTACCCTGATATGTGCATGTGATCAAAAGAGATGGAGGTATGAATATCATACAATAATATGCCTCCATTCCATTAAAGATGGGGACCTCATTACACACATGTTAACTATAAAATCAATCAAGCTATCACAGAAACAACAGTATTGCATTCAGTGCTATTTTGGTTATATGCACTCTTGCTATATAAATGAGAATCTTTGCATATTTGTGTATAAATGGTTTGGATTTGTATTGATGCACATGAGGAGTCTCATGCTTGGGAAATTTGATTTCCTATGTAAAGCAAATTTGGAAATTAATGAGTAAAATTGCTATGATGATATCTCACGATGACTGTATGTTTGATACAATTGAGATGATGACTATAGACACTGGAAAGCTCAGGAAGAAGGCTACTGTTAGGGCACTGGAACCCTATGATTGCCACATGATGCAGATTTCCAGTGGACGTCTGGCGATGAGTTGGCATTCTTCTTGTGTGTGAAAGCCTTGGCAAGATGGATCGCATGAGGGACTGTGTCGTAGAAAAGGGGATGCCTGAGCCTGGAGGGTGAGTATATCAAGGAAGAGACAATGTGATAATGCATGTGGCATGGTGGCTGGAATCACAAGGGTGTGTCAAGATAGGATAGTGAGCTACAATCTTGCTTGTGGCAGCTTTGTGAAGCACATGATAGCCATACAGATAAGTATTGGTTTACGTCGCAAACTTATTTTGAATATATGATTATATTTTGGAGTTGAAAACTCTTGTGAATAAAATAATTGTTATATAATAATGGCTATAACAGGTATATTTTCTTAATGACAGCTGTAGGAACAACTGAAGAATGGAACCATAATTGAGTACCAAGAAAGAAGAGCATCAAAATGCAACAAAGCTCAATAATAAAGGCATGGAATGAGTAAAGTCCAGTGGACTTGTTGCAGCTTGAAAGAAACAAAGTGGAGTTTAAAGATGTAATTCGGGAAGCACGTTTGCAACTATTTGAGACTTTGGAGATTCCATTATCATAGTTGGAGTTTTGGAGGCACAACTCTGAGACTTCCTGTCCGACCTTGTGTTGGAGCCTTGGAGGGAAGTGGTACAACCTGAGGG
Source organism: Picea engelmannii (assembly GCA_009831015.1). NCBI lineage: Eukaryota > Viridiplantae > Streptophyta > Pinopsida > Pinales > Pinaceae > Picea > Picea engelmannii. The sequence goes on along the minus strand of ML786928.1, from coordinate 235,565 downwards.
ATTGCAGTGTAGAGAAGGGGTACACTTCCTTGGGTTGCGCTGGTTGAGGGGAATGAGAGCTTATTGGTTGGATTTGCTGTGGGAATCAACAAATTATGGAAGTGATTGCAGCTAGGATTCCCGGAGACACATCTCCAATACTTCTTGGCCGGTTGTGCATTGGAGCCTGGAGGGGAGTGGTATAGGTTGAGGGATTGCAGAGCAGAGAAGGGGGTACACTTCCTTGGGTTGTGCAGAATAAGGAGAAAAAGAGATTGTCGATTGGAATTACTGCAAGAATTATAAATTGTAAAATCCTTATGTATGGATTTCAGGGCTGGAGTGCCTATGTATCTATGGTTTTTTGGGCCAGAGTGCCTTTGTATATATGTTTGGGTTGGAATGCCTGTGTGATATTAGGTTGGAGAGCCTATATGTTGATTAAAGGCCAGAGAGCCTAACATTGTGATATGTATATGTACCAAGGACAGTGCAAAAAATAAGGGGGAGGGGATGTAACATTCTTAGTTTTAATCCCCGCAAATTATAATGTAATTGTATAAATGTGATTTAGGCTGGTGAGCTGATATGTTTGGGGTGAAGAGCCCATATTGATTGATATGGCTGAGGGCCGAACTATGTATTATGCACATTGAAATAATTAATAAAAATAATAATCGTTGGCTGCAATATGAGAGGGATGGTAACGACGGGGGCTATGATTCCACAAGAGAGGGGGCTAAAGGGGGGATCCAAAGGGAAACCCACATCTTTTGCTTGAGCTAATGTGCCATTACCATATAATCCTCCCTTTGACTTCTTAGACACTCAACGTTGAATTCATGTAAGGGGGTTGGTGTGTGAGATCACTTCATAGAGTTATTGACTGCATGGGTCGAGTACAATCAATATGGGGGAATGTGAGAGTCAACATGCATGGGAGAAAAGGAAATTTGTATGGAAAAAGAGGATAGTTTTTACATGCTGATTTTTGGGCAGCAAGAGAGGAGCTGAGTGTTGGGAAGATGGATCTAGGAAAGCAATTATTTATTTATTGTAAGAGGAGTTGAGCTCAAACCTATATAAGGGTTTGCTCTCTCCCTCATTTGCATGGTTGAGAATTTGGGGATTGAAGAGCTCTCCCCTTAGGCTACATTGTACATCATTTTGACAAGCTTAATGGTAGATTGAAGGTATTTCATCTGTTGGATACCCAATCCTCGTGATTATGGTATTTTGTAAATATTATTGTAAATAGTATTTAGGGAAATATGAAGAGTCGTAGGTGAATAGAAAGAGTCATTAGGACCTCTTGGAAGTTGAAACCAAAGGTCACATTGTATTGTATTTGTGAATGTCTAATGTTAATACAAATTATTTGTGGAATTACTCATTCTTTGCCCATACTTGGCCTGACAGTGGTGTCGGTGCTGGTTTTAATTCCATCATTGTGTACAGAAATGCCTTTGGTTATTCCCTCTGCGAGTTTCTCTCCCGTGTGCATAAATGCCTTTGGTTATTCCTTTTGCGAGTCTGTCCCTCACATGCAGAAATGCCTTTGGTTATTCCCTTTGCATAAGTCTTCCATTTTGCTATCTACACCCTCATCTTTGTCGTTCGTAGGTGTTAGGGTTTCCTCAATCTCCTGCTCTTGAAAACCCTCTTGGTGAACCCAATGTGAAACTTCCCCCCCATCCATTCACTTCATTGTTTCAACGAGAGTTTCTTCTCTGCGCGCATAGCTTGGTTGTAGACTTTGGAGACTGAGTAATGACATAAGTAGCGCTCTCGAAGTATTCCATCTCCTGTCTCTCACGAAATCCTCAAAAAATTTTGTTTGGTGCCTCAACATCCTTTGCAGCAACCCCTTTGCTTGCTTCTATGCAACAACTGATTTAGGAAGCGACGTTTGTTTTCGTTGAGGATATGTCCTATAGGATTCGAACTCCCGACCTTGACTTCAGTGGAGAACCGTAGGGATAACCCCGTAGCTGGATTTCCATATTCATTGATGAATAAAGGGGCAAATTTTCTTGCTTGAGCGAGGCATTCCATTACGTTTGTGCCCCCCCAATGGACGTCCTTGGTCATGTTGTTGGTCATCCGGTTATATATGTAATTACGCCTTGATTTCAACATCACAACTTACCTTAGCTTCCATTTTCCCAAGCGCTTCCCAGGCTCTCAACAATCTATCCATTGAACTGAGTTGGTTGGTTGGGGGTTTGGGGTGTTGGTCGAGGGTTTGGGGCGAGGGATGTGAAATCCTTTACATACTTGATTATTCTTTTTGAGAAAATATAGATTAAGAGGCCTTTAATTTCAATAAGTGTTGGGGAATAGCCCTTAGTTTCATGTCCTATGTGTTTCGAGTTATATGAATGTCTTGATGTGTTTCTAATGTTCCTACATGTTGTATAATGTCGAGGAATAGTTTGATAATTAGTCCGAATATATGGGGGTTACGTCTCTATATACCTTCTTTCTCTGAGGGATATTAGAAGTCAACAGATCGAGTTTTCTCTCTTTCACATAATACTCTCCTTCCATCTTCCCCATGAGATCGTTTAATCTCCGAATTTCATTAAAAAGGTTGATTTCATTTGAAAGATTAGCATATCATCAATTGAAGATGTGTAGAGAACGACATTCTCAACCCTTGTTATTGCAGTAATTTTGTTTATGAAAATGCACTCCCTTGTCTCAATAAGTGTGCCTGACTTTGGGGCTTCCAGTACTCCAACTTTTGGGGCTTCAAGTAATCTTTCCTTTGGAAACACTTCCATTAATGGACAACATGGAGGTAGTAGGAAAGGATGTAGAATGAAACAACTCAGAGGTAGGGGGTAGGTATAATCTTGGTGAGAAAACTGATCTTCAATGTGTTCGTTGTGGGAAGAATGGGCATGAAGCACAGACATGTAGAATCCCTTGAGAGAAGATAAAAAACAAGCTGGATAAAAAAGAAGACAAAGGTAAAGCATCAGATCTGGTGAAAGGTAAAGCACCTGAATCTGCTCATTATATTGTTTCCCATTGCAATAGGAGTAACTGAAGATTTGTTTAACATTTCATTTGCTTCTTGGAGAGATGCATGGTTTCTTGACATAGGTGCAACATGCCACATGACCTTTTGGAGAGACTTCTTTGAAGATTTCAATTACAATGTAAATGGTTGCACCCATAGTAGCGAGGTGCTCTACAACCCAATATGAGGGAGATGTTGAGGCGTTAGCGTTATGTTAGATAACACTACATGAATAAAAAAATTAAAGTTGGTTCAATTAAAAAAAAACAACAATAATAAAAATAAAGTCGGCTCAATTAACAAAAACAATTTCACGCGCCGTATAAAACTTGACATGGAATGAAGTAATAATAAAAAAATTTACACCTTCAAAAATTGCATCCATCTCGGTGCTTGATAGATCCGGGTTTAAGATGGATCTACGCTGGTATAGTCTATTTTGCAGATAAATCAAGTCTCAAACCTTCGAGAATTGGCAACATCAGGCTTAAATTTCTTGGACTCTCGATTTTCTTCTGCATGATGTGCTCTATCTTCCCGAGCTCTGAAAGAACTTGCTATCTCTTGTGCACATTCGATAACAAGGCCACTCTATTCATATCTTTGGTGGCAAAGTTGAAATAAGGAAGGCTTTTGACATCACGGTCGTTATGATAGGAGTGGAGGATGGAAGATTGCTGAAGTTGAAAGGGACATCTGCTCATGCACATGATTTTGCATACCTTTCTCACCACGGTGAAGGTACATTGTCATCTAGTCTCTTATGGCATGCTATATTTGGACACATTGATTATGATAGCCTTCGTTTGTTGAAAAAGAATGGTGTTTCTTGTTTGCCTACTATTCCTAGGAATTTGAAGCAATGTGATGCTTGTATCCTTGGAAAACGTAGCAAACAACCATTTCATGATTCTACCTCCAGAGCATGGAGAAAACTTGGATTGATACATTCTAATTTGTGTGGCCCCATGCTTGTTCCATCTGCTAATGGCAATAGATATATCATGACTTTTATTGATGATTACACCAAGATGTGTTGGGTGTAGTTGTTGAAAGATAAATCACAGACTTTTGAAACTTTTAAAACTTTTCATGTATGGATCCAAAATGAAGCTCAATCTCGTATTGGCTCTCTTCATACTGATAATGGAAGAGAATATACATCTTATGAATTTGAAAACTATCTTCGCCAACATGGGATCAAGCATCAAACCACAGTTCTATACAATCCTCAACAGAATGGTGTAGCTGAAAGAATGAACAAGACTCTTAAATATAGTTCGCTCCATGATGTTTTTCAAAAATGTGAAATTGATGTTTTGGGTTGATGTAGTTTTATGTGTAGTATATGTGAAAAAAATGTGTCCATCTCATGCTCTTGGAAATAAGACTCTGAAATGTGGTATGGCTGCATTCCTTCAGTGAGGTATCTCAGGGTTTTTGGTTCCAACTGTTATGCCTTAATTCCTCACATGTATGTTTTTGGTCTCAACTACTATTTGAAACTCACATCAAAAGAAGGGAATGAATTTGAGGATGCAACCAAGTACATACAACTTGTGGGAAGTCTTATCTACCTTACCACCACCATACCAGATATTTCATTCGTTGTTGGCATTCTTTCCAGGTTCATGCAAAAACCTTGTGAAGGACATTGGTTTGCTACAAAAAGAGTTCTAAAATACTTGAAGGGAACTCAAGATTTTGGATTCAAGTATTCTATAAGGTGGATGACTTCAACCTGATTGGATATTTTGATTTAGACTTTGACGGGGATAAAGAAAATGGAGTATCAACTTTAGGCTATCTGATGAGTCTTGGATTAGCAACTGTCTCTTGGAGATCACACAAAAAGTCAGTTCCAACAGATTCCACAACAGAGGCAAAATATGTCGCCGATGCAGAAGCAACAAAGGAGATTGTGTGGCTTAGGAAAATATTTGAAGATTTCCAGGAGAAACAAGTGAATTCTACTCTTTTGGTTGACAATACTTCTGCAATCAAGTTGGCCAAGAATCCCAGATTCCATGATCGAACCAAGCACATCAACACAAAGTACCACCTGATTCGTTATCATGTAGAGGCCAAGACTATTCACTGGAAACATTGTTCCACAAATGAGCAAATTGTGGACATCTTCACCAAAGTGTATGGAAGAGAAAAATTTGAAAAATTCAGAATGATTTTTGGACTCACAAACACCCCTTTGAATTAAGGGGGGGGGGGGAATGTTGGAGACCTAATTCTCGTGATTATGGTATTTTATAAATATTATTGTTAATAGTATTTAGGAGAAATATGAAGAGTCATAGGTCATAGGAAGAGTCATTTAGACCTCTTGGAAGTTGAAACCAAAGGTCACTTTGTATTGTATTTATGAATGTCTCATGTTAATGCAAACCATCCATGGAGTTACTCATTCTTTGCCCATACCTGGCTTGACATCATCTATCTTATGTGAGGCTTTATTTATGCAATTCTTTCACATGTTGATTATTTTTTGCAGGAAAACCTTTTAACTAGTCATGAAGGCCTTTTAATGAAACATCTACCATTTGGATAATGTAATGCGAGGATTAAATCCCCCTTACGTTTATTGTTGTTATATTTAACTTGCATCCAAATTAGGTTGTTGCTTGAACCAATATAACATCACCTTCATGGCTTTGTTTTAGAGTAGTGCTCCTAGCTCTCCAAAGATAATTTCTGCATCAATTTTCAGCAAGTTAAGGATGATTTGTGGCATGGATAGCAGCCTTTATTTGCTTTACATATTCAAGCACTAACCCTCTTAGATTCATACCACTTTGACTTGATTAACCCATATATGTATTGACACTTGGTCTTGGGGTTTATACCTTCATACTCCTTTCTCACACCACTCATTTTCCATTTTACGGGAAAAGATAATGGGTTGTTTGTCAGGCATGCCCCTGACAGTAGAAGGCCCTGATTTTGATAGTGGAGGACGAATGTTGTGTGTAGGAGTAGGTGTATCAATAAGTGTAGAAGGTTGTGCTGATGCTAGCACATCACCCTCCATGATGTCTTCAAGCCACTCCTACTCCCCCTCCTCCTACTCCTCCTCCCCCTGTTGCTCCTCCAAGTCCTGCTGTTGTTCAGGTTCCTCCTCTAACCATGCAGGCGCCTCCTCCATGATAGGCATCTCAGCCTCCACCCTCCACTTAGACAATACATCAATATTGTCCAAGGAAATGACATCCACATCCGATGTTCTATCCATTTGCTTCAACCATAGTCGGAGATTGTAATGGACATACACCAAGTCGTTGAGACGTGAGAACTCCAACCTGTAAGAGGGTCATAAATTTTTTATTGAGTTTTAACTTTTCAGGGTCATAATATATTAGAGGGTCATAGACTCATAAATTACAAATTACAAAAAATGTAATTGCTCATAAGTTCTAACCTGGTGCGTTTCTTTGAGTGTATTTTTTCAAATACACTCCAACTGCACTCACATCCTGAAGAGGTACAGGCTTGACTCAAGATTCGAATGACAAATCTCTGTAAATTTGGTGCCCTTGCATCATAGTTTCGTCACCAAACATCTACAACAAATAAGAAAGAAAGAGAATATAAAGAAAACATAATTAATCTTTAAAATAAATTTTAAAATTTAAAATACATAATTGAAATTTGAATTTTGAAAACATGAAGTTCTAAGTTGAACTATTTTCTAAATTCTAATGACTTACGTGGCATCAAAATGGTCCTTCCAACAACAACATCTTCATAGCCAAATAGTCCAGTACCATCCCGATACATCTCTAGCTCGCAATTAATATCGAGGTGAATTGAGACATCATGTACCATCCTCTGAAGACAAGTATGGAGCCCTTCCATCACCTAGCCATCAAAATCAAAGTTGCATTTGTAGGAAAATGCGGGGTTGAGGAAAACTGCTGCTGCATGAATGGGTCGATGGAGCATCCCGGTCCATCGAGTATCAATCAAATCCCATAATAGCATCTGTCTATGAAATCTGTGGCTACCCTTGCCCACATAATAAGCCCGGATAGCTTCTTTGGCCCTATCCATGGCCTCATACAAATAACCCATTGTGGGCTTATCGCTATCAACCAATTTCAAAACTTTTACCAAAGGTTCACTCACTGAGCACACCTCTGCCATTCCTTCCCAGAAAGAGTCGCCGTACACCAATCTGGTAATGGATTTCCCATCCTCTCTCTTGCTATATGTAGAATCCCGCCACTCATCACAAACAAACATTTGCTTCAACTCAAATTGACATCGAAGCAATGATTGAAGAGTAATGAAGTTGGTGGCAAAATGAGTGATTGCAGGTCGCTGCAACTCCCTGTTTTTGGTGTGTCTCCTCATGAGACTAAGAATGAAAGTATGGTTATATATGAACTTGGGGATGCTCCTAGCCTGATCAATCACCTCCTTGATGAAGGAGGTTTTCCCCATAATCTCAAGCATCAAATCAATACAGTGTGCAACGCATAGAGTCCAGAACAATGAACGATACCTCTCCACAAGCAACCTACCAGCAGCCACATAATTAGCTACATTATCTGTGATGATTTGCACCACATTATGCAAACCAATATCCTGGATGAACACATCCATCAACTCACACAACAATACTGCATCTTTCACATGTGCTGATGCATCCACTGATTTGATAAACATGGTACCTCTAGGACAATGTACTAAGAAATTGAGAAGGGACCTACCCTTCCTATCAGTCCATCCATCAGACATCACTGTGCATACAGAGATCTCCCATGACTACTTGAACTCTGCCAATCTAGAGTTGATGTACTTCTTTTCTTGAAGTATTGGCCCTCACAACTCCTCAAAGGTAGGGATTTTATACCTTGGGCCAACAACAACGATGGCATCACACATCGGATGCCAAAATGGATTGTTCTTGGTGATGCCGAGAGGTATGTCACTCCAAAAAAGACACCTGCCCACAATCCTATCTGCTTCTTTCTTCTCCTTTTTCTTCAACATTGACCTGATGGAAGGTTGTGCTCCAGGGGTGGTTCGTGGAACTAAAAAAGATGCGAACCTCCCGGTACTTGAATTTGTGGAGCCCCTCCCACTACACTATCCCTCTGGGGTAGATGTCTCTGAACTTTTAAATGAAAGTTCGGCTGCCTTTGCGGCTGCATCATCTTTCTTTTTATCATTTGCTTCAAGTGAATCAAATGCAATTCTCATAATCTCTAGGTTAGTATTAGGACAAACGTCGACATCATGCCCTGGGATTTTAGCTAAATGATATTTCAACCTGCAAATCCCTCCTGACATTTTCTACCCACATATTTTGCAATTCAATCGTTGCCGGTTTGTCCTATCTTCAGGGATCCCATACACCCAAAATGGATCCAAAGGCTTCAACATATTTTTTGATGAAATTGACAGCTTCAAAATTCAACCCTAAGGCACAAAAAAACAAGAAAATGATATTAAACCCCACTAGAAAAAAAATAACGGCCCATTGGTAAAAAAAATCAGACCTCTAGATTAGATTATTAGCAATGAAAAATGACAATAAGAGGGTGGGGGAAAAATTAACATAAGGCTCAAGCTTGTTGCCCCATAAAAAAAAAAAAAAAACGTTACATTGTTTTATGCAACATAGCAAAATGACCAAAAAAATAACCAAAACGTAGGCAAGCAAAGAGGCAAGCAAACTTGCAAAAATCTATGTGAAAAAAACATTAACATGGAGGGATTTAGATACATACCTATGAATGGAAGATTCAACACCGGTTGGCAAATGAAATTGAACCCTTGCTCCACTTAAAAATCCTTGATGGTGGTGAAAATGGTTGTTTAGTTGCCTCCACAATGATTGAGGAAGACCACAAACCCTTCTCCTTGCTTCTCCAACAACAAACAAGTCAAATGAGCTATGGAAAAAACCAAAATTGGGTTTATCTCCGCGGGTTGGGCGCGTCCCACGACTTTTGGGGTCGATTCGTGACTTTTTAGAAAAAATCGCCGACTATTTTTTCAAACATCGCGATTTTTAAGCTCCTATTTTTCGGAAAGCAGAAAAATTCGCGATTTTTTGGCGACTTTTTCAACAGTGATTTGCTTGAAAGTACCCAACAAGCCACTACATAATGGGGTTGCAGAGATAATTAGTCCTTCATAGAGACAACCAAAGCTATGATCCATAGCATGGATTTGCCCATGTGTCTTTGGGAAGAGGCATGCGATACCACTGCCTATATTTAGATACATACCTATGAATGGAAGATTCAATACCGGTTGGCAAATGAAATTGAACCCTTGCTCCACTTAAAAATCCACTGCCTATATTTTGAACAGATATCCTCGCAACATATTGAAGGACAAGACACTAGAAGAAGCCTTAGGTTTCACACTTTTGTGTATTTGGTTTCCCTGTTAATATTCATGTGCTTGATGAGAAGAGGACTAAGTTTGAACACTTGAGCGTGAAGGGCATATTTTATTGGTTACATTGAGACCTCCAAGGCTTACTGGATATATATTCTAACACAGTGGAACACTATGGTACATTGAGGTGTTAAAATTGATGAGGATGGCTGGTACCCTAATTCTCAAAAACCTCTGACAGAGGTTGAGGGAGAGAAGCTTGCTGTCCCAAAGGTGATAAAAAAGAAGGGAAATCAAATTCAGATTATCAAGGTTTTAGCGTAGGAATAGATGCTTCGGTACTATCCAGTGCAATCAGGAAGCCAAGATGGCTTACCCAGACGTTGCAGGAGGCACAGGAACAAGTGAGAGCACCTAAAGCTAAATTTTGGGTTAGTAATCCTACTAAGAAGTTTCCAACTGATGTTGCATTAATGACTTCTATTCATATGACAAAACCTTCTAGATGTAAGGAAGCAGTTGAAGAGCAGGTATGGTGGGATCTCATGATAGAGGAGTCTGATGTCTGGAAGACAGTTCCAAAACCCACTGTGGAATTAGTGAATGATTCCAAGCCATGTAGGTGTTGATGAAGTCTTCCTTGAGCATGGGAAGTACACTTTGAAGATTCTGGAGGTTCAAAGATGAAGAGGGAGTGACTTGTGTTGGTGGAGAACACCTACCTCACAAAGAGGGAGTGACTTGTGTTGGTGGAGAACACCTTCCTCACAAAGAGGGAGTGTTAGTTTACCTGTTGCTCAGTCACTGATTCTCCTTCAGCTTGGCATGCTGCAGCAATTCCAGGACCTCGATTTCTGTGCAGCAGGATGGATGTGTGGATGGAGGCAGTTTTATAAGGTGGCACAACAGTTGTAGAGGGTGTATGCATGCCTGCATCAGTGTCAGAACTATTCCAGTTTTAGCCTCTCTTGTTTTGGATTACTTTTCCAGATGTAGGGAGTGTGGGATTTGCTTTATTTAGAATGTGATTTTCAGTTCAGAATTAGCATAGTTTCTAAGTTTAGGGTATAACACGAGTTATAACTGTTTTCAGTCTGAGCTAGGTTTTGTTTTTCTAGGCAGCTTGCTTATTGAGGCTGGGTGCACTTCCCTAGGCTCTGTTTAGGGTTTTCTTCTAAACTTAGGCACTCTATTTTTGTAAAATCCTTGTCTTTTTCATCTGTAAAAGAGGACAGAGTGGGTGAGTGTTATTCATTCCAGTTTTGAGCTAGTGATCACTGATTAGCAAGTTAATTTTTAACGGTGCTGTGTAATTCATCTTTCTGAGTAATAGAAAGGCGATGGTGAGTTGGAGTGAGTTTTTTGTTGTTGCTGTCATAATTTACGGAACCATCTTTTATGCAGATTTAAGCTATACAGTCCACTGTTGTGCGTTTTTCCGCTTATATGCAAATCCAGCGCGCTGTTTTGAGAGTATCTTAGACAGTTTCAGGTTAGGGTTTCAACTTTCACCTATAGGAAGTGCAGATATGCATACTATGAATTAAATATTCAACACTGTAGCCTCCACAAGCACTAGCAAACCTCAATATCATGTTGGCTATTTATCAAAATGTCCAAATGTTTTAATTGCTGTCATACAGGCGATACATAATAAAAAGCAATAGTCCATGAAACAGAAAAGTAAGCATGTGGCCCTTGGCCCAAGCATAAAGACAAGAACATTAGGCTTTAACAATCTATAATTATATTTAGCTATCATAAAACCCACACCAGCTCTTTCAGACAGCTACCTGACTTGACCAGCAATAGTGGCTACAATATGCTCTGACATGTTACTAAAGTGATCACGACAGAGTCCAGATATTAGCAATGATCA
>ML786928.1:176798-208999 GCA_009831015.1 Picea engelmannii | reverse complement strand
CAGGGAATCCTTGCTCGGTGCTTGGATTGATCCTTGGATATGTTCCTTGGTGGTTGATATAAGTCCCTAGATGCGTTTAGGGCCCCTAGATGTGTTCCAGGGAATCCTTACTCAATGCTTGGATTGATCCTTGGATATGTTCCTTGGTGGTTGATATAAGTCCCTAGATGTGTCTAGGGCCCCTGGATGTGTTCGAGGGAACCTTTGCCTAATGCATGGGTTGATCCTTGGTCTTGTACCTTGGTGGATAAGATCCTAGATGTGTTCTAGGGCCCCCAGATGTGTTATGGGGCAACCTGGTCTTTGACCATGTAGATCTTGGTGAAATACCAAGATGTATTGATGTGTGATCCTCTTCCTCTCTCCCGAGATGGTCCATGAGATCTAGGAGTGCCTATGAAGATGGACATGGCCACATTGTTGGTGTACCCTCTTATGCAATGATGATAAAGTTTATAGGTCTTTATGAGACTCATTTGGACATGTTTTGCCACTATGGACCCCCCTTGACTTTGTCCTAACAGGTAACCCCTTGTTGTTTTGATTTCCCCCTTGTTTTATGTGATTGGGGTTTTACTTTATTTGATTAGGGTTTTATTTTATGTGATTGGGGTTTTATATGTAATTAGGGTTTTTATAATTTATATTAATATTAATTAGTATTTATATTAATTAAATGTCAATATTTAATTATAAACCTAATTACCCTAACCCCTCTCCCTAACTATAAATAAGACTCTACCCTCTAGCATTTGTTTACACACTCACTCTCTCCTCTCTCTCCTTACTGCGGCTACCTCAGTGTTTAGTTTCTTGTGTGATGCGGCCTCTCTACTGGTTATCAGTTTTTCAGATCTGAGTTTTGTTGATTGATGCTAGTTGGAAGCTCCTCCTTGGTACCTGCTGGAGTATAGGGTGCATGCGACCCCTTCTTCTTCAGCTGTCGGACCTGTCTAATGTGCAAAAGTGCCATCTCCTTGGCTGCCAGACCTAACCCTTGGAGCTACAACTGGGTATGAGAGCTGCGGCTCTTTCTCTTTGACTGTCAGATCTGTTTAGCAGCCACGGCCTCGCCCTTATCTGAGTTTAGCAGCCGCGGCCTCTCCCTTATTTGAGTTTAGCAGTCGCGGCCTCTCCCTTATTTGAGTTTAGCAGTCGCGGCCTCTCCTTCTAGTGCTGCGTGGTATGTTGAAGTCCCTGTGAGGGGTTTTCCTCTTGCTGTCCAGAATTTCTGAGTGAAGGGTTTTGCTGTTTTACCTATGAAGGGTCTGCCCTCTTGCTCTCCAGATTTTCTGTGTGGAGGGTTTTGCCGTTTTTCCTATGGAGGGTCTGCTATCTTGCTGTCCAGTTCTTTCCTGTAATATATCACTGTTTTGTGGAGGTTTCTTTCTGCTGGGGTATTACTGTTACCTACTTGGAAGTCTGGGGGTTTATTGCTGTTTCTTTTGGGGTCTCTATCATTGGCAAAACTGTCCCACAGTCCACATTGACAGAGATCAAACCCTAGAGGTTTGATCCAGGAACCTAAACTAAATTCTGAGCATATTTACAGAGGCATATATACACACATGTGATAGGTACATCTATCATTGAGTCAGGAGGTAAGATAAAAGTTTATTTTTATACTCAGAAATTTTGTTTGTTTCCAGATCTGTTTATATCTCTTCTTCTTTATGCTGATCTAGTGAACAGAAAATTTTAAAAACATTTTGTGTTTTCAATTTTCTCAAATTCTAACAGTATTTTTGATCATCTAGTCTTTTATTTCTACTTCTTATCTGAAAGATATATTGTTATGCATAATCTACACTTGTGTCTCTTACAGATGGTATCAAAGCCATTACACTCCAACACCTAACTATTCTGTTGTGCAAACATTACTGTTTCAGCTCTGAATTTTTGTTTTTGGATGAGAATGTTGATTTTTCAGGGTTTTTTTTCTTGGATCTAAATTGTTTTAGGTTGAAAACACCAGGATTCTTAGGCTGTTATAGTAGCAGCAGCCATTTGGCACAGTTGTTTAGGGTGATTGTAGAAACAACACTTTGGTAACAGGCTGCTACACCCTTCACAATAGGGTGCAGGACAAATTTGACCCTTTTTTTGCAGGATGCGAGCTCTCTTCTTGAGACAGGGTACCTGCAACGAAATGCAGGGTCTTCTTGCAGGCCATGAGATCTACAAGTTACAACAACGACAAGGCTTTTTTTCCAGGCCAGGATCCCATTTGGCACAGTTGCAGACACCTCAGTGCTGAAGCAGGCCACAAGTCAGGTTGCAAACAGCTAAGCGCTAGTGCAACCCGGCACAGAGCTTCAACTTGACATCTGGATTGCTTAGATCCATATAGTCCAAGTTGGATTTTGTTTGATACAGGTTTAAATGGCTACAGATTTATGAGTGCAGGGATTTCGTTCTGGTGCTGTAGTACATATTTTTTTTTTTTTTGGGGGGGGGTGCGAGGAAAATTGTATTGATTTGAGGTACACGATTCAGTGGTTGCAAAGATCAAAAGAATCAGAAGATTTTACTTGTAGGTTGGTACAGGAGTCGAATAAAGATTTTTTTGAAGCATTACAACAAGATTGGGATTTGAAGCCATTATTCTTCACTAAATTGTTGGAGGAAGCTACTTCATTTGCATGTAATTGGTCGCTCTTAGGGCTTTGTTTGGGTAAACCACATCAAGGATTTCAAAACCTTGGAAGAGTGGTGGGTGTAAGAGGAGAATTGGAGAAGCTCAAGTCCAGCTTTGTGTAAAATAGGCGAGAGTCAAATGGACAATCTTTATGGCATTTTAACTATCAAAAGCATGGTTAGCAACACAGAGTTAAGCACCGATGTCAATTGTCTTAGGCGAAGTTAACAATGTTTAGGCAAAATTCAATGTTACACAAGGAATTAGGTGACAAATTGGACAACAAACATGACAATAGATATGACAAATTGGATATTTTTTAAAATCTAGTTCTCTAGCAACCTCTAACTTGTCAGCGAGTCAAGGAAACATAAGCCAATAAAACTAGAGATCCCATGTGTCCAATGGGTTATAGAGTCGGCAACTGGGGATTCCTAACAAAGTAAGGTTTGAACCACCCAAGGTTGATGGATGTGATACTAGGTTGGGAACCATCTGGTTAAAATAGTTGAAAGATATTAAGATGAATCCACTCCAAAATGAGGATGAAATGATCTCAATAGCCTCAATGTCTCTAGAGGGCCTTGCCTATGATTGGTTTATGCAGTTGGATAACAAAACCAAAGGCTTGATTGTAAGTTGACAATTGTTCAAATCACACAGTCAAAAGACTCCACGAGAATGATGTACAAGACATCTTTACCAAACTCACCCACCTGTAACAAACATGATCAATGGAAGAATACACCCATGAATGGGAGATCTTGGATTCTCGAAGTGATGTTAAAAATCTACATGGCAAGCTTAAAAACTGAGATAAGGAATGAAATAAGAATGTGGAACATATCTTCTATTGAAGAAGCCAAAACTAAGGCTAAATTGATAGAAAACAATCTTCTTAGTCAACGAAGACTATCCTTCACTCCAACAAAGAAACCAATTAAGGGCCTTTTGCTACATCAACGTGATGGTAAGTTTTGTAATCCAAAAAGTGGAAAGGAGTAAGATAAGAAATGTTACAAATGTAATGAAAATTGGACAGGGGACTACAAATGGAAAATATAGAAATGATATCATCATAAGATTGAGAATGGTGAAACATATAGGTCTCCATTATTGACTTAGACAAAGAAGACAAGGGAGAAGTTATTTGCAATACGAAAGCACTTTGAAGATGAAGAAGCTGTGCCTAAAATATCATAAGCACCCATAACAAGTGATGCACAACCTCAAACCCTTAGCTAAAAGGACATGACGAAAAAACGATGCCTACAATATTGTTAGCAACCATCATAGGGTGGCACAATAAAAAACCTTGAATCTGAGAGGATTAGTAGAAAACCACAATGTGACAATACTTGTGGGCACTGAAAGTACCCATAACTTCATTGAAGTCAATACTGTAAAGATGATGAATCTCTTTGTTTATCCAATGAAATAATTTAATGTTATGGTTGTAAACAACCTAAAAATTTAGGGGTATGCAGATGCCATAATATGACATTGCAAATACAAATTTTCAAATTGCAAGTTGGATGTGTTGTCCTACCACATAGGGGGATGGATGTGGTTTTGGGGGCATAGTGGTCAATGTTAACGAGTGTTTATGCCACTAACATCCAAAAGCAATGTATGAAGTTCAAATTGCAGGGGAATCGTATAAACTATACGATTTTGAATCTTTAGACACCACAATAACCTATTCACACCAAATATAGAAGCTAAATTGTAGGGCAACTCATACTTGTACAGATCAATGTTCCAAAAATAAGAACTTCACATAGACGAACATCAAGGTCTTCGATGTAAGAGACCATTGCAGGCAATCTCAAAAGATTATGCACACCCCAAAAGGAAACCTTATTAAAGCTCCAAAATTAAATGATATGCTAATGATTTTCATTCCAATGAAAGTAGTCACTCATTTAAGACACTTTATGGGGAACACTAAATGCCAATGATTTTCATTCCAATGGAAGAATTCACTTGTTGAAGACACTATGGAAAACACTGTCTTCCTTCTGCAACGTCCCCTTCAAATCATGCCTTGAGGTGAAAGCGTTTTGAAGGGGGAGGATTGTAATGAACGTAAAGCTCATTACAAATAATATAATATATGGTAGCATAGGCATAGTAACATAACATTATAGGGCGGAGAGTTGTATAACTCATGACTTAGACATTTTGATGGGTATTTATAGGTCATGAGTGTTTGTACTTTTAATCATTCATTCATTTATCTTTTAAATGTATTAAATATTTCTTTGAAATTTTTCTTATTGTGCACAATCTACACTTGGGCCTCTTCCATTTATTGATGAGATAAAAAAACAAGTTGGTAGTGGAAGAACTTGGTGATATCGTGGAAACAAGTTTCAATCTCACTAATGGTGAGGATACTCTGTCTTTTCTGTCACAAATTGGGATTTATTGCGTGCTTCTCACCTGAAGTGGTGTTTCTTCCAAGTCTATAATAATCTTGATTCACATTATAAAGTGGATCCAAATATTCTATTTGCACCATACCACTTTGAAGAGGGAAGTATCTCATCTAAAGGGGTAAAAATTCACTTTGAAGAGGGAAGTATCCCATCTAAAGGGCTACCACTTTGAAGAGGGATGTATCTCATCTAAAGCGGTACCGCTTTAAAGAGGGAAGTATGGGCATTTGTTCACTCTACCACTTTGAATCCATAAAGATGTTTATGTGTGAATATTTGACATTAAGGAAATGGACCCCTCCATCATTCAATGTGATGTTGTCCTTGATTATCCCTCGATTGTGGGCTAAATAAATTTAGTCAAAAGCAATGGTCTATGGCCTCCAAGACCAAAAGATTATTTATGTTGGTTTCATAAGGCCAATGACACACACACACACACACACTTTTCTTAAAAATGAATAAGTCTATTTGCATATGCATTGATATTGTAATCCTCATTGTAGCATCCTCCAGATATCGTTTCATTGCCATACATTTATGTCACTCATTGCCTTACACTTATGCATTTATATCATAGTGGATTAAGCAACATGGTTATGAGATCATGTCCCCAAGGGATGACTTCATGGGCTATAACCTTATTCACATTACTGTTGAGGATTAAAGATGGCACATGACGTGGAACATTATGTTATGTGGGCATGCGTCGTGGACTTGAGATTGTTGGGATAATTTGGATGTGTCATGACCCATGTTTTCCACGATATAATCAACAATATCTGAATGATCTCTTGGGAAAATCCTTTCCTAAAGGTTATCTAATATCCACCTTGGTTTTATTAAAAAATTTATGTTTTTTGTTGTTTGCGTTTTATGTAATTTTATGAGCATGCACTTTCGTAGGGGATTGTCCTAGAGTCCCCTAAGTACCAGTAACATCCCACTTTTTCCGTGGATGCCCCTAATGAAGTCTCCAATTATTGTGGGTGTAAAGGGGACAACAAGATAGGTTTTCAATGAAGCATGGAGTCCAAGGAGCATTGGGGATGTCCCAAAACCTCGGGGACATATCCTCGTGGGAAATTGTATTAAAGTGTTCGAGAATTAGAGTGGGTAGTTCTTGCACCTGAAAGATGAAAAAGGAAACCCTTGAGCTTTTTACTTCCTTGTTTGGTTGCTAGATTTGTTGGAAAGTTTGTTGTTTGAATTGCCATTGTGGAAGAAGATTATTCTTTAGTTGGGAATATTGTTTTCTTGGTTGCTAGATTATTGATTTTATTCTATTAATAGATTTCTTACTACCAAACAAAAAACCTTGTAGTTTTGGAGAGAAATATTTTGAAGCTATGAAAGAGAAGTAGACGTTGGAAAGAAAGGAAGTCTTTGAAATAAATATATTGGAAAACATAGTGAGGAGACAATGGAAAAATATAATATAGACAGTGAAAGTCATGGTAGGTGGTTGTGGAAACAAAGATAGAGGCAGTGATAGATAGTGGCAAACAAAGCTCAAAGAACAATGTAACATATAATACATAAGATAGAACACAAATGAAATATAGAGAAAGTGAATGGACGATGATGTGAAGACAAGAAAAAAGATGAAATGTGAGGAAGAGTAGCAATGACTCAAAAACATGGAGATAACTTGTAGAGGGTACAAGTGAATAGATTGAAAGTGAAGCAAAGATGATATAGAAGGGGAATATTAACGTAGATCTCGACATAGGGATATGCCATTGTTGTAAGACAACTTGAAACATCACTCAGATAACAATAACACGCCAAAGATGGCCCAACATGAATGACATTGAAACTATTGACAATGTTAGTTCTAGACTGAGGAAGGATGCTATCACATCAACCTAGGGACTTGCACCACAAAGTCAGTTTCTGGATTGACAAAGCTTTTGGTGTAGGTAATGCGTTATAAGCCATCTCCATATTACAATTGTTATGCATGTGGGATTATTCACAAGATACACCCAACACACCCACACAATTAGAAGGAGAGTATTAACGTGGAACACAATCCCAACGTAGGGATATCTTGTTCTAGTAAGATAACTTGCAATGTTACATAGATAACAACAAAAAACCAAAGATGGTTCATAAGGCACAACTTTGAAATTGCCAATGATGCTAGTACTAAGTGAGTGAGGATGCTATCACATTCCTGAGAGACTTTCATTGAAAGACAACTTTTGGATCGACAAAGCTTTAGGTATGGGTGACACCATATAAGCCATCTTTGTCTCACATTTGATATGTATGTGGGATTGTTTACAACACACACAAACATAAACACAATTAGGAGAGTATTAATGTGGAACCAAATCTCAAGATATGGAAATGCCATTGTAGTAAGATAGTTTGTAACATCACATAGGTAACATCAAGCAAAGATGACCCACAAGGCATGCCATGAAACCACCATTGATGTTAGTGCTAGACAAAGGGAGGATGCTTCACATCAACTCGGGAATGACACCCCAAATCCACCTCCAATTTGGCAAATTTTTTGTGTGCAGGAAATGCCTTGTAAACTTTTTTGTCTCACAATTGTTATGCACGTGGGATTATTTACAACATGCACACTTAGAAGGGGAGTATTAATGTAGAACAAAATAAAAATCTACATTTGTTTTTTAAAATAGTTTTAGGTCATCGAGGTCTTAGTTTGATGGTTAAATGAGGGTGGTGATATCCCTCGCACCAAGGTTCAAATCTCCAAAGACACGTTTTCCCCCACATGGGCTATTTCATTGTGAAAAAGGATCGTCCTAAGAGGTTGGAGCCTGATGCAATATTTGGACAACTTTGATAGAATAGATATCCCCCATCCCTAGTTTCTTAGATGAAGGGATCTCCCTTTAGTGTTGTAAGGTGACTATATTATATTGTAATATTCCTAGATTGGGAAAGGGCACACTTCCTACATTCTGATAAGAGGAAGCATCTTGTTAAGAAAAAAATGCAATGTATTTAAGCTTCAAGCTTGCCCATCTATTAAGGTCATGGTCACATGGCATGCCAATATTGAATTGTAAGGGGCACATTGATTATTGGAAAGGGCTACATAATGATTTTCTAAGCAAAGCGGAAAATTCCATGCCCTCTTTTTTTGTAATTTCAAAGAGTTCGCCCTATAAATGATTAGAACCTTTAAAATACATGTTTTTGTGTAATAGTTGGAAATTCACGCTCTTTGAAGGGTGATCACTTGGAAATTTAAAGCATTATAAAGTACCTTAACCATGATTAAAACTAGTTTTTGTGTGGTTGGTGGGTTTGTTGAGTTGTTTCTTCTTGATGGTATGTCCCTTGTCTCTATATTTTCTTCATTGCTGATGCATGTGTACTTTAAATGCAATTGAAAAGCTTAGGCATCCAAAGTTGAAGTACAAATATTAAGTGGAAAAAAGATAAAGAAACTTATGATCGATAGTGATGGGAGTATGTTGTGGGAAATTTTGCATATATTATTAATGCAAATTTAAAAATTTCACCTTGCAGTAGAGGTTCCCTAGATCAATCCATGAGAGCTCTCAGCCTTAGGGTTGATCTAAAATATTTAATTATTGCAACATACAACAACAAATACTTCACTTCGTTGTTGTACAAATCACTAGGTAGCACAAGAGAAAAGATACCAAACAAGACTATTTCAACGACAAGAAGTTACAGTTCTTGGGGCACACTTTTCCATACATATAACAAATTTGAAATCAATTTATTACAATAGAATTCACAATAGTGAATCCCCTCCCTTGTCTTCAAGATATATGCTAATCTAAATCACTCAACAATTTCATCTCCATGTTATGTCAAATCAGCGTGAACAACAAGTGTTGGAATTTTCACTCAATCAAGAAGACAACACAAGCTAAAAATCAAATTTGCAAGTACACAATAATTGGACAACTAAAACACTTCATTAATATATAAGAGATGAAGTACATGTACATACTCACAACTAATCACAAGTTGGTACTTCAAGCTCTCCAAATCCTAGTTAGGGAAACCATGGAAACCCTAACCACTAAATCCTCCTAGATAGAAATCACTTCTCAACCAAAGTTTGTTTCCTTCACAAAAGATCCTCCTTGACTCCTACAGTTGCTTCCTACAAGTGTGCAAGACATTTCATTCTCTCCCCTTCAACAAGCATAACAAGTAGCACTGGGGATTCCAATACCCTAGTCTTCTTCTCTTGCAAGAGCTACAAGGACAATGCTTCTTTCACCCTCTACGGTTTATTAGAAACTCTAGCTTCCTTGCTTCCCAAGGGAGAAAGATTAACCCTATATTTATCCTTGAGCTTCTCCAAGAACTCTAGCACTCCAAGACAAGGAGTGGTAATGTAATGAAGAGAATATGAGAAAGAGAGACTAGTGCACTCCACTCCTCACTTATCTATTACATGTGAGTGATGAATGAATCCAGAAGATCAAGTGTTAACAAATGACTCTCTCCTTCCTCAATTTATATGAGAGATGAGGGAGGGAAACAATACAATAATAGACTTAGTCCACTACAAGCAACCTATCTACAGGATGATAGGTGCGAGCAACCTATCTACAAAATGATAGGCACACACAATCTATCTACAAGATGATATGCCAACATGTGAAGCACTCCCTTTACAAGTGACACATGTTAAACTGCAAAGTGAAGATGTCCACCAAGTGGGGCTCCAAGGCATGGCCATTCCTCAAGAAGCTAAAATGCTGCACCTCCACAAGCCTCCAAAGCTCCAATACTCCTCCTAAGCCATGTGCTTCTTCAAGTCCACCCCACCTACATGATCACTCCCTCAATCTAAGTGTCCTCAAGTAACTCACAAGCCTCCATGCAACCAAGCAAGTGTGCCCATGCCATTTAGCCCTCAATGCCCTCCTCCAATATGCCCAAAGCTCCTCCTCAAAAGCAAGTTGTCCTCCCAAGCAAACAACCAACCTCCATGTGGCCATCACGAAGAAACCGCCAAGCTCCATAGGTCTTCAACGTTCTATAGAAGAAAGCCACATAAGCACCAAAATGAAGTTTAGTAATCAATGAAAAAGCCACTGCCCATGTGTATGTCCATCACAACACATCCAAGGATCAACCATACAACATGCACTCCACACCACATGAAACACCCCCAAGCATGGTGTAAATACTTTTAGAGTAGCTCCGAAAGTTAACACTCCCTCTTTACGAGGAATGTGTTTTCACCAACACTAATTTGCTCCCTTTGCAACTCAACCAAACTTGCCATTCACAAATCTAAAACTATTGCACTCTTGAGACCAACCATTGGTTCTTGAAAAGGAACGATCCCCCAAACATCACACTCCATTAATGCATCACACCTCTCCTCAATACAATTAGAAGGCTCACAAATGGAATAAGCCAATGCAATATGATTTACATATATTCTAGGAGGTATACTTGCCCTCACTGAAAATCTAGGTGTTCCTTTATGCTGCTGTGTATCTTGAAATGTTTGAGTATGCCATCTTGGCTTCCCGCGAGTTGAAGTAGTGGGTGAGTGCATGTGCACTCCTAATCTCACCTCGTCCACCTCTGAATTAGAGTCAGCTTTGACCTTCGAGTCAACACATGGAACACCAACTTCCTCTCTCCCTTCAATTTTTGAAGGAGAACATTGTGAACTAGAATATCTCACACCCTCATCAAACTTTATGTCTCTATGCACCACAATCTTATGTCATGTTGGAATGTATATCTTGTAAGTTGTGGAAGTCTTACTATGTCTAGCAACAGAAGATTCTTTAGTAACATCTCGAACCTCCAAGGAAAATTGACCACCTATGAATTAGCAACTTGCCATACTCCAATATCCCTAAAGTCAACGTCACATGCCAAAATATTTGGAAACTACATCATGTGTTGCTTAGGACGTCCTGCAAACATACTCACATCTCCATACAAGACTAAGACAAGTGGATCAAATCTATAAAAATCACAAAGATAAATAGTTGCACAAATCCAATCCATCATGAAATAACAAGCTTGTGGAACAAACAACAACACATGTAGGTCTGTCAACAACCTGTAATCATGGGTATCTTGTCCATGCTCTTCAAAACCTCCAACGATTGAAGCAAAACCCTCAACATGGTCACCTCCCTCTTTCTGAGACAATTCCGTAGTAAGAGTAACATCAAGGTCAATTCTATCTCTTGGAGAGAATCCAACAACCTTGTCCCTGTACTCTACAACACTCCCATTAGTTGCATGCTTGGAATCAATCACATATTCCACAATAGGTTATGAGCATACATGCTTTGCACACACCTCTAAAAGTATTGTCTTGCTTTTCACTAGAATGCAGAAGTGCCATAGGATCAACAAACAACATGTAAAGGCCACTATCTAGCACACCTCTATAACCAAAGTCTTAAGAGTTGCTAGACTACAATCACTAATAGTGCAATGTTGTCCTTCAAATGCAACTCTACATTGTAGCTCTACCATGCAAGGATTTGAAATAAGATTTTTTTTTTCAAACTAGGAACAAATAGAACATCATTAAACTCAAGAACTCCGCTTGATAGCATCTGGAAGGAAATGGGGCCCAATCCTCTCACAGGATAAGTGACATCATCACCCAACTCCACACTTATACCTCCCTCTTTCTTTTGAAACCTGATGAAGACTTCATTGTCATAAGTCATATATCTTGATGAACAACTGTGCACATACCATCCAACAATTGACATAGTTTTAAAAGATAAACAAGAGACCATGGAGAAGGCGGTCCCATGTCGGGATGATAACTCATCCAGTTATGCTACAATGTCTATGATCCTTGCAACCTATCTTTGTTACTTGACTTTCCCTTTCTTTTTCTCTAGACACTAGTTGGCATAAAGTCCCATCTTGTGACACTTGAAACAATTCACTTTACTCAAATTGTTCTTTCCTGGATTGAACCTTCCTTCTCACCCTCGTTTCCTTTCTTTCTTCCCTTCTTTTCCTTCTTGACGAAGATTACTTCTTCTACTTTCTCTGGCCGTGTTAAGCAAGTTTCCAACCTGATCTCATCCTACACAAGGTCATCCCAAAGCCTCATAAAGGTATGCAACTTTTCATGAGCGCAAACACCCTGGATAAAATACCTCCAAGAAGTAACAAGCCCGTTCAAGGCAATGGACACCAACTCCTTATCTTCCACCATTGTCCTATGGTAGCTCATTGATTTCTCAACCTCCGTGATCCTAGACATATAGCTGACCATTGTATTTGTCTTGCTCATGTGAATGGCTAAAAGCTTGTTTCACTAGAGCATTTGTTGAGAAATACAATCACTTTGAAAAAAACCAAGCAAAGCATCAAACATTTTCTTATTGGTCATCTTGTCTACAATGTGAGAGATGAAGTGATCCTTCACCAAATCAAGTATGGTTTTTTTTTGCCTTGGCCTCCTTGTTATTGGTGGCCAACTTTGTTGAATTGGTAGGTGTTGCAGTCTCATTGACATCCTCCCAAATCTCAACCTCTTCGATAAGCATCTGTAGCCTCAGGTTCCAAGGTATGAAATTGGAAGCACCATCCAACCTGTCATAGTCTCTAAGGTTGAGAGTATACATCCTATAAATGTGGAGCACACTTCAAAGCAAGAAATCAATGACAAATGAAGTAGAACAATCCTTTTAGGGTTCCAACGTTTCTCCCAAGCGTCTTTGGGTAATACACCCAATCAACTTGTACTAGGTCAAGTATCATTCTCAGGTACAACAAGGCCAAAACATCCAAGTCCCTCTTCACCAAGAGAGAAATCCCTGTGAAAATAGCTTTTATACCATGTAAATTTTTATGTGTATGACTTTTAATGCAAATTCATAAATTTCACCTCTCATTAGAGGTTTCCTGAATCTAATCCTTGAGAGATTTCAACCTTGAGGATGATTTAAAATATTTAATTACAACAACAAACATTAGTAAATATTTCAATTCACTTCAATCCAAATCATTGAGCAGTGTAAGAGAAAAATACCAAACAAATGTATTTCAATGACAAAAAGTTACAACCATTAGGGCATACTTTTCCATGCATATAATAAATCTAAAATAACTTTATTACAACAAAGTTTATAGTAGTAAATCTTCCCCTCTTATCTTTAAGAAATATGTCAAGTCACTTCACAATTTCAACACTATGTTATGTCAAATCAACATGAACAACAAGCGTTGGTATTTACTTAATAAAAAAGACAACAAAAGTTGAAAATCAAATTTGTAAGTACATAATAATTGGACAACTGAAACATTTCATTAGTATATAAGAGATGAAGCACATGTACACACTGATCGCTGATCACAAGTAGGTACAATTTCAAGCTCTCCAAACCCTAGCTAAGGAAAACATGAAAACCATAGCCACAAACTCCTCCCAACTAGGAACCATTCATAATCAATGTTGGTTCCCTTCACAAAAGGTCCTCCTTGACTCTTACACTTGCATCCCACAACTATGCAAAGCGTATCCTTTTCACCTCCTCTTCAACGAGCATAATAAGTAGCATCGGGGTTTCTAAAACCTTAGTCTTTTTTTCTCATATGGGCTATAAGAACAATGTTTATTTTACCATTTAGGGTTAATATTACAAACCCTCTAGTTTTCTTGCTTCCTTAGGGAGAAACCCTAACCCTATAATTACCCTTGAACTCTAAGAATCTAGGCACTTGAGGATAAGGAGTGGTAATATAGTGAAGAGAATATGATGGAGAGAGAATAGTGCGCTCTACTTCTCACATCTCTAATACAAGTGAGTGATGAACAAATCAACAAGACCAAGTATGAACAAATGACTCTCTCCTCCCTCTTTTTTATATGAGGTGAGGGAGGTCAACGATACAATAATGTTGGCCTAGTCCACTACAAGCAACCTATCTATAGGATGATAGGCTCACATGTGAAGCATGCCCTCTACAAGTGACACATTCCAAGCTCCAAAGTGGAGATGTCCAACAAGCAAGGCTCCAGAGCATGAATGTTCATCAAGAAGGTACAACTCTCCACCTCCACAAGCCTTTGAAACTTCCATGCTCCTCCTAAGCCATGTGCTCCTTCAAGTCCACCCTACATACATGATCACTCCCTTAAGCTAAGCATCCTCAAGTCAAGCACAAGCCTCCATGCAAGCAATTGAGTGTGCCCATGCCATCTAGGTGTCAACACCCTCTTCTAAGACACACAATGCTCATCGTCCAAAGCAAATCATTCTACCAAGCAAGAAACCATCCTCCATGTTGCCTTCATGAAGAATTCACCAAGCTCATAAGTCTAGAACGCTCCAAGGAAGAAAGCGATGTAAACACCAAAATAAGGTCTAGCAATCAATGGGAAAGCCATCTCCCATATGTTTGTCCATCATGGCACAACCATACACCATGCACCCCACATCACATGAAGCACTCACAAGCATGGTGTAAACACTTTCGGAGTAACCCTAAAAGCTAACATATGTCTTATGTAAGTTTTCAGAGTTTCTCAAATAACATGAATAGAATTGAGTATCAAGAAGGAAAATAAAGCCTTCATCAAGCTTTCATCAAAGACTATGCAAACAAGTATAAATTTATATGCAGATGCTAGATCTAATGATGCAAAGGGGATCTAGCATTGGTAATTAATTAGATGAGTGATCTACTTGATGTACACTAGATTAGACATACAATTTGCAATGGGTAGTTGACAAAAATATGATATCACTTAAAATTAAAGGAACCTTGAACTATGGAAATAAGATCAAAAGAGGGTCTATGCACAAGCTAACATGGTATACAAACTTAGACTAGTGTGGTTCATAAGAGGACATGAAGTCAACACTAGGGTACATCTTCATTGTATGGATATATGTGGTTTCATCGAAGAACAATAAACTCTTTCATCGACAAGGGTAGAGTATAACATGGTGGTGGTGGCGATGTGCGATGATTTGGCTGAAAACAATCCTCATAGATTTGTGGGCTTGAAAAGATAGACAAACACAACTCTTTTACAACAACTAGAGAGTAATGAGGTTAGAAAAGAATCTAGTGTACCATGCTTGAAGCAAGTACATCAAGGTGCAATAATGCTCTATTAGAGAGAAGACATTGGGTAGAGAGATTGTTTGATTTACTCTAGCACAAAGGACCATATGGGATACATCTTCACTAATCCCATGGGAAGTGAAAGGTTTAGAGACATGCTTGTTATGTTGATCACTAGGGCCATTGAGATGGGGTGTAGCATCTCCAAACTTGTTGGATGCTACCACTATAATATGCTTATCAATATCCAAATAGTAACGAAATCCTCAATAGAAATAGATGAAAAATCATAAGGGAAGCATGCACATAAAACCCCGGGATACAATATTTTAATAAGAAAAGTACTCTTAAGGTAGGGTTACACCACACAATTATCCTTGTGGAAGGATAAATTCCATGGCTAGCTTCCATAATAAGTAACTATCCATCATAAATGCATACTCCTATCCCATCAGAAGGAGGCATTTATACATGTTTACCTCATACAAATATTGCATGTGGAATAACCCCAATTGCTTGACAAAGATTAGTATGGAATACATGACAAAACATAAGATGTTGTGGTTCTAGGAATATGACATGCCCCTCCCCAAAGTAATGTGCCATTCCAAAAGCATAAGATGGAACCCAATGGTAAAAAATTCTTGGAGTGCCATTAGACGAAAATGTTGCTTAATAATCCATCCATACAATCCTTATTTGTTCTAACATTTCATAACATCTTGCCATATGGTTTTCCTTCATTTCCATGTGTGAGCATGATTTTGGCCTTGGTTCTTCTAGAAGTGTATGTGTGGATATATGCCATCTAATTAATATTCTCCATCTTGAATGGACTAACTGATAATAGTGTGGATGTTGATATGGTTCAACTTGGTAGTTTTTGTCCTCTATGTCTTGTCCCGTGGATATTCAAAGTTATTGACATGGATATTCAAAGTTAATGATATTTGATTCTTGTTTAGTTTCCTCTTTATGTGTTAAGTGGTAGAATATTGCCTTCTTCACATACAACTATGCCATCTTCTTGGATGGGCCCTTCTTTTTTCTCTTTCTCATCTTGTAGCACTCCATTTTGTTCCAGTATTTTGAAACATGGACCATGGGGAAATTGATGTGCTTAGGTCTTAATTTTTGTGAAATTTATGAAAGCTGTAAATTTTCCACCCTAGGTGACTACTATCCTTACATTCTCAATCAAATAAATCAATTGTAGAATTTAATTAACCTAGAAATATAAACTCTAGACAATGTTAGGATATTTAAACACTTAGGAGTGAGTTAAGATCAACCTGGTCTAATGTGTCTTTATGTAAAAGTGTGTTTCTTTCATATTCATTTGTAGTTATGTAATCTGATGAGCACGATATGTTCTAGACATAGATTGATCTGATGACTCATAATTGCTTCGATGTTAACGGGTACATTGCTTTGTGGCTTAACAATCGACTGGTCTATGATCTCTATTTAAAGAGCATGGAGGGTTATTTGATGATGATCGATTGTGAGAAAATCTCTTATATAATATTTTTCTTGTGCATTAATATATTGCCTCAAGTGGCCATGTTGGTTGGGCCTGTGGACTGTTTCCCTCTCCGAGGGATTTAACCACGTAAAAACATCGGTGTGTTGATCTTTGATATGGTTGTGTGTGTGGTTACTCAAGGTGTTCATCCTATGTGGGAATACCTTATTTGTTGAACATGATATCATAGCCCGTTTGAAGACCCACTCTTGTTGTTGATCGAGATAGTGAAGGTGTGTTGCCTCATTTATAGGTTCTACTATTTCCATGCATTTATGGCTTGAGAGCATCGTTCCATTGCTTTCAACATTCTTTTTTCAAATAGAAACACTTTTCGTTTCACTCAAAAATGTTTTTGTTTGCCCAAGATATGACCATTTTAGTTAGATCTGGAGGTACAAACTCTAAATATGCCATGTTTAAATTTTTTTACAAAGTTAATATTTCAGTTTCCTGATTTTATTTCTAGGTTGCTACTCTTTTCGATTTGTGTATGTTGTTTTCCGTGTGTTCTATGCAATCTCGGAAAACCATAAACATAACAGAAAGTGTTTCTTTTCTGTGTATGATCTTTGCTTTGTGTTGTATGCGAGCTTAGCAAATCATACACGTAGAGAAAACTTTCATTTTCTGGTTAAGCTAACTGATATCTAACCTCATTGTTGTTGAGATTCAATTATTTTTTTTTCGAAAATTTCGTTTGTTTTTGTACGAGTACACGAAAACAAATTTTTTTTGGGTAAGCACACACTTCGAGGCAAAGCTCCATCATCATTATCATCATCAACAACAACACCCCTGCCCTCCTTCATTAAAATTGTTATGTGTTTTGCACTAGCTCACTTGGTTGAAAGTTGTTTTATTTGATAATAAGTCTTGAGTTCATGTCTTTTTTTTTTAAGTTACTTTTTGAAAAAGTTCATGCAAACTTGAGTTATCTCATAACTTTAATGTAAAGTGCATTTCATTTAAATTATAAGAGTGAATCACTATAAAATAACTTTAATATATATTTTTTTAAGTAATATTTTTGCATGCAACTTTAATTTATAAAGTAATTTCATTGTAAAAGTAGCTCTCACTTATTTGATAAGAGTGGGTAATGTTGTAACATAGTCCAAATTTTATAAATTTGGAAGATTAGGAATAATAAGACATTTTGATCTTGTAGAAAATAAATAAAAAAACAAATAAAATAATAAAATAAAAAAGAAAATTAAAATAAAACTAGTTGAAATTCAAATAAATGAAATAGATTTCGTTTATAATAGTTGTTTTTATTTTAAATAAAACAAAGGTTTATTGTTTGAATCTTTATTCTTTATTAGATAATGTATTTAAGTTTTAATATAGTTTAGACTTAATATAGGCTTTATATTTCGTTATTATATAGTTTCATGTTAATAAATGTGTTGTTTCGTGCATATTAGCCTGTGTGCTTTGGATATGAAGATCAACGACTCATGGTGAATTGCATCCCCCTCACGTGTTCGGGGGGGCCTCTAACATCGTTAAATTCTTTTTGACGTGGCACCCATTCGTCAATTGCGTCCCTCGAGATATGTAGTTATCCTGAACACGCCCGACCCCCCCCCCCGCAATAGAAAAGGGGTCAACACGTGTCCAACATCACATCAACCGGCGGAAAAATGTATAATTTGAATTTATAATTAATTTTCCGCTTATAATTTAAATGACACATGCATTTTGAAAGGTAAAAGGGTGAAAATGATCTAATATTTGATTTACTTTGAGTTTATGAAGAATTTGAGCGCCATGTCAACAGTTCTTGCAAGATTCACCATTATTCCTCTAGTTTGATACCCGTCTTAGTCAACATCCTCCACGGGGAATTTTAAAGCCCTCTTATTCTTCTGTTATTAATATCAAAATGAAGACTTCACAATCCACAGAGAGTAAGAAAATTCCAAACCCCGTAGAGGAAGACCTTGTCGACAGAGATAAGGAAGTCTTTGATCCTGTGTTATCATTTGATACCTCTATGTTGTAGCAACAAGGAAACAAGGTTTCCAGGATTTAGTTGACCACTATTATGCATGGGAGTTTGACCTTACCAAATTTATAGTTCCCCAGGTTTACTATTTCCCAAAATTTGTAGTATGGTGTGCCGAGAATTATTTTCCAGCCAAAATAGCCATAATCTCTAAAGCCAAGTCTATTCTAGTTGAATTAAATGCCCACACTATAAATGATATGATGAAACAGTCAATTAACCTCGATAACGAACCATTTAATGAGCTAGTGGCAGCCAAATCCTTTAGAGAAATGGAATCAAAAGATAGGGTTTCTTTATTACAGTCTTACCTCTGTATGAACCTTGGTGTGCCTGGAGATAATGTTGTCATTCAAACGAACCTCTTTCCTGAGACTTCTCGAAAATTAATTTCAATGATATTAGTGAAAGTGAATGATTTAACAGTTGATGAATTTGTATTAGGGATAATGGTCTCAATCTGCCTTATCACAACCAAACCCATTACCAAATTCAATTATGCCCAATTCATAGCAGATCAAATTCAATATCAACTTTCTGAATTCAAGACTGTCAGAAGCTTTAGATACCAGTCCTACATGGTTCATCTCTTTCTGTTTACACAAGATTTTCATTTCACACATCTAGGGTTAAAATTTGAAGATGACATTGCTAACCCTTCCTTAGTCTCTCATTGGACTTCTATGATTATTAAAAAGCCTTTGAATGTTGAGTTTTCACAATATGTGGATCAATTTATGTCCGAAGCTTAACAAATCATATATAATCAAGATCTTTCTAGAATATTTCCTGAGTGCAAGACACTGTTACAATTAAGCCCATACATAAGAGTGGGAGACTGGTATGTTTTTGAATATTACACTAAAATAAGGATTTATGGTTGTCAACTTGCTCCATTTCATTTATTGTTTTTATGACTCCCATGATTTTTTCTCTTGAATATATTAGACATAGATAGAGTGGGAGACTGGTACGTTTTTGAACATTACACTAAAACAAGGATTTATGGTTTTCAACTTGCTCCATTTCACTTACCTATTTTTATGACTCCCATGATTTTTTCTCTTGAATATATTAAACATAGATTAAACTCTGATGAAATTCATTTTGTGCCTAACAAGTATAAGGTCACTTTCAAATTAAAGAAGGAAGTAGGTCCTTTCATTGTGAATACCGGGTCAACACTGTAGGTTACAACAAAGATACTTTCATCCCTGGGATTACAACAAGGAGAACCATTGAAATATGACCCTCATGGCATAATTTCATCAAAAATAATTTCACATGGGCAAAGTCCTTATCAACATCAACAAAAAAAGCAATTCGAGATATTGGCAAACCATGAAAGTTGGCAAGATGTTCTGAACATTTTACAGATCCATGGAAAAGTACTTGAGCAGTCAACAAAGTATCCAATCACACAAAATCCACAACAGTTTGAAAATACATACAAAAGGAAACATTCATAGTCTGCTTAGAAAGGTTCAGAAACAAGTGAAGACGAATAATCCAAGATGCAAAAGTTAGAAGAAATTGAAGAGGAAATAGAGCTTCCTGAAGAAATAATGCCAAAGAAAAAAGGCCCTGCTATGAATGTAGAAGTAATGATTGCAGAAAAGCTCAAAGGTGTTGTTATCACTCCAGGGAACTCTCCTAGGTTGTATCTCAGAGATGCTTGGTAACATAACTGTTCTTGTAATTATTTACTCAATAATGGGTGTGGGGTTGGATCAAGATGAATATCTAAATCACTGGATTGTATCTTCAAGACAGTCTAGTTATATTCAAACAGTACAAGGCCTTCAAGAGCTATTATCAGATAGGTTTGTAAGTCAAATGGATAAGAAACCAATCAATTAACCAGAACATACATAAACAATATATATGACGGGTCAACAAACTAGCAGTGGATGCTTATGATTCTTATTTAATAATCAAAGGTAAGATGACAGTTACCATAGGACATTTAAACAGAGACAAAGAAATAATTTCAACTCATAGGCATAGAATAGAAATGAAAAGAAAGTCTGACAATAATAATGAAAGAAGCTTGCAGGCTGAATATATTAAAGAAAGTGTCTATCTCATAATAACAGTAGAGTCTAGAACTCAAAGTCGAACCTCTCGTCCTTCTCAACAATAGACTTTATACTCTTTACATCAAGAAATCTGATCCTATGGAAGAGGATCGAATAATACTAAAAATAGTAATGTCAAACTAGTTACAAAACAATAGGAATTAGATACTGTAAAAAAGGAATCCAATCATATCCTAATACTAAATCTTTGACAACTGCTCTTGTGTGATGGATAGTGACTAAGCCTCCCACTCTCTTTAATTGACATCTGGAAGCTAATCTGTTCATCTTTCAATTAAAAAATAGGATGATCCTTGAGCCTTTTTTCTCTTAAATTTGCCTTAAGACTTTGAAGAAGTAGTCTTTACTCATCTTAATGTTAATAATCATTTGGAACTCTTCTCGACAGTTTAAGTCTCAAAAAGATTCGAGCTGAGCAAAAATATTAGCGCTCTGCCTAATTCTGCACTTTCGGTGGCTTATAGGCCTGAATTCTAACCTGTAAGCCACCGAAAGCTCTGCTTTCAGTGGCTAAAGATAGCTGTACAAACTGAAGTAGCCACCAAAAAGGCAGGCTTTAGCAGATTTTTTCAAAGCTTCATAATTGTATTTTCCAAGCTTCTTTAGGGCTGTTCATTTGATTTCTTTGCTGTGTTTCTTCAAGTAAAACAGAGTATAAACTGGATGCAGAATCCAACTGCTGTAGGAGGCTTTGATTGGTAATGATTATACCTTAGCCATGACTAATGGTATATCCAAATGCAATTGCCAATGACATAGTTCATTGTTTACTTGTCATTGGTGTTCAAGACTTGGTCGACCATTGTGATCTGAGATAATAAATAAAAGAGAACTCCAATTTAATAGAAATCCCTGACCCTTATCATGGAATTGAAGAGAGTTCCATCCTACATTTATCTTAGTACCACATCAACTTTACGGACAAAGTCTTAGAAAAACAACTATGAGAAAAGAAACTATAATATTCATAGTTGTTGTTTATGTGGTTGGCCAAAAATGATCTTGTCCACAACATGAACAAGCAAAGCATATGCTGGATCTATCGTCTTTAGTCCTGGATACTCCAACAATGAAAGTCTTGCACTACCAAAGAATGTATGAAATACATCAACTGTGTCATCTGACCTATCTGAGATACCTCCATGCTCCTTGTCCTGACAGTATAGGATGAAATTCTTGAGTTTCTCCTTGGATATCCAATGGACTCGATTAATGATAGTAAATCTTGATAAAAACCCACCGCAAATAGCACACATCAGCAAGTTTCTCAGGCCGCCCATTAAGACCTCCAGATTTCACTTGTCATTCATAGAGCGACCATCCAAGAAGATCTCTGTCCACATGAGTAAGTGCACCTAATATTGCAAGGGCACCTACACAACAATTTTTTTTCCCAACATGTGATTCTCCACCAGGAGTGCACCCAAATCCACCATCAAAATTCTGTAACTTACTATATAACTGATGGCCTTTCGAAGCTCAATTTTATCAAGCCGATGCAAAATTGACAGGCAACATGCTGCAATGTATGAAAACCTGCTCTGGCAGTTGATCTTCATGTCTTGATGTATAGTGAATAGGGATGTTTGAAGGTCTATATATATCGATTTCTTCCACCGATGATGAAGAATCCTTTGCAATCTTCGAAACCTGGAAATGGCACAATATCTAGATACCTTTCAATTTGGAGACAATGAACTCGACGCTTGCACCCGTTCATCGTTTGCTCTTAGCACATGGCTTGATTCGTTTCTTAGTTCATAGCTACACTCTTGGCTTGATGCGTGGCTTTATATAACAACCTCGTGCCTTCAACTTGTCAATCATTCCAAAAAATGTAGAGATTTTCACCACGCCCAGGACATCTGCGTTAGGTTTTAGTTTTGACTTGTGGTTTGACTCAGCGCTGGGCTTTTTGTGTCGATTTGTGAATTGACATGTGGACTGGAATTTGATGAGTGATATGTAGAGCGAAGTGACTAGGCACTTGCGCTTGGTTGTGTATGTTGTATGGATTTGGTGACTCGACTCATGGCTTGGCTCGACATGAGAATTGGCTTATGAATTAACTCATGGCTTGGGCCTCTGGGCCCCCCAAAAGTTTTGTTAAAAATCCATAAAATCCGAGGATTAGATTAGGCTTAATATATGGAGTCTGGCACATAATAATATAGCTTAGGTTTATACTTAGGCCATAGATCACTTAATGCACACACGCCACAAGAATTTTATTATTTTTGCTTAAGAAAGGCAAAAACTATGGTTTAGGCTATGTGACAATTATGGTGCTTTTGTAATGCAGGTTATAGATGGAGTCAAAAGAATCTGGAGCAAACATGACCAGTGAAGACCTAATGGGGAATTTGAAAATATGGACAATGACAAATAGCCAAGAAAAAATGACAATTTAAGCATAAAAGACCAAAAATGTCTCAAAATTTTCAATGTCATTTGAGGAGATAACGGGTGTGGTAGCTCAAAGTGAGTCAGAGTCAGGAACCAATGATCAATCAAGGAAATTGGACCAATTTAAACAGTTTGTGGAAGTGAGAAAGGCAGGTGCAATCATCAAGAAAAGTATGATCCCTAAAATCTATGACCATGATACATATCAGACTCGAATGATCTTAGTTGTAGACTATGAGAAATGAAGGCTGAATATAGTAGTCATGGAGCAAAGGATAAAAACAAAATGACAAATATCTCTATAGATCTGAATAATGTTCATCCTTTAGATAAGTTTGATTTTCACAAACTGACTGTAGAGATGATAAACAAAGATGCTATGATAGCAAATCTTGGAATCAAGAAACTTCAATCCATCAATGATAAACTCATAACTCAGTTGAAGAATGAAAAGTTGGCTACCAGAATCAGATAGATAAGAGTGGAGGAGTTAGAACAATGGATAGTAGAACTTGGAAAAAATTCAAAAGATGATACATCCATACAGTCACTGATCAAAACAAAAGATAACGAAATCCAAGTTCTTAAACAAAAACTCAAGATACCAAGAATTGACCATGTACAAACTCCAGAACTCCAAGCTATCCAGGTAGAGAAATACCAACTTGTGAAGAAAATGGCAGAGATGTGTGAACATATGGAAATGTACGAAAAACATATTGAAATTTTGAAAGGATCATCTTCCTCTCCTCAAGCAACAAAAACATCAGATCCAACAATTGGACTATCAAGAGCATTACCGGATTTAAATTTGAAAGGTGTTGAGATTGAAAGCATGAAGAAAACAATCTCAGAGCAGAAAGAAGAAATCAAATACAAAGATAAAACTATTTCAGGATATCATAAGCTAACGACTAATATGTTGACTAATATGGAGCAAATGAAGACTAAGCTATAAGGAAAACCATATATGGTAGGAGCCAAGCATCTCATCTGAGATGAGATTATTAGTGAAGTAGCCAGGCTTTGGGATTACATCAAAATCATAGATGGTGAAATGTTGTTGGTAGATAAAGTAGATGAAGTGATACATAAATCATTTCATGAATTGGGAACAAGACCACAAGTAGCCACTCAGATCATAAATTTCTTGAATTCAAATTCTAGAGATACATTGTTGAAGAAAGACATTAATGACATGACAACAATGGTAATGTAAATTGAAAGGATCTCCACAAAGAGGAACCTAATACAACAAGCTTAGAATGAATTCATAACACTGAAAAGGAAAGTGAAATTTTTTTCCAACAAGTTTGAGAACTTAGTGAAATTGGGGTTAGCTTCAACCTAGGACAAATATGACAAGTTATTGCCATATGAAGACTTCAGAAAAAGTTTGTTTATTTCCAGGGAAAAATACAATAAGTTTAAGAACATGACCAATACTCTATGAGGTCAAACTATTGTCGATCTACTCATAGATGACTTTTATCTTTTATGGCAAACAAAAAAAATATTCTCACATACTCCTACATACGAAAAGTACACTAAGTTAGATATTGCATTCAAAAAGATGAAATATTTCACTTACCCTTCAAATGCGACTTGGAATATTGTTCTCCAACTATTGGCAGGGTGACTCATCAAAGAGGAAGAAAATTAGCGATTGACTTCTCCAGTTGTCCTATTTCTAGGGAGTCAAAGATTTTGTAGTATCTCAATTTTCTGAAAAATAGGATCAAATAACCATATTTGATTTTGACCTATCTTGTATAAATACTCATGAGAACTCAATGTAAAGGGAGCTTTTTGGCCCGAGTTTAAGTCTTAATAAAAATATCTGCAAGCTTTTGTTGAATTTTAATGCTTAGCTCATGCACATGTGGTTCATTTCAATTTAGCATGTACTTGAACCATACACAATGCAACAATACCATACACAAGTGTTGCAGTAACCAAGATCACAAGAAGAATAACCATGCACAAGAACACAAGAGTTTATCCTGGGAAAACCCTTCTCAATCAAGGGAAAAACCCAACAATCCTTTGCTATAGAGTCAAGAGAATATCCCCCACACCATAAACCCTAGATAACACAAGAGGGTGCTTCTTTGACCTAGAAACTTGCGCCTAAGAGAAGTGCACACTTCAGTTGTACAACTTGCTTGAGATAATGTTACAATGAAGTGTGAGTGAGTGAGATTCACAATGGGGATCTACTCTTATTTATACAAGACCTAGCATATCAAAAGGATGTGTCTATTGGCACAATAGAGATGACCTGTACAACTGAATAATATAATTAATATTTACACAATATTAATTATCTTTACATGGTGGGGCTGACTTGTACCTATTACACAATTAGGGTTACATAGTAAATATTACTCTCAAACAATATAGCAAGGGATCCACACACCCTCTAGTGCTCAGCCACTAGGGACACGTCCACCTGTGCTCAACCACAAGGACGTCACTCTCAATAGATCAAATCAACTAAGTCCATAGGAGTACCATCTGGAGAGCCATCTCAAGTCAACTCAACTAAGTCCATAGGAGTCTAATAGGAGACCATCTCAAGTCGTCTCAACTCAGTCTAGAGGATCACGACAGGAGACCACATGCCATCTCAACTTAGTCCAGAGGAGTATGACACACCCATCACATGGGGTCTCTCACAGATCGTCTCGACTCAGTCCAGAGGAGAATGAACTGGATAATGTCTCATGAAGTTGCAATCAACAACACTCCCTCTTAGCTATAGGGAGGCATTCTCCACCAGGCCAAGTCTCTCACAGAAGTACTCGAAGTTTGTCTTGGCAAGCGATTTGGTGAAGACATCTGCAACTTGCTCATGTGTAGAAAGGTACTGCACTTGTAGCGCTTTCCTTAGCACCATATCTCTGATGTAATTATATTTTATCTCAATGTGTTTCGATTTATCGTGAAACACATGATTCTCGGAGAGCTTCACACATCTCTGGTTATTGCAATGGATAACAGTGGAATCCATCTCATGACCAAATAAGTCTGCAAGGAGCTTCTGAAGCCACAATGCTTCACAAACTACCACACATAATGCAATGTACTCTGCTTCTGCTGTACTCAAAGCCTCAGAAGTCTGTTTCTTGTTGCACCAGGAAACCATGGCAGATCCCAAAGTAAAACAACAACCATATGTGCTCTTCTGGTCAACTGCGCTCCCTGCCCAATCTGCATTGGCATATTCCTTCAATCTCATGTCTACTTCGAAGGCATATCTCAGGACATAACCAATTGTGCTTCGTAGATATCTCAACACATACTTCACTGCTATCCAGTGTGTCTGTCTCGGCTGACTCATAAACTAACTGAGTACACTCACTGCATAGCATATATCAGGTGGGGTGTTAACCATATACATCAATGATCCAATCGACTGTCTGTAAAGATGTGGATAAATATCGCCTGAATCAGAAGAAGCCTCGTTCATCTTCTTCAGATTCATAACCATTGGTGTAGGCATGGATCTGCAGTCTGTCATCCTGAATTTCATCAATATCTCAACTGTGTATTTCCCTTGACTCAGGAGAATCTCATCATTCCTCTGCCATACTTCTAGTCCCAAGAAGTAGTGCATCATACCAAGGCCCTTCATCTCGAATTCATAAGCTAATGCATACTTGCATTCAACAATGAGACTTTCTGAACCAGTGAGGAATAAATCATCAACATACATGACCAAAATTAGGTACTCGTCACCAACAATGTGATAGTATAGGTTGGGATCAACAACACTCTTGCTGAAATCCAAACTCATCAAGTATCCATCAATCTTCTCATACCAGGCACAAGATGCTTKCTTTTATTCCATACAAGGATTTCTTCAACCTGCATACATGAGACTCCTTCTCATGTGTCACGAATCCATCTAATGTAGTTTCCAACCCATGGATGCAGCTAGGGAAATCATCATATGGATGGAAGTGTATCGAGCAACAAGAGMAAATGTATCCTCATAATATATTCCCTCCAGCTGAGAGAGAATCCTCTAGCCACAAATCTCTCTTTGTACTTCTYGACACTTCCATCCATTGCATGTTTGATCTTATAGATCCACTTGGAATTCACTACAAACTTCCCTTCCGGTCTTGGAACAATATCCCACACATCATTCTTCATGATGGAATGATACTCTTCGTTCATGGAATCTTTGCCAAACTTGCTGACCTGCTGCTTCTCCATGACAAGAAGGCTAAGTATCAAGGATGTGGCTCATAGCTGAAATATAGCTCAAAACTCTCTGTGGTCTCTTTCTCTCTCAGAATGTGCCATGAGGAGCTCCATGTCCCTCTACCTCCTACAGATTTTGTCGAGCCCAAGAATGCCTCTTATGGCCTACTGCAATGTCTCTGGGAACATCAACTGGAGCTATGAGATCAACTGGATCAATAACTGTCTCCCTATGAACTGCTGAAGGGGGAGAGGGTACTGTCTCTTTATTCTTCTCACTGTCGATCTCCATCTGAGATTCTCTGGATCTTCGAAAGGGTATCTCTTCCTCAAATGTGACATCTCTGCTAACCTCGATCTATCTCTGACTAGGGATGTATATTTGATATGCCTTCGAAGATTCACTGTACCCTACAAATGTACCCTTTCTTCCTGAAGGGTCTAGCTTGGTCCTCTTCTCCTTGGGTACATGAAGGTATACTAGACACCCAAATATCCTGAAGTGTCTAACCTCAGGTTTCACTCTGGTGAAAGCTTCTTCGGGAGTCATGTTCTTCATAATCTGATGAGGACTCATGTTCTGAACATACACAGTTGTCATGGATGCCTCTTTCTACATAATCATAGGTAGATTATGATCATGTATCATCGCTTTGGTTGCCTCAATTATGGTTCTGTTCTTCCTCTCTACAATCTCATTCTGCTGAGGGTTATAAGGAACAATGTACTCCCTCTTGATCCTTGCCTCAATACATAAATAATTGAAATCCCTGTAGGTGTACTCTCCTCCATTATCTAATCTCAACACCTTGATCCTCTTCCTGTCAGGTTCTCAACATGAGCTTTAAACTCTTGAAATCTCGCAAGGACTCCATCCTTGGTCTTCAAGAAGTAAATCCACGTCTTCCGAGAGTGATCATCGATGAAGAGCACATAGTAAAAATATCCGTTCAAGGAAGAAACAATCATGGGTCCACAAACATCTGAATGTATCAAGTCCAAGATCCCCTTAGATCTACTATCACTACTCAAGACAGACCCCTTGACATTCTTTCCAAGAGCACAACCTCTGCAAACGCCATTATGCTGAACATGTATCTCTATAATGAGTGGGAAGGGATCTGTAATGTAAATGAGCAAGTCTCCTATGCCATAGCTCGCTCAAGCTGATAGTATCATGTAACAGGGCTTGGACTGGTCGGACAATCAATCTATACACACTATTTTCTTGAACACCAATCACCCAGGAATAATCCATGTGTGAGTTCTTGTGCCATGCAAGAAATTTTCCTTCAGAGAAGGTAACCTTGTAGCCTTTATCCTCTAAGGAAGAAACAAATACAAGGTTCCTTTTCATCCCAGGTACATATAGTACCTCACTTAATGGAAGTGGTATGTCAAAATCTAGTTGGAAGGTAGAATT
This sequence comes from Picea engelmannii, assembly GCA_009831015.1. NCBI lineage: Eukaryota > Viridiplantae > Streptophyta > Pinopsida > Pinales > Pinaceae > Picea > Picea engelmannii. The sequence goes on along the minus strand of ML786928.1, from coordinate 180,188 downwards.
TCCAACTCCTTTCACAATATATCTGGTATTATCACCAAGTACAACATGTATACAAGACTCTTTCTCAACAAGGTCTGTAAGATGTTCTCTGTATCTAGTCACGTGTCTGGAAGCACCACTGTTAATTAACCAAATATCACTATCCGTAGGAACCATACCTGAGAGTGATGATATGAAGAAGAATGCTTCATATTTTATGTCTTCATCTCTCTCATGTGGTTCTGGATCAACATCCGCAGTGTATGCAAGTTGCCTTCCTTTCTTCCTGTTAGGACAATTTCTTGCAATGTGTCCATACTTGTCACATCTCAAAAACTGAATCCTTGAATTGTCTTTTCTATGTTCATGACCTGAAGCTGATGAAGTTTTCTTATCTTTGAATGCTTTGTTGAAACTTCTTCTATTCCTTCTTCCACTCTTTGCATGAGAAGCAAAATCTTGATTTTCATCATGATGGGAGTCTTGCACTCCTCTGGCTATAAGTCTAGTTTCCTCCTGGGTGCAGACTGTCCATAGATGATCAAACTCAGGTAGATCTACTCTTCCACTGATACTTTGAAGAAATGGTTCCCAATGACTTGGAAGAGCATTGAGAGTATTCATGACAAGTTCTCTGTCTATTATGGTTTCTCCAATTTCACCTAACTAATCTTTGATCTTTGAGGTCCTCATGAAGAAGGTGGCAATGGTGTCAGCTTTCGTCATCTTGATATTTTGAAGCTGGTGCTTCAATGCGAGAGCTCTGTTTGTATTGTTTCTTTCAAACATCTTCTTCAATGCATCATACATTTCATAAGGTGTCTTCAAGGTATAAATACGAGGTAGTATATGATCTCTTACTAAATAGATGATTGTCTTCCTTGCTTTGACATCGTCTACCTTCCAATCAACCTTCTCTTCATCGGTTGTTGTTTCTGGTAGAGTATTTTCTATCAAACTCAATAGATCATCCTCTTCTAGAGTTATTTGTAGTATTGATTTCCAAGAGCTGAAGTTGCTTGATCCATCAAGCCTATCTTCCACCAAAGTTTTGTTTCTCATGGTTTGCAAATTCTTCACAAACCTTAACGACTAGGCTAGAAAACCTAACGGCGAGGCTAGGCTAGAAACCCTAGGTTTCACTGGACTTATGACTGCCAACACTAAGCCTTTGAGAGTCAGAAGAACCCTGGTGAGCTGCAAAAATCCTTCAATGAATTGCATAAACCATAGAGGTCGAAATTCTGCAGAAACCCTAGAAACCCTAAGGCCAAAAATCAAAATTTCTCCGATTTTCAATTTGAGAGTTGTTGAAGGTGCGCTGAAGGATGCCATACAAACCTATGCAAAAATTAGGCCCAACGTTCAAGTGGAAGGTGCTAAAACTAGCTCGAGAATGGATGGGGCCGTTTTCGCAGTTGCACCAAGAAGGTGATGACTGGCTCTTCAATGGCTTGTGCAATGACTCTTTTCAAGAACTTTGCTCTGAAACCTTGTTTAATTTTAATGCTTAGCTCATGCACATGTGGTTTATTTCAATTTAGCATGTACTTGAACCATAAAAAATGCAACAATACCATACACAAGTGCTGCAGTAACCAAGATCACAAGAAGAATAACCATGCACAAGAACACAAGAGTTTATCCTGGGAAAACCCTCCTCAATCAAGGTAAAAAACCAACAATCCTTTGCTATAGAGTCAATAGAAGATCCCCCACACCATAAAACCTAGAGAACACAAGAGGGTACTTCTTTGACCTAGAAAGTTGCGCTTAAGAGAAGTGCACACTTCAATTGTACAACTTGCTTGAGAGAATGTTACAATGAAGTGTGAGTGAGTGAGATCCACAATGGGGATCTACTCTTATTTATACAAGACCCAACACATCAAAATGATGTGTCTATTGGCACAATAGGGTCAACCTGTACAACTGAATAATATAATTATCTTTACACAATATTAATTATCTTTACATGGTGGGGACGACTTGTACCCTTTACACAATTAGGGTTACACAATAAATATTACTCTCAGACAATATAGCAAGGGATCCACACATCCTTTAGTGCTTAGCCACTAAGGACACGTCCACCTATGCTTAGCCACATGGACGTCACTCTCAACAAATCAACTCAACTAAGTCGATAGGAGTACCATTTGGAGATCCATCTCAAGTCAACTCAACTAAGTCCATAGGAGTCTGACATGAGACCATATCAAGTCGTCTCAACTCAGTCTAGAGGAACACGATAGGAGACCAAACGTCATCTCAACTCAGTCCAGAGGAGTATGACACACCCATCACATGGGCTCTCTCACATATTGTCTCAACTCAGTCCAGAGGAGAACGACCTGGAGAATGTCTCATGAAGATGCAATCAACAACAATTTTGAAGATTGAAACTTTTGTGTTTCAAATTATGTGATTTCCCTTTCTCTGTTATTTCAATATTCTCAATTTTTGCTTAGATGTATCTACTGCCATGAATGTGATGATATAGTACAACAACTACCATCATAGTGCTACAAAGGTATCATTAAAAGTTTCATATTTCTTCTAAAATACCGTGAGTATAAAAGGAGACCTGTGCTTATATTTCATTTTCCCTTTTTGAATTCAAAGAAGTATTCTTTAAATTTCAAACTATATTCTGGTTTCAAGATACATTAACAAACATCACTTCTTCTTCCTAAAAGCTAAAGTAATATTTATTAGAAGATACATTGCTCTAATTTTCAAATTGTTTTTTTCTTTATATTCTTCTTCCATCTTCTATGATTTCAATTGTCTAAAACATGGAATGATTTGCCTTCTCATCTTAAATATTTAAAATTTAAAGACTCAAGATATAGGCGTAAATTAGCAACAAAAACACTCAGTTTTAGGTTGGATTGAGTGAAAAAATAGCATGAAGTATAAGATAGGATCAATACTCTGGTTTGAAGTATAAGATAGGATCAATACTATGGTTTTCTGGTACTTCTAGTACTTTGTGAAACTAGGGTTTCACTTTCTGGGAGATCTAGCCACTGAAAAATTGCGTTGAGGATGCCAAAGTGATCCTTGAGGAAGGGCACACTTTTCTAGATGGTTTTGGGGCTGAAATACTTCATCAACAAAAATCCCTAATTTGCATGTACAACAACAATGACGTTTTTCACTTTCTCTTGTGAAATATGCTCTCTTCATCTTAGCTCTGAAACCATGTTAAGGTTTAAGCTATTATTAGAGTTCTTTGCAATTCACTAGATAACAATAGCATAATATAGGATCACTGATAAATACACAATCACAAGAGACACATCATTTATCCTGGGAAACCCTCATGGGGGAGAAAACCCAACAAAACTTCCTTATTATAGATAGCCAATACAATGCCAAGAGATAACTCAAACAAATACAGAAAGT
>ML786928.1:120587-133438 GCA_009831015.1 Picea engelmannii | reverse complement strand
AGTTCCCTCAGTGGTAAAATACACTACCTCTTTGCACTGCCAAGGCATCTAAGTAAAGGGGGTTTGATATCATGAAAGGAAATTAATTACTCTGCACATGTTCAAGATTGAAGGCACTACATTTTTTACAATGCTACCTAAACTGAAACACAGACGCATCATAGTGGCGCTACCTACAGGCACTGTGTAATATTCTGGCAGAAAACGAATTGTGCAGAGTTATTTTACCATTTTTGAGTCATTAACTTAAAACTTTGATTGTGAACAATTGAGAAGGTATTTTTGAAAACTGGAGGACATTTTTGTTCATAACATTCCAAATAACAAAAACTTCTCTCAGTTTTTCAAAATGTGTTTTTTTTGGAGAGATATTGGATATATAAGTAGGCGTTGCGTACTCTGCACAATGGCGTTGCGTACTAATTTCCTATAGCGGTCACAGTTTTCATATTCGCCTTGTTGGGAGGTTGCCACATGTCAAGGAGGGTTTGAATGAATTCTCAAGGATCAGTTAGATGTCAAAGGAAATCTACACCTAAGATTTAGCTCCAGCAAAGGCCTCATGCATGAGGTGGAAATAATTTATTAATGACTTCCAACAAATTCCTGAAAATCAACAGTTTGTTGGATTTTTGTCTCTTTGACTGTTGCCACCTATCTCCAAGGCTTAGAATCCAATGGAGGAGATGGGATTCGACCTCCTTAGGTTATTTGGATGCTGTTTTCTATTTAAGGAAGGAGAGATCTCTTGGAGAGGGGTTATATTCACGAGCAAGAGAGATGAGAGAGCTGTAGGAGGCACTTTGCCTGTGATCATTGTAACCTTGAGGGGCTTTTGTTGTTGTAAACATTTCTGTTATTGAAGGTTCATGATATATGTGTTATCAGATTGTATCTCTTGTTTTCTTTCCCAATTTGTCTTCTTACTTGAATGGATTGTACACCTTGAGGATCATGGTTGCCTTTGATTAATGGATTCTTGAGCATCTGAGGATCTAATGTATTTTTCCTATTAGTCACTGTTTATATTCAAGTACCTTGAATTCATTTATGCAGAGAGGATAACTGCCTTATGGATGTTCTTCTTTGTGTTATATTTTTGTTCCTCTATTCAATAAACCTTTATCTGATATGCATATTGATTGCATTTAATGAGCAGGGTGTTTGCTTGACTCCATATCCCAATGGTCCATCATTGATTTACATCAGCTTACTGTCCTTCCCCTTCCTTGTTTTCTTCTTCTTCATCCACAAAACCAATCAAGCATTTTTATTTCTATGTTACCAAGCTTATTCTCATTTGCAGTCTGGGAGTGACTCTTGGAGTGATAACATAATTGGCGCCGTTTCCAGGGATGGAGATGAATGATAAATATCCCTTGGAGAACGACATTGATCAGTTCCAACTTTTGATGGTGAACAAGGGCTGGTCACATAATCAGGACTACATCATTCACCTGGTGACTCCACTTGAATCCACTCCATGAAGGAAGATCATGTTGGCGACTTCACTGATATAGGATAGTCATAGCCATGGAAGCTATCTTGGCTCAGAGGTTTGCACCTTTCAATTTTTCAGCTATTCCTGGTTTTTCTAATCATGTGCCTTCCTTCTTAGAATGCACGGATTTTCTGCCTTTATTTCGTGGAGATGAAGGGGATAAACCTGCCCAAAATCTCATAGATTTTCATCAGTGCATAGATCGGCTGAATGTCTATCATGAAGATTCTCTCATGAAGGTGTTCTTATACTCATTACATGGTGATGCTCGAAGGTGGTGGTATCATTCACTCCATGTTGCCAGCATATCGTCTCTGCAGGAATTTCATGCAGCTTTCAATAAGCATTTCAGTAGGTACTACTCTTCTGACAAACTTCTTGAAGGGTGTTGTGAAAAATACAAGCTTTATATTCAGCAGGAAGTAGAGTCTTCTTCATGTGATGAGCTTAGTAATGATCCGATTGAAAGTGAAAGTGAAGATGAAACCGAGTTTTCTAATGAAGATGTGCATGAAATTTTTTCTCCTTCTAATTCCCGAGAAGAGGACTTTCATGGAATGATTGATGGCTATACTAATGATTGCATGGATTCAGATCCATTAAATCCTATAGCTTATGCATCCGATCTCGCTGTTTTACAAGAATAAACTATTGTAGAAAATGATCTTTCTCCTTTCCTGCAAGAGGTTTCCCATCCTTTGTTAGTACCTGAGATTGAAGAAGAAGATTAGGAGATTGATCATCTTTTTATGCAAGAAAAGGGTGTGCTTGATTCACCTATTTTTGATGAATATTCTGATGAAGGAGAGTAGATCTCTTTTGTCAACGTGAAGAGTAACACACCAGTTTATGACAACTATGAATAAGATGTTGATGAAGAACAACTGTGTATAGAAATCAACCATTTGGAAACTCCTGCAACAGACATTCAACAGTCACCTTCTCAAATCAGTGAGCCTGCATGTATTGTGTTGGAACCTGAATCTGTAGAAGACACCAAACAATCTATCATCAATAGTGAATCTAACATACAATCCTATTCAGATTTGCAAGCATCCGAAGGTGGAAGCCATGATCAACATGAGGATATGCAGAGACTTTCAGATCTTCAATTGAAACAACAACAAGAGGTATTTTTTTTCAGTCTTATAGATCCATTTTCTAATTATCTCGAGTCTCTGAGCAGCTTGGATGTTAGAGAACTTTTGTCAATTGAAGGATGGATGTCCTGCTCTTTTGAAATGCATTTATGTATTCTTTGGTTGATCATTTCCGGATCAATATTCTTACCAATCGGTCAGATGCTTGTATGGCTTCATTGGAAGCATGCTTTTACCTAATCTAAAGTAGCACACTTGATTAGAGTAGAAGTAGGAAGAAATAAGCTCATTTTTGAGCATTTCCTTTTTGTTAGTTTTCAACATACATTCATATCAGTTTCAAATAAGGAACATAGGTGCTTTCRAGTACAGAGGTTTTCTGGGACAGAGTTAAAGATGGACAAGGCACAGGTCTACAAGTTCTTGGCAGCTCGCGGGGAGCATGCCATCCCCGATGGAGCCTATGTTAGAACAATAATTMTCATCTAGAAGAGGCCTAACTATCAGAGTTTTGGATTTTTGCTAAATACCAGTTCCCTCAGTGGTAAAATACACTACCTCTTTGCACTGCCAAGGCATCTAAGTAAAGGGGGTTTGATATCATGAAAGGAAATTAATTACTCTGCACATGTTCAAGATTGAAGGCGCTGCATTTTTTACAATGCTACCTAAACCAACACAAAAACGTAGCACAGTGGTGCTACCTACAGGCACTGCGTAATATTCTGGCAGAAAACGAATTGTGTAGAGTTATTTTACCAGTTTTGATTCATTAACTTAAAAATTTGATTGTGAACAATTAAGAAGGTATTTCTGAAAACTGGAGGAGGTTTTTATTCATAACATTCCAAATAACAAAAAACTCTCTCAGTTTTTCAAAATGTGTTTTTATTTTGAGATATATTGTATTAATAAGTAGGCGCTGCGTACTCTTCACAGTGGCGTTGCGTACTAATTTCCTGTAGAGGTCACATTTTTCATATTCGCCTTGTTGGGAGGTTGCCACATGTCAAGGAGGGTTCAAATGAATTCTCAAGGATCAGTTAGATGTCAAGGGACACCTGCACCTAATATTTAGCTCCAGCAAAGGCCTCATGCATGAGGTGGAAACAATTTATTAATGACTTCCAACAAATTCTTGAAAATCAACAGTTTGTTGGATTTTTGTCTCTTTGACTATTTCCACCTATATCCAAGGCTTAGAATCCAATGGAGGATATGGGATTCAACCTCCTTAGGTTATTTGGATGCTATTTTCTATTTAAGGAAGGAGATATCTCTTGGAGAGGGGTTGGATTCATGAGCAAGAGAGCTGAGAGAGTTGTAGGAGGCACTTTGCCTGTGATCATTGTAACCTTGAGGGGATTTTGTTTTTGTAAACATTTCTGTTATTGAAGGTTCATGATATATGTGTTATCAGATTGTATCTCTTGTTTTCTTTCCCAATTTGTCTTCTTACTTGAATGAATTGTACACCTTGAGTATCATGGTTGCCTTTGATTAATGGATTCTTGAGCATCTGAGGATCTGATGTATTTTGCCTATTAGTCACTGTTTATATTCAAGTACCTTGAATTCATTTATGTAGAGAGGATCTCTGCCTTATGGATGTTCTTCTTTGTGTTATATTTTTGTTCCTCTATTCAATAAACCTTTATCTGATATGCATATTGATTGCATTTAATGAGTAGGGTGTTTGCTTGACTCCATAGCCCAATGGTCCATCATTGATTTACATCAGCTTACTGTGCTTCCCCTTCATTGTTTTCTTCTTCTTCATCCACAAAACCAATCAAGAATTTTTATTTCTATGTTACCAAGCTTAGTCTCATTTGCAGTCTGGGAGTGACTCTTGGAGTGATAACACCAGTTATGTGAATGGTCTAGGATAAAAAATCAGGGAGAATCATTCTTCTATGCTTGGGAAGAATAGTCCAGATATCCCACAGATGATGTTTTTACTTTTTGAGGGAAAATGCTCTTCCATATCTCATATATGTGACTGGATGAATGGCCCATATGATTCAATTTGTATCATGATATTGTTTATGCAAGTTGATATCAGATGATATGATTTTTGTGGAGATTATATGTCTCTGGACAGTAGCTGTATGCTACTGTGGTGGATGTGATCCATTGATAGTGACTATGTGTCACTGTTTAGTATCCGTGTGCTACTAGGAGTGGTTGTGTACCACTGGGTAGTAGTTGTGTACTATTATGGATAGACACAATTGTGTTCTATTGGATGGAATTGTTTTGATTTCCATGGAGACTACCACTAGTTTTGGAGATGATTTCCATCTAGATGGATAGCCAGTGTGCTGATGGAGAGACATTCTCCAGGAGGAGAATGGTCTAGGCATGAAATATTGCTTGTGGACAGACATCCTTCCTGTGGAGGATGGTCCAGGTTTAAATATTTTTGGTGGACATACATTCTCCCTGTGGAGAATGTTCCAGGTTGACAGATTGATGATGTACCATGGAAAACTATTCTTCTAGGATGTATGTTCGAATTAGAAGAATGGTTTGTCTCCCTGAGTTCACATCAGTGACCATAGTGGAGAGATTGGTACATGAAATACATTTTCCCTAAGTTCATAGTAGTGGCCGGAGGGAAAATGGTACAAGACAATCATTCTTCTAGGATGTATGTCCGGATTAGAAGAATAGTCCTTGTAGCCCATGGTGTGGCTTCCATCATCTGTTGGAACAATTATTCTTTTAGGACATATGTCTAGATTAGAAGAATAGTTCTTGTATCACTCCGTGGAGTGAGTGAATTATTCAACATCATGACCGATTACTCAGATGTAATATGGCTTCGAGAGATGATGCAGTTGATGCTATCAGATGATAATGATAGTGATGATGTTTCTCATGAGTTGATCTACGTGATCATGAGATAGCCTATGTGGATATGATGATGCTATCGGTTGAATGGTCTATTTGTGCTCAAGACTATTTCCTTTAATACCTCTATAACTAGGAGGGAGTGTTGATATTATGGAATATGCAGGAGGTATTAACCACTACATGTAACCTTTGATGAGACTAGAATATTCCGGGAAGCAAGAGAAACCCTAAACATATGTGTAGAAACCCTAGAAGACATGTCGGCTCGATAAAAGAATTAATATTTAAGTGTTAACCTATAAAATAAGAAGTTGGCCTGGCCAGTTGACAAAGAGCACTATAAATAAGAGGGCGCTAGAGCTCATTTGTCATTCACACTCTCACAACTGCATAAACACTAGTAGTACACAAGTTTGGAGAGGGAGTGCAACTGCAACTACTGCAACTAGGATTTTGGTCTTTGGTTATGGTTTAGAATTTCTATTTTGGTTATGGTTTGGACTTTCTGTTTGGTATGCTAGCCTTGGAGAGAGATACACTACCTTGGTTGGCTATTGGTTTTAAGATCAACTTTCAAAATTATTATGTTTGTCAAGGTTAAAGGTGCTCGGGGGTGCCTGCCTGCCTATGGTTGGGTGACAATATTGATATATTGTCTATGGAAAAATGAGCACATCTCTTTTATTCTAACACCCGGTTCATCTCTTTTTGTTTACACAAGCTTTTCATTTCACACATCTAGGGTTAAAATTTGAAGATGACCTAGGTAACCCTTCCTCAGTGTCTCATTGGACTTCTGTGATTATTAAAAATCCTTTGAATGTTGAGTTTTCACAAAGCGTGGAACATTTTATGTCCAAATATTACCAAATAATATATAATCAAGATCCTCATAGAATCTTTCATGAGTGCAAGAAACTGTTACAATTAAGGCCAAACATAAGAGTGGGAGACTGGTATGTCTTTGAAAATTACACTGTAATAAGGATTTATGGTTGTCAACTTGCTCCATTTTGCTTACCTGTTTTTATGACTCCCAATATTTTTGCTCTTGAATATATTAGACAGAGATTAAAATCTGATGAAATTCATTTTGTGCCTAACACGTATAAGGTGACTTTCAAATTAAGGAAGGAAGTAGGTCCTTTCATTATGAATACCAGGTTAGCATTGTAGGTTACAACAAAGATACTTTCAACCCTGAGATTACAATAAGGAGAACCATGGAATTATGACCCTCCTAGTATAATTTCATGAAAAATAATTTCACATGGGCAAAGTCCTTATCATCATCAACAAAAAGAACAATTGGAGATATTGGAAAACCAAGACAGTTGGCAAGATGTTATGAACATTTTCCAGATCCATGGAAAACCACCTGAACAATCAACAAAGTCTCCAATCACACAAATTACACAACAATTTTAAAATACATACAAAAGGAAACATTTAGACTTTGTTTTGAAAGGTTCATAAACAAGTGAAGAAGAATCATCCAAGATGTAGAAGTTAGAAGAAATTGAAGAATAGGAAACAAAGCTGCCTGAAGAGATAATGCTAAATAAAACAAGCCCTATTGTGACTGTAGAAGTAATGACTGCAGAAAATCTCAAAGGTGTGGCAGCTCAAAATGAGTCAGAATCAGGAATTAGTGATCAATCAAGGAAATTGGACCAAGTTCAACAATTTATGGAAGTGAGAAAGGTAGGTGCAAGCATCAAGAAAAGTATGATCCCTAAAATCTATGACCATGATACATATCATACTCGAATGATAACAGATGTAGACTATGCGAAAGGGAGGTTGAGTATAACAATCATAGAGCCAAAGGATAAAAAAAAGTGACAAATATCTCTATAGATCTGAATAATGTTAATCCTTTAGATAATTTTGATTTGCACAAACAAACTACATAGATGATAAACAAATATTGTATGATATAAAATCTTGGAATCAAGAAACTTCAATCCATCAATGATAAACTCAAAACTCAACTGAAGAATGAAAAGTTGGCTACCAGAACCATATAGATAAGAGTGGAAGAGTTAGAACAATGGATAATAGAACTTGGAAAAAAATCAAAAGATGATACATCCATACAATCACTGATCAAAACTAAAAGGCTAAAAATGTTGACTGATATGGAGAAAATGAAGACTAAGTTGTCAGGAAAACCATATATGGTAGGATCCAAGCATCTCATATGGGATGAGATTATCAGTGAAGTATTCAGGCTTTGGGATTACTTCAAAATTATAGATGATGAAATGGTACAAGTAGATGAAGTAGAAGAAGTGATACATAAATCATTTCTTGAATTGGGAACACGACCACAAGTAGCCACTCAGATCATAAAGTTATCGAATTCAAATTCTATAGATACATTGTTGAAGAAAGGAATTAATGACATGACAACAATGGTAATGGAAACTAAAAGGATATCCACAAAGAAGAACTTGATACAACAAACTCAAAATGAATGCATAACACTGAAAATGAATGTGGAATCTTTTTCCAACAAGTTTGAGAACTTAGTGAAAATGGGATTACCTTTAGCCTGGGACAGAGATGGAAAGTTATTTCCATATGAAGACTTCATAAAAAATTGTTTATTTCCAGGGAAAAATACGATAAGTTTCAGAACATGACCAACACTCTAACAAGTCAAACTATTGTTGATCTACTCATAGATGACTTTTATATTTTATGGGAAACACAAAACTTATTCTCACATACTCCTACATACGAAAAGTACACTAAGTTAGATATTTCATTCAAACATATGAAATCTTTCAGTTACCCTTCATATGTGACTTGGAAGCTTCTTCTCCAACTATTGGCAGGGTGACTCATCAAAGAGGAAGAAAATCAGGGATTGACTCCTGCAATTGTCCTATTTCTATGGAGTCAAATATTTTTTAGTATCTCAATTTTCTAAAAATTAGGATCGAATAACCATATTTGGTTTCGAACTATCTTGTATAAATACTTATGATAACTCAATGTAAATGGAGATTTTTGGCCCGAGCTTAAGTCTTAATAAAAATATCTACAAGTTTTGAAGATTCAAACTTTTGTGTTTCAGATTATATGATTTCCCTTTCTCTGTTATTTCCATATTCTCAATTTCTTCTTAAATGTATCTACTTCCATGAATGTGATGATTTAGTACAACAACTACCATCATAGTGATGCAAATGTATCATTAAAAGTTTCAGATTTCTTCTAAAATAATGTGAGTATAAAAGGAGACCCATGCTCATATTTCATTTTTCTTTTTTGAATTCAAAGAAGTATTTTTTAAAGTTCAAACTATATTTTGGTTCCAAGATACATTAACAAATATCACTTCTTCTTCCTGAAAGTTAAAGTAATATTTATCAGAAGATACATTGCTCTAATTTTCAAATTGTTTTTTTATTTATATTCTTCTTCCATCTTCTAAGATTTTAATTGCCTAAAACATGGAATGATTTTGCTTCTCATCTTAAATATTTAAAATTTAAAGACTCAAGATATAGGCTTGAATTAGCAAAAATAAAACTCTATTTTAGGATGGATTGACTAAAAACTAATCAATTAATCTAATGAATTCCTTGGCATAGTTTCCTAGCAAGAAACATCTCAAGGGTTACAACATGTCACTTTATAAGTCACTTATTTGTAAAAGTGAGCTTATAGCAAAAGTTAGAGAACGAAAGACATCACCACGTGGACCAACTTCTAATTTCCACATGGCTCTTTGGTTACTATTTATGGATTTTTTAAGAAATGACATAACTTTCACATTTGAAGTCCGCTTTTAGTGTTGTTTTTCTTGAAACAACCTATTTTTTCGAGAGATTTCCATTCAGACCATAAGTTTTAACTTTTGAATCCATATTATCCTCATATTTTAACATGGCTTCTCCAAGTGATATTTTGGTTATTAGTACAAACTACTTATAATGGAAATTCCATATGGAGGATTTACTAAGAAGTAAAGGATTGTACAAAATTACCTTGGGAACAAAACATGCCCCCATTGATGCCAAAAATAAATCCAAATGGAATAATATGAATTATGAAGCACACAGACTAATCATAATGTCCATCTCTTCTGATTTAAATTTTCATCTTCAATGAATTGATGAACCAGATGAATCTTGGACTAATCTTGAAGCTGTGTTCTTCATAATACCCACTCTAACATACACATGAAGACATACCTTAAATCCTGTAGCTGACATGAGTTTTAGATCCCTGATCTTCACAAAATTTTCCCACATGTCCACGATCCTCTGCACTATCTGCTCATGGGTATCCACACTTTTCCTCATTGCAGCCCGCAGATGTCCACACTTTTCCTCCTGAAACCAACATATACACTCAAGGAATCCCTTTATGAAACCTCTTCTCTGTACTCTTGGCTCCTGCAAACTTCTTACTTCACTGGATTTCTCTATCTTCGAATCACTGTCTGATATCTCCAACCTGTATTGTTAGAAGTGTTACACAAAATTAATTTACAATTGACTCTTCTCTATGTTTTAAAGAGATATAACACAATGACATGCAACTACCATGCAAGTCATGATGACATGCAACTCACATGCAACTTGTTATCTTTTTTTTTATAGTTTCTTTGACGTGCAACTGGCATGCAACTTGTTATATTCTGTTTAAGCTAATTTACTTCGACAAGCAACTGTGTTCAAGGGTTTACATCAATGACAACCAATCTTCCAACAACTAAAGTTTCGACAATTAATTAATCCTTGCAATAATTAATATTTCAAAAATCAATTAATATTTCAACAATTAATTAATCTTTCAACAATATCCCCCTTTGGCATTGATGGAAACACTTAAAAACAACAATAACAACACTCATTCTCATGTTGGCTTGCCCTTTCTTCATGCCTCTTCTCTTCCTTTCCATGCCTCTATTTTTCTCCCCCCCTTTGACATTGATGACAAAGGATGACTTCTCCTTGGGGCTGCTCCCCCTGTCTGTAAGCCTCTAATCTCTACTAATGTTTCTCTTCATGGTGATTCCTTGTGTAAATCTTTGATAAAACACATTAAAAAATAATTCAAGTATTTCATGATTACTGATGTTCTCCCCCTGTCATTGTGGGGTTGAAACTACTCCAATTTTCTGTTGAAGATACTCAAAAGTATCCCTTGAAAGAGGTTTGGTGAAGATATATGCAATCTGTTCTTTTGTCCCAACATACTCTACCTTGATTTTCTTCTCTATAACCTATTCCTATAGAAAGTGAAACTTGATTGGAATGTGTTTCATCTTGGAATGCATCACTGGATTCTTAGAGAAACTTGTAACATTGGTATTATCACAAAATACATATTCCACTTGTATGTCCTGCAAATTTTTCTTCATCCAAAGGACATATGTACACCATGTTGCTGCGGAAATATACTATGCTTCTTCTATGGACAATGATACTGTAGAATGTTTCTTTCTCAACCAAGATACCAGACAATAACCCAAGTAGAAGGCTACTCCACTTGTACTTCTTCTATCATCAACACTTCCTGCCCAATCCACATCTATGTATGCAACTAGAGATATATCATTCCCTTTTGGATACCATAATCCATAGTCTTCCGTTCCTTTGAGATATCTGAATATTCTCTTTACTTCCATACCGTGTGTTTCCTTCGGTGCTGCTTGAAATATGGCCACTTGTCCAACTTCTTGCATCACATCCGGTCTTGATGGGATCACATAGAGTAAAATTCCAATCATCGATCTGTACAGTCTTTGATCTGCATCCTTGGATATATCATCTTTTCTCAATTTGCAACTGGTCTGCATGGGAGTACTTATGGGCTTGCAATCTACCATTCCAAACTTCTTTAGCATTTCTTTGATATACATGGTTTGGGAGATGAACATACCTGTATTTTTATGTAGAGATTGTTGTCTGCATTTCCTTTCCTGAACCCTTGCTGTTGTAGATACCTGTCCAATCTTGATTACCATTCTCTGGGGACTTGTTTGATTCCATATAGTACCTTCCTCAATCTACAAACATAATCTTCCTTTTCTGACAGTATTAATCCTTCTAGCTATTCGATGTAGACTTCTTCTTCTAGTTCTCTGTTTAAGAAGGATAATTTTACATCCATATGATATACTTTTATTTTCTTCGAACATGCATAAGACAAGATTAATCTAACTTCTTCCATTCTGTAAATTGGGGAAAAAGTTTCTTCAAAATCTATTCCTTACACCTGAGAATATACCTTGCATACTAACCTTGCTTTATTCCTAGTTACCTATCCATCCTCATTCAACTTGTTTTTGAATACCCATTTTGTGCCAATCACATTCTTATCCTTAGGCCTTGGAACAAATTCCCATGTTTCACTCTTCTCTATCTGATCTAGTTCTTCTTCCATAGCTTTGATTTAGTGTTCATCAATGCTGGCTTCTTCAAAACTGATGGGTTCAACTATGGACACCAATGCTAGATGTCCTTGTTTTGGTGAGCGTAATTTTATTCGAGTTTCAACTCTTACATCTTTATTCCCAATGAGCTGTTCTAGTGGATGATTTTTATGCACTCGTAGGCTAGGATTTTTTGGAGATATCTGAATATTTTTCTACTCATCTTCCTCTTGCTCTTCTTCTCCTTTTGCTTCTGATTCTTCTACTTCTTCTTCAAATCCTCTTCTCCTTCCTTCTCTGTTGAGTTTTTTCTTTCTTCTTTTATCTTTCGTACACTGGCCTCATCAATATGTACATTGATGCTTTCAACGATTTTGTTGAGTCTTAGATTGAAACACTTGTATTCCTTGATATTTCTTGATTACCCAACAAACATGCCTTTGTCAACTCGAGAGTCAAATTTTTCAATCCCACCATCTTCTCTTTTGATGTAACACTTGCTTCCAAACACTCTAAAATGATTCACATTTTTCTATCTTCCTTTCCATAGCTCGTAGGGAGTCTTATCACTGTTACTTCTGAGCATTCCTCTGTTCAATATATGAACTGTTGTATGTACTTCATGTGCCCAAAATATGTCGCCCAACTTGGAATATTTCAACATGGTTCTGGCCATTTCTTGTACTATCCTATTATTTCTTTCAACAAATCCATTTTGCTGAGGTGTCCTAGCTGTTGAGAATTTCCTTTTAATTCCATGTTCACCCTACAAATCCATTAATTATTTTGATATAAACTCTCCACCATTCTCTGATCTCAAACATTTGATTTTCAGGTCTATCTCTGTTTCAACCATCTCTTTGTATATACTGAAGTGCTCAAATGCCTTTGACATATTCTTAAGAAAACAAATTGCAGTCATTCTTGTGTAGTCATTGATCATTAACATTAAGTACTATTAACCATGTTATCCCCTAGCCTAGGGATAACTAAG
>ML786928.1:103635-119382 GCA_009831015.1 Picea engelmannii | reverse complement strand
AGTGATTCTCCTCCACACTCAGTTATCCAGTCAATGATTCCATGACCATTTCACTCATACATTCTGTTATCCTTGAGACAACCATTTCACCATTCTGAAGCCTATTTCCATCGCCCTTTTGGTTGGTGTACCTGGTTATCTTGGAGCGGGATTGAAGAAGTGGGTTGCCAGGCCCTTGAGCATTTCTTTGAGTGAGAGAAATGTTGGGGATTGATTCCTGAAGGTGCTAGACTGCAGCTACAATGCTTTGAGACTTCCGGTCCGGCTTGTTGCTGAAGCCTTGGAAGGGAAGTGGGGCAGCTGAGGGACTGCTGAGCAGAGAAGGGGCACACTTCCTTGGGTGGGACAAGCACGTGGGGAATGAGAGGCTGTAGGCTGTTAGTTGAGTGAGCACCTGAGACAGAGTCTTTCCTGTTTTCCATGAGCCTTAGCATGGATAGGAACCCTTTACCCTAGGTGGAGTTCAGTCCCAGCTCGGGGGCGACTCACTGTTGAGAGTGATGAATAGTGTAGTCTATGGATGAGAGATTCGTGGATGGTCTGTATGCAGTTGGTGACAATATTTCCAAGATAAGTACCAGTTGTATGATAAAAATGATATGTTGCTTGCTGTTTACATGCCTATGTTACAATTTATAATATATGTGATTATAATTTCCTGTATGTTTATGGGTAATTCTCTGTAAATGATGCATATCTGTAGTTACTGTTATTTCAGAATAAAATTCTTATGTTATAGAAAGTAATTGTTTGTTTATGTTTAGATGTAAAGCTTCCGCGAGCATGCTGTATGTATATGTCTTAGTTGCATGCAATTTAAAGAGTAAATTTATGTGGCATTTCTCAGTTGACTATTGGGTATGCTACTGTATATTCCGCAGTATGGGGACAAAATTGTTCCCTAGAGTAGCATGGCCCGTCCTGAAGGCTGGGAATGTTACCAACTGGTGTCAGAGCATGAGTGGTTGGTATGGAGTGGCGTACCCCGACCTGAGGTTGGCCCGGGGAATGCTAAAGAATGGTATAAGAGATTTAGTTCAACACTGAGCTTGGATGGGCTAGAGGGGTTTAGTTGAAGTGAATATTCATAGAAGAGTAACTTCGAAGTGACCAGAATTGGAGTCACGGAGTGGCCATGGAAAAAGGTTGGCGTGCTGACGCGCGCACGGTAAATTTTGGCACTGCGTGGGAAAACGATGGCGTTCCAACGTGCGTGGTAAATTGTGGCACCGTGCGAAAGATCATTACGTGCGGATGCACGCGTTGAATTTAGCCTTGCGCGGTGAGCACACACATAGTAATGTGCACATGGGGTGCGCAAGCATTGTTTAATGCAGAGGAGTTTTGTTAGTATGCACATAAGTATGAGTATAAGTTGTTTCGCGATGGTGTATTCAGTAGTGTGCCCAGATATTTGGGTGCTATGGAATATGTTAAACTTGACATGGTGCATGCATAGGATGAAATGCATGTGGAATATCGGTGCACAGTACAAAAACTGTGCGCAGTGGATATTGGTGCACAATGCAAGAGTAGTGCGCATGAGTTGTCGGTACAACGAAGAAGAAATGAACAGTAGATTTAAGTGCGCGGGGAAGTGTTTTACCTTGTAATATTGCTATGCACGATAAATATAAATGAATAGGTGAAGTTAATGCGCGCGAAGTCGCTTGGAAGGTGATGAGTCTGAGTTTAAATTGCATAATAATAAAAGAAAAAGAAACACATAACCACATCGAAGCATTAATTAAAAAGAATTCCGAGTTTCAATTTCCTCCGATTTAGACAGATGAAAATAAAAATATAAGATTACAAGAAAAAATTATTATAAAAGAAATCAAGATTCATAACATCACTAGATAGAAAATTGTAATAAAACAGTCTAAAATCCGTTTCTGTATTTATATAATCGTATTAATCACAAAATTACAAAAATGTGATGACAACAGTTAGCCTATTGTAAAAAGGGTCGTTTGAAGAACATGCCTATCATCTCTTGTACTCTTTACCTCCGCTACCGGCTGTTCAAAATTCGCTGAGACATGCTTATCTTAGTTGAAGACTTACTTCAGCTTAGCGATCTCCGCCTTTAAGGAAGAATCTAACCAGACCGGTTGATTCTCTCCAACACTTTTGGCCGCTTCAGCCATAGATTCCTCCTTCTTATGCCGCTTACTCTTCTTCTTCTTAGCGACTGGTCTGTTGATGACTAAATCCTTTATAGTGGGATTCAACCTGGCTTCCAACCGCGAGTCTGTAGCTGGCTCTATATGAAACTTAGTCGCTAGAATGTGTGCAAGGACCCTTTCCTCCTTATTCGCAGGAAATCCTAGCATGTTGCTCAAATAACCAGTCTCACTCGATTTAGCCTTGTCCATGTATCTCAGGTTGTGGATATCGAAAGGTTTTTTATAGAGATCAGAAAGTTGAGCAGTTGGGGATTACCTCGGTTATGGATACACAGATATATTCATACTTAGGGAGTGGTAATTATAGAATTCCATTTATGAAGTGCAGACATATTACATACAAGAGCATTGGGTTTCCATGCTCGACCAATCCATTTCGAATGATTAGCTTTTGAGTTTGTTACATGGTGATGTTCAAATGATGTCACATGACTGCGAAGTACTAAATGAGTGAAGCAGGGTGATTTGACTAGCCGTCACCCGCTTCACAAGTGGTGGTTTTGACATGTTGAGACACATGATACTGTGTCTTGGCGAAAGTGGTTTCGACAAACCACCTTCTTGCACAAGTTTATCTCGGAAGGCACTGCTCGTCGGTGTTTTCGAGACTTGGGTCTTATCTAGAATTGTCGTGGCAATAACACAGGAAACCGGGAGTGATAACGCTGATGTGTATGTTGAATCGAAATGTTGCATATTCTCATGAATTGCTGAATTTTTAGCCTGATTAGTTTCGATGGCTGCACGTTTTTTAGAATTAAAAACAACTCGATCAGTTCAGACCAGTGAAGAGTCCATAGGAATGGAAGAGGCACATGGGAATTATAGTCATCCAGAGAAGAGCAGAGGGGTGGATGTCCATTTGGGCATGGAAGGAACGAACTCCAATAGACACGGAGAAGAAAGGAATGAAGATATGAATATGGATGAGACCATTAAGAATTTGTAGAAGGATGTTGAAATCCATAAAGCTGATAATGAAAGGCTTATGAAAGTCAAAGAGCAACATGATGACTTCAACATGAAGCTATTGGAGGGTTTGAACATAATAGAAAAGAAATTGGTTAAGGAGAGTGGCTCAAGTGAATCTGGGAGTCACAAACCTTCAGAGGAGAAAAGAAAAGTAAAAAGTGCTAGTAGACATCATCATCATTCCCAAAGTCATTCCCATAAGAGAGAAGGAAACGACTCAAGTCTATCCCCTGTGAGAAGGTATAAGAGATTTGGGGTGGATGAGTTGCGAGGAGAAATGAACAAAATCAAACCTTCTACATTTGATGGTGAGCACAAGAAGGATGAAGATGCAGAAACATGGTTGCTAGGCATGAGGAAGTATTTTCAATTGCATAATTATTCTTCTCATGCAGAAGGTAGAATCATTATCTATCAACTCAAAAGAAAGGCCTCCATGTGGTGGGATCAACTTGTGCAGGTACAACACATTGTAGAGAAAAGTGTTACTTGGAGGGAATTCAAGAAGTATTTTGAGAAGAAATACTTGACTAAGAGATACTATGACAAGAAAATGAAAGAGTTCTTTGAACTCAAGCTTGGAAGTATGACCATAGATGAATATGAGAGAAGGTTTMTGGAACTGCTGAAGTATGTCTCTTTCATCAAGGATGAGACAGTCAAAATTCAAAGGTATTTAAGTGGATTTCCATCGTTCATCACTGAAAAAATACAGTATGATGATCCCAAGACATTAGAAGAGACCATAAGGAGAGATAAATGCCTATATGATCAACAAAAAGTCAGGCCAGCTTTCCAAAGGGCTTGGGAAGACAATAAGAAATTCAAGGTGGATCAAAGGAAGAAGGGAGCTAAGCCACCATTCTTCATAAATAATCCACAAGGAAAACAAACACCTAAAGAACCCAAAGCGATTGACACATGGAGTCAAGGGCCAAGACAACCACCTATGCAATGTTGGGGTTGTAAAGGGGACCATAGGTTCAGAGATTGTCCTCACAGAGGTGAAAAAGGTAGGATTGTTCATAATGTACAACGAGATGAAACAGTGGAGGACATGTGCAGATATGTGCCAAGGATTTATGCAGCCCTAGACAACAAGCAATCAGAGTATCAATCCCACATGATTGAAGTGGAAGGTATGATCAACAACCAAACCCTTGCTATTTTAATTGATTCAGGAGATAGTTATAGTTATATAGACCCTAAGATGGTGGAAAGTTTTCAATTGGCAAGAAGGAAGCATGGGAAATCCTGGTTGGTACAACTGGCTACAGGAGCCAGAAGAAAGGTTAATGAGATGGTTAAGTCATGCCTCATAGACATGAATGGACTGAACACCAAAGCAGATTTCAACATCTTACCTTTAGGTTCCTATGACTGTTTAATTGGGATGGATTGGTTGGACCCACATCATGCTCTATTGGATTGTCATAACAAAGCATTCATTTTCTTGGATGAAGAAGGGAACCAAAGGAAAGTGCATGGAATTCCCAGGGCAGTAACCGTTAGAGAAATTTCATCATTGTAGTTGAAGAAATGTTATAGAAGAGGATGTCAAATATTTGCAGTTCATATGGAGGAGACACCTAAAGACAAGCTACCAAATTTGGAGGATTATGCAGTCCTGAAAGAGTTTGAAGATGTATTCAAGGAAGTACCAGGACTACCCCCAAAGAGAGACATTGATTTTTCTATAAATCTGACACCAGGAGCAGCTCCCATGTCAAAGACTCCTCACAAAATGAGTACACCAGAATTGAAGGAGTTGCAAATGCAACTTGAAGAACTTCTGAAAAAGGGGTATATACGCCCAAGTGTATCACCTTGGGGTGCCCCAGTCTTGTTTGTGAAAAAGAAAGATGGAACGTTAAGATTGTGCATTGATTTCAGACAATTGAATAAAGTGACTGTAAAGAACAAGTATCCTTTGCCAAGGATCAATGATCTTTTTGATCAATTGAAGGATGCAAATATATTTTCAAAGATAGATCTTAGATCGGGATACCATCAGGTAAGAATTAAGGAGGAAGATATCAACAAGACCTCCTTCAGGACAAGGTATGGTCATTATGAGTTCACAGTGGTGCCATTTGGGTTGTCAAATGCACCAGCTGTTTTCATGTGCTTAATGAATGGTGTTTTCTGAGAATATTTAGACAAGTTTGTCATTGTCTTTTTGGTTGACATTCTTATATACTCTAAGTCAAAGGAAGAGCATGGACATCATTTGAGGATGGTGTTGCAAGTATTAAGGGAGCATAAAATGTATGCCAAATTGAGCAAGTGCTCATTTTATAAGAAACAAATTCATTATTTGGGGCATATCATCTCAAAGGATGGGATAGTAGTGGATCCTGAGAAGATAGAAGCCATTAGAGAATGGTCAACACCAAAGAATGTGACAGAGGTCATATCATTCATGGGCCTTGCAGGATACTACATGAGATTCATTGGAGGATTCTCAAAGATAGCACACCCAATCACTTCCTTGCAAAGAAAGGGTATGAATTTTTAGTGGACGTCAGATTGTGAAAGGAGTTTCCAACATTTGAAACAATTATTGACAAGTGCTCCAATACTAAGGATTGCAAACCCAAATGAAGATTTCATTGTATGCACAGATGCATGTAATGAAGGACTTGGTGGAGTCCTCCGCCAAAATGGATTTGTGATATGTTATGAATCAAGGAAGTTGAAGGAGCATGAAAGAAACTATGCCACTCATGATTTGGAGTTGGCATCCACAGTGCATGCCCTGAGGAAATGGAGACACTAACTCATGGGGAAAAGGTTTGAGCTAAGAACAGACCACAATGGTTTGAAATATTTATTTGATCAACCAAATCTAAATGCTAGGCAAAGCAGATGGTTAGAATTTCTAAGCGAATATGACTTTGATATAAAGCATATCAAGGGGAAATAAAATAAAGTGGTTAATGCACTCAATAGGAGGGTGCATGAACTACATGCTACAACCATCAACATGTACCAGACTGATGTTAAAAGAAAAATTATGGATACTGCAATTACAAACCTGCAATACAAAGAATTGATAGAAAAATTATAGGAAGGTAAGACACCACAAAAGATGGATATTTATAAGTTGGGAGTAGATGGAATACTGCTGCATAAGAACAAAATTTTTGTACCAAATGTCCAGGACTTGAAATGTATAATTTTGCATGAGATGAATAATGTTCCTTACGCAAGGCATCCTGGATATCAAAAAACCATAGCAGCGGTCAAGAGCCAATACTTTTGGCCAAGTATGAAGAGAGAGATATCATAATACATCGCAAGATGTATGGAATGCCAGAAAGTTAAAGCAGAACATAGGCAACCAACAAGATTGCTGCAACCTTTGCCCATTCCTGAATGGAAGTGGGAAGTGGTGACAATGGATTTTATTACGGGATTGCCCAGAAAAGGAAAGCTACATGATTCGATTATGGTGGTGGTGGACAAGCTTACAAAAGCTGCCCATTTTATTCCACTAAAAACTACTCACAAGGCAGTAGATGTCGCTGATATTTTCATGAAGGAAGTGGCACAATTGCACAAAATTTCTAAAACGATTGTGTCTGACAGAGACTCTAAATTCACCTCGAATTTCTGGAAAGGATTTTTCAAAGGATTCAGAACGAATCTGAAATTTAGTATAGATTACCATCTTGAGTCTGATGGACAGACATAGAGGGTGAATAGAGTGATAAAAGATATGTTGAGAATGTATGTGATGGATAAACCATCAAAATGGGAAGACTACCTACATTTAGTAGAATTCACTTACAATAATGGGTATCATGTATCATTGAAGATGATCCCATTTGAATAAATTTACAGCAGGAGGTGCAATACTCCAGTAAGTTGGGATAACCCACTTGATAGAACAATAGTCGAGCCAGAGTTGCTCAAGGAGATGGAGGACCAAATGTTAAAAATTAAGCAGAATTTGAAAGCTTCCCAAGACAGACAGAAAAGTTATGCTGATAAAAACATAATCCACAGAGAATTCAAAGTGGGTGATCATGTTTTCCTAAAAGTGAAAGCTAACAGGAGTTCCCTGAAGCTGGGAAGCTGCGCCAAGTTGGCAGCCAGATTTTGTGGACCATTTGAAATCCTAGAGAGGATTGGTCCAGTTTCTTATATGATTTCATTGCCTGCATCTATGTCTATTCATAATGTATTCCATGTATCATTGCTAAAGAAATACATACCTGATGCTAATCATGTTATCGATTGGAATGTTATTCAGGTGGAGCAACAAGGTGCTTTCCAAGTGCATTCGGTGCACATTTTGGACCGGAAAATCAAACAACTACAGAATAAATCCATAGGGCTTGTAAAGGTCCAATGGACCTGGTACAAACCTGAAGACGCTACTTGGGAGCATGAGGATGCAATGCGGGCAAAATATCCGCATCTTTTTGATTTTTTTTTTTTTGGAAATTTTGTTGTATATGGGTACATGATGCACTGGGGACAGTGCATAAATAAGGGGAGGGGATTGTAATATCCCTCAGCTGAACCCAAATGCAAATGTAATCCAAGCATATTTAAGCTAGTGAGATGTTTAGACATCATTTTTGTAATACACCTTTCATGGCATGGTACGTGCATATACTGTGCAGTAAAGTGATGTAGTGTGCACATTTCTGGATACCACGCGCAGTAACTAAAGAGTGCGCAACCTTGAGGTCAGTGGACACCATGCACAGTAACTAAAGAGCGCGCAATATTAAGGTCAACGAACCTTTATGTATATAATATGCATTATAGGCTGGTGAGCCAATATTATAAGCCAAAATGCTTAGGTTTTGGAATTAGGCTAGAGCGCCTAGATGTTAAAGGCCAGTGCGCCTATTTTGTATATGTCTCATGATTAATATAAAATACATCACTGCGCGCAGACCGGCCACAATAAAAGAGATGGGGGACTGAACTTCACCAATTAGGGAAAAGGGAGGGCCAAAGTTCAAGGGAATATTATATTAATATTTCCTAAAACATAAAGTATGGATAATTATTTTACCCTAAGTTCTAAAGTTGGGGACAAGTGGACAAAAGTAACTTCCGATATGACAAGTGTCAAGTTGGGGACATGCATTCATATCATGGGGGAACTTAGCTCATTTGGAGACTTCTCATGGATACCTTACCAACAACCCGACGACCATTATTCACACAATGACTTTCATGAAGAGTTGACAGTGATTCTCCTCCACACTCAATTATCTAGTCAATGATTCCAAGACCATTTCAGTCATACATTCCGTTATCCTTGAGACAACCATTTCACCATTCTGAAGCCTGTTTTCGTAGACCTTTTGGTTGGTGTACCTGGTTAGCTTGGAGTGGGATTGAAGAAGCGGGTTGTCAGGCCCATGAGCAATTCTCTGAGCGAGAGAATTGTTGGGGATTGATTCCTGAAGGTGCTAGACTACAACTACAATTCTTTGAGACTTCCAGTCTGACATGTTGCTGAAGCTATGGAAGGGAAGTGGGGCAGCCGAAGGACTGTTGAGCAGAGAAGGGGCACCCTTCCTTGGGTGGGACAAGCATGTGGAGAATGAGAGGCTGTAGGCTGTTAGTTGAGTGAGCACCTGAGACATAGTATTTCCTGTTGTCCATGATCCTTAGCCTAGATAGGAACCCTTTACCCTGGGTGGAGTTTAGTCCCAGATCGGGGGTGACTCACTATTGAGAGTGATGAATAGTGTAGTCTGTGGCTAGGAGGTTCGTGGACGGTCTGTACGTAGTTGGTGACAATCTTTCCAAGATAAGTACTAGTTGTATGATAAAAATGATATGTTGCTTGTTGTTTACATGCCTATGTTATGGTTTATAATATATGTGATTATAATTGCCTGTATGTTTATGGGTAATTCTCTGTAAATGCTGCATATCTGTAGTTACTGTTATTTCAGCATAAAAGTCGTATGTTACATAAACTAATTGTTTGTTTATGTTTAGATGTAAAGCTTCCGCGAGCATGTTGTATGTATATGTCTTAGTTGCATGCAGTTTAAAGAGTAAATTTATGTGGCATTGCTCAGTTGACTACTGGGTATGCTAATGTATGTTCCGCAGTATGGGAACGAAAGTGTTCCCTAGAGTAGCATGGCCCAGTTTGAAGGCTGGGAATGTTACCGACTAGTGTCATAGCATGAGTGGTTGCTCTGGAGTGGCGTACCCCGACCCGAGGTTGGCCAGGGGAACGTTACACATAGGTTCCAGACAGGGAGTGCCGAGAGCCAGACGAACTAAGCATAGCCCTGGAGGGACCCTATTTTCTTAGAGTACAGTCCACATATCGCCAACGACAACGTCCATCACACTAGCCTAGTCCTTAAGTGGCAGTGGGTCTTTCTCCATGAGGTAATGTGTCCAAGTATCATGGTATGTATCACATTTATTTTTGAAGCACTTGAACATGTTGTATTAAATCCTTCTTCATTTCATGACGTTTTCTTGGAAATTATGCTCTTTTCCTTGTTTAAACCTGGGAGGGTTACACGGTGCCCTAGTAAGTTGATTTCACTTTAGGATGGGTTGCTACTGGATAGATATTTGAAGAGTCATCATCTGTTCCTCCATACTTACCACTTTCCATATTTATTCCTTCCATCTCCCCATTTTTTGGGCATTGAGATTAGATACACTAGGAAGGGTTGTACCTTACCTCGTGGGAAGAAGGGCATAAAGGCCTGGAGGGTTAAAGTAGCTAGCAAGAGTTAAAATCCAATTTTGAAACCTTCGATATGCTTCACCCAAGGATCCCCAAGAAAGCAGTGAAAATATTCTCAGTAAGAAAAGGGGACCCACAAGATAACATGAACACTTAAGGTATTAGTTAATGGATAGGGGGTCTCATCATGAGCCGACCTATTATGACCATAGACATGTAGTGGTATGACATTACCACCTATCTGGTCACCAAGAAAGGATTGTGGCTCTTGTGGCATAGCCAATATAAAAGGGGTATCATTACGAGCCAACCTTCTCATTTCTGTGAAATGTTTTGTGGATAACACTGTCACCTCTGGTCACCAAGCCAGGAAAGTGGCCCTCCACTATTACCTTGTAGAAAAAAAGAAAAGATCAAAAGAAATAAAGCTAAGAATAAATGGAAATGAATGGTCTAGGAAAAAAAATCATTCATGGAAAGGTTCAACTCACCCTCCACAAAGGTTCCCACAGGTAAGACACTACATTTACTTGTTATCACATGCACCCATGCCCAAAGGTTTACCCCATGCCACCTCTTACACTTTCATGAATTGGACCAGACTCCATCTGGGAAACACCCTAGAATTAAGGGATATTACCCCAATAGGACACCCTGAGACCCTTTCCAAACCTAAACTTGTCAAAATGCATAACGTCTTTGAGCATTTGTTTGGGGTTAGGGGGGTTTGATGCATATGTTCGAGTGATTTAATTATTAGATGTGATTTGTATGCTATGATCCTTGTGAATTATGGACCCTTGGAGGGAGTATTTGTTGTTAATGAAGGACCTTGCTCGGTGAACAAGTGTGCATGAGGAAATGACTAGTTCATACCTTCATGAGGGCTCAAAGCCCATCGATGGATGATGAGACCCCATACAAGGGGAAAGAAAAATATTGAAGAATTGCACTAGGAGAAAGAAGGACATTGCCTTTGGAGGGACTTTGGCAGAGCTAGACCCATGGTTTCATGCTCCTCCCACTTGAACATTGGCCTTTGGAGGCCTTGGACATCATCTTTTCAGCCCTAGACACCACCCATGAGCTAGGGTTGTCACTATGGAGGCATTCATGAGGCCATTGGCATGTGTGGGAAATATTTTAGGCCTTTAGAGGCCCGACGTTTCATCTCCCTTTCCCAACATCCTGCACTTGAGGCCCAATGTCACCCTAGAGGGGCATGACGCCACCCTTAGAGGGATTCTTAGATGCAAATTAATTTTATTTTGTCAATTTTTTATTTTTGTAATAAACTGTCAAGGTTGGCCCAACAATTTTGAATTTAAGTTAATTTTGGGCCTAATTTGATATAAATAAACAAAAAGTACATTCATTTTTCATCATCACTCTCACTTGGGACAGTGGGGGACTGAACGTTTCTCCCTATTGGGTGTACTTGTCTGAACTAATGAGGCACAACTCTCCTTGGAGGCTTTTTTTAGCACTTGGATCAAATTTTGAAGTTTTATGGTGATCTTGAATGGTATTTCATGATTATTCTTGGTGCAAGTAAGTGGACTGTTTCATTTACATTTGTAAATATTTATGGTAATGGTTTATCTTTATCATACAAGATTATGAAATTGCATGACTTATTTAATGCTTGAAGTAAGAAACTTAAAGTGCTAATTTTCTTGCTTTTTCATTTGCCTAGCTTCATAAATTGATATAATAACTAGTGAAACCCTAGGCCCTAAAGTGCTATCTCCCTTGAGGTATTTACCTAGTTATTGTGCTTAAGATAGTTTTCTTCCACAAACTCTTCAAGAAGAAGGAGGCGTTAGGGCCTAGAAGTTCCTACACCCTAGCTAACCTCCCTTCTTAAGGTCAAGAAACCGAGGAGGAATTAAAGTGCTATTCCTCCTAGGTCTTGTATTTTCTTGAATTGTGTGCATTATCATATGTTCTCAGCCTCAGAAGTAGCCTCCTCCTTGATTCCATTTACCCCTAAAAGGCACTAGTCCTTTTCTCTTACTTCTTGATAAGACTACCAACCTCAACTCAAACTCTTCCACTTGATACTCTACTAATTTACTAACCTAATATAGATTACTAACCACTAAGTTTGCTGCTTCTAATATCACTGTTACAACCTTTCCTTAGCAGCCTTATCAAGCCTACCAACTAAGTAAACTAACCCAAAAATTGCACAAGTCAAATCACTATCACCTTGTCTTTAAACTGTTTTTTGCTACTATTCTAAAGTGCATTTTTGAAGCTGTTATAATCACTTTGTTGTTGTTGTAACTATTTCTATATCCACTGTTTGCAGCCCTTATCATCCCATACTAACAACAAAACTGCTCAGAAACTTGTGCTATGCAAATTGCTATCATTAAGTGCTAAAAGTGTGTGTTATTTCCTTAGAAAAGTACTATTTTTTGAAGTGGTTTGCTGCTGTCATAGCTATTAATTCATTGCTGTTACAAACACTTTGACAACCCTTTTAAAGTAATTAATTGACATGTGTTAATCTAGAAATTGTAAGTGAAAAAAGTATTATCATTTTCAAAGACTTTATATCTCATTGTTTGTCATCATAATTTGCAATTTCTGGATACATTAATGTTGCTATACATTTATCTTTTGTTCATACATAAGATTGTTTTAGTAGCATACTTGTATTTTGAAGTCACCGATTAAAAGCATTGGTATCATTGGTTATTGTTAATGTTTGTTGTTTCATTGGTAAAGGGAAGGTACTATTCACTTTAATTTCCTCTTGACCCTTTAAACCATACCAAGTGACTTCTTTCATTTGAGTGACCTAGAGAGAGGGGTGGGTTTTACCTTGTCTTATTTCCTTTCATCAACCAAATAGGTCCTGGGACGTCTCCCTTGGAGTGAGTTTTTCTCCTCCTAAATAGAAAAGGGTATCCTGTCAGGGTGATAGTGACATGATTACCCTCGTGTTATGCCAATATCGACCTACTTGCCTTCGAGATTTGGACAAGTATAGATTGTACGATAACATTTTTGGTGTCGTTTTTGGGGAACATCGAGTCAATTTTTCTCAATGACAAATTTTTGGTAAGCCTTTTACTCAAAGCCTTTAATTTACAGATCTTACCTGGTGACTCCACTGAGGGTGTTCCCCTCACTTCCTTTTATAATCATAGAAGTGTTGTATGGCGACTCTATTGGTGAACAACATTACGATACTCAGTCATGGCCTCTCCGTGGAACCCGAGTGATATTTTTAAACCTTTGAATATGAGTGAAATCCTCGGGTACCCTCGACAGATGCCTCCTGAATGCAACCCAAAGTGGTTGCCCAGGTTTTCTGGTAATGATGAAGATACTGCCAAAAATCATAAGATGGATTTATGGGAATTATTTATGTTAAATCTGGTGGATGAAGAAGCCGAAGATTTGGTGATGAAAATTTTCTCGGACACTCTTTATGATGATGCTAGAATATGGTATGATGGTCTCCCTGATGGAAGCATCAAAACCATGGAACAACTTGAAGAAATATTAATGAACAAATGGTCAATTCAAAGGATGTTCCCCTCCTTAGATGTTGAATACATTCCGGGGTATCCAAATTATTTTCCTGTTAGATTGGTGAAAAAGTGTCCAAAATTCAATGGAGACCCACTCTTCACCATTACTCATGTTGAGAGTTTCTTAAGGTATGTGTCAGAGAGTAGTGTAACACATCAAGATGTACAAATCAAATTGTTTTTTCTTTCACTAGACACAAGGCAACGAGAGTGGGAATGACATATTCTTAAGCCAAAGAGTGTGTCTTATATTACAATACTCATTGAAGAGTTCCTCAAGGAATGGATCCCAAAGATACAAGATTATGGATATGATTTCCATAAGAAAGGACCCTGCCCTAGCCCTAATGAGGAAGATGAAGAGAAGATCTCCGACACGGGTCACCAATCCTTCAAAGAGGAGAGAAAGGTTCCTCATGGCTCTATTGAGGGACGAAATCCTGAAGAGGTGAATATCAAGGATGAAGTGTTGATGCGTGCTCCTCCCTTTGATGAAGCTATCCAAGATCCTATTCCTCCTGCACAAGAAGAAGAGAATGAGGTCAATCGTTTTCCTTTTCAGGTTTTTGATGATACCTTATTCTATGATTTAGAAGGTGAATAAGTGAGGGATTCCTTGGACAAGATAGACCCTCCATGTTGTGATAAAGGTGAAGATAAGATTAAAGAGGTGAGTCATGAGGACGAGGTATTGATGATTTCTCTTCCATTTGGTGAAGTCATCCAAGCCTTCAATGCTCTTGCAAAGGAAGAATTAAATACGATAAGTTGTTTCCCTTTCCAGGATTTTGATGATGCTTTATTTTATGATTTGGAAAGCGAAAAGGTGGTAGAAGATCCCTTGGACATTTTAAGCCCTTCATGTTATGATAAAAGTAATGACATGGTCGATAATATTGATGAGATCATACATGTTGGAAAATGTAAAAGGGATGTGATTGGGTATGACGAGGATCCCATTTACGACATTGAGGGTCATTTCCAAATGTTTCCTTTACAACTATCATATGAGGTTAATACTAGTTTTGACATTTGGCAACAAGGAGATGATGTAGTTACAGACATTTTCCAAGCACCCAAGGATGACCTAGTGCTATGTTCTCATGATGATTTCCGGTCATACCTTGAGTATTTTGATGATAATTCCTTTGAGCACTTGGATTTGTTCTATGAATAATATTATCAACCACCATTGTGCTCAAATCTCGATAAGGGTGAGGATGTTTCTTTCTTGAAGCATGATACTTGTGACAAGTTTTTCTAGCTCCCTTCGATTACTTTACCTCATTATGTCACTAAGGATGCAGTTGGGAAACATGTCCCTTGTCTCAAGTTTTCTCTAGGGAAGAGCCTTCTTTTAGAATTCAAGGGTAGGTTGAATACCATAAGAAGAAGTTTATTATCTCAGTCTTTCAACTTTCCCTTAAGAAATTTTCAGTCATCCTATAGATTCTTGTTAGTCCCTTCTCAAACTTTGAGGATTGATGATGTCCAAGGTAGTCAATCTTCAGACTCTTTGAGCCAACCTCTTAAGTCTTTGACCTTTCATGATCCTTTTATGAGATGGATTGAGCACTTTTATAGAAGTGTGAATTGGAATTATTTTGTCCCTCCCTCCTGCCTCCATGAAATAGACTTTACGATTTCCTATGATATAATGCATTCTCTAGCTCATGTTATTTTTGTTCTTAACTTATCATTGTTTTAGTTTACAATGAAGCACACATGCAAGTGTTACGATGTATTGCTAGGATAGTTTCACTGGTTATATGATTATACCTAACATGTAACTTAGAATAGGTAGGCATTTGCATCCATTGTATACACCATTTTCATATCATATTAGCATAGTTGTAGTTGCATTTTCATATTGTTTTGTTTCACTTGTATATATGTATGTTCATGATTATATGTTAGATTAGAATTTATTTATACAACATATATGGACAAGGGGTGATATCACCACCCTAGATGTTACTACTATCTTTTGTTGAGATTTAGAAAACACATGTCATACCAGAGAAGTTGAGGTTCTCATGCGCTCTATGGTGAGCACTGTTAATGTTTAAGCCATTATTATAGATGTTTTCATTTCATTAGATAACAATATCATAATCCAAGATCATTGAGAAATACACAATCACAAGAGACAAAACATTTATCCTGGGAAACCCTCTAGGGGAAGAAAACCCAGCAAAAATTCCTTAATATAGATAGCCAATACAATGCCAAGAGATCCCTTATGCTAATACAAAAAATCCTCTCCTAGACATGCGCCACACTCTCTCTCCTTTGCCGGTAACAGATCAGAACTTGTCTCTCAAATTGAGCAAGTGAGTTGTGTCTA
>ML786928.1:79902-97930 GCA_009831015.1 Picea engelmannii | reverse complement strand
AGGGGAAGAAAACCCAACAAAACGTCCTTAATATAGATAGCCAATACAATGCCAAGAGATCTCTTATGCTAATATAGAAAATCCTCTCCTAGATATGCGCCACTCTCTCTCTCCTTTGCCAGTAACAGATCAAAAATTGTCTCTCAAACTGAGCAAGTGAGTTGTGTCTAAGTGAGACGCTAGCCTCCTTTATTTATACAAGTCTGGCACGTGTGAAGTGTCTCTTCACTGGCAGGGCTGACTTCTCAAACTGGGTGGGTAAACCCACCTTTATTATATTTCTGGGTCTCTTTAATAACTGCTGGGGCCGACTTCTTATTTTTCCTATTCAATTGTCTTTTGACCAATCCACAAAAGGGGATTTGGTCCTTTTACAATAACTGATATGATCAATCCACAATGGGGATTGATCCTATGAATAATATATCAATAATAATAAGAATAATCTTTGCAGTCACATTATTTCAACAAGCACATGTCCCCGAGTTGGAGCCAGATGTTATCCCCTAGCCTAGGGGTAACTAAGGAGATCATGTCTCGAGGCTCACATGTTCCATACATGGAGTCTCAAGAGTCAGACGGCATAAGCATAGCCCCATAGGGCCTCTCTTTTCTTCAAGTACAATCCACATATCGCCAACGACAATGTCAATCACACTAGCCTGGTCCTGAAATGATAGTGGGTCTTGCTCCATGAGGTGATGAGTCCATGTATCATGGTATGTATCACTTTGATTTTTGAAGCACTTGAACATGTTGTATTGAATCCTTCATCATTTCATGACGTTTGCTTGGAAATTATGCTCTTTTCCTTGTTTAAACCTGGGAGGGTTACACAATTCCCTAGTAAGTTGATTTCCATTTAGGATGAGTTTCTACTAGGTGGATATTTGAAGAGTCATCATATGTTCCTCCATACTTACCACTTTCCATATTTATTCCTTCCATCTCCCCATCTTTTGGGAATTGGGATTGGCTACACTAGGAAGGGTTGTACCTTACCTCGTGGGAAGAAGGGGCTAAAGGCCCGGAGGGTTAAAGTAGCTGGAAAGAGTTAAAATCCAATTTTGAAACCTTTGATATGATTCGTGATGCAACACCCTCACCTCAGTAGGTTTTTCTCGACCTCCTGGTGTAAGGATCGTTCTTAATTCTCTCCTTTAAGTCGGATTGACTCTTCCATTCCCCGCTGGAATCTCTAACACACAAGTGTTTATCCACAGGTCCTTGTAGGAGTTATTCCTGTGTGAGTAAGCACTAAGCGCCAACTCTTACCCACGTGACCACCCAACGTGACCACAATCTTCAATCGAAAAGGTATATCAGGTTTCGTGTTACCCTTGATACGAGCCCTCTGACTCCCGCACTCCCCAAACCCTGAATAAGGGCTAACGGTTCCTTGGATCCTCCCTTATTCCTCAAGCATATGACTTCATCTGTGTCCTAGATTCCACCTCTCGAGCGCGTCGGAACTTCACGACTCGGGAGTTCACAATACAACACTCCTCTTTACCCAATGTCTGAACCCGCGACTCCTCTACAGTGAATCGACGGTTCCGATTCCTCTATGATCTGATGGTCCTGAGTCTATCGGGGCCTTGCTAATCGAGAATTCACAACTCATGATTCGAGCCACAACGTTCTCCACACTCGAATTCTGGATCGACGAAATTCAAGCACGCGATCAATGACTCTCGTTGATCCGAATCCAACGACCACTATTCCCCCTGAGCCTATGAGTGTTGAAAGACACTCGGCCTTAATCCTTCGACTGATCTACCATATCCAACGACCCACGGAACTTTGATTATTCTCCCTTTGAGAATTTCAACCGTCCATTCAGACTTCTTAAGGACTTCTGCCCAATTACTTGACCCCTTTCTCCTTCTGAACTTAGCCTTCTTACAGGTGACCTCGACCTTCGTCTCTCTTTGAACACTTCAAATGTTCTGTCCCTCCTGAGCTTTGTTCTACTGCAAACTCAAGGCTCCCAAAAGGTTTCCTGCATGCGCTCCTTGCGACATTAACAATAACCTCTAGTTATTCGACCCTTCGACTCTGTGCACTCCTTGCAACAATAGTCCTACAACTTTCCTCCTTGGTTGGTAAAGTCTAAGAATTCTGCCAGCCCGTGTACACCTTGTACGACTCGGTGCTACACCTGCACTTCTGTTGGTATAAGATCAATGGTAACCCTGCTGAGATTTTCTGAGATGAAACTTAGAACCTCGTCAACACACTCTATGTAGACCTTCACTGCACTCCTTCCAGAAATTCTCAGGACGAGAAACAATTGAAACTCATACTTCTCTTCTCACAGACTTCATACATTCAACATGAAATCATGAGCATACATACACATAACATTGAAACAAAATGCACAACAAAGAATATAGGCAACTGTAACATACCATTCAAAAGATAAATACAACAACCATGACACACCATGAAATGGAATCAAAGCATTCTTATATTAATTCTAGTGCTCCTGTACATGGCTTAATAGCAACAACTATCTGCTTATACAATACTACAATCTCTGTTCTTCTCTATGCTCTTGCTCTACATCTCTACAACTTACCTAATTGATACAGTGATACAAGCACGGGTGTCTTTTACGAGTTTTCCCTCCTACCTTACAAACTATCTAATCGGAATTAAAAGCTACAACTACTTTACATTCAATACAAATAAATGCCTCCTTATCCGACAGATGAGAGCAATGCTCAAGATTTGTGTTACAATCTTAAAACATAAATGAAAATACGTCCTTCTAACTATTACATTAATGTCCCTTCATTCAAATTCAAAATATCTTCAGAATGTGCGTTGGTGCATATCCAACTGTCCTTGCCTTTGCGCTTGCTTTGCTGGCTTGCTTACGATGCTGTTGCATCATACTCCCTTGGCTAAAAAATTCATGAACTCATGCATTTTCCGTCCATGTCTCTGGATTTCTGCTTCGCTTTCCCAACTGGCATCTTCAATCGGGAGTCCTTTCCACTTCACCAAGTATTCAAAATATGTTTTTCTCTGAGTTTTCTTGTTAACTCTCTGGTCAATTATCTTTTCCATCTGTGACTTTTCAGCTACATGCATCTGTCTGACCCACTGAACTACTTTCTGACCATCCTCTGTTCCTGCTTCATCATCTCTGTAAGGGTACAAATCTGCTATGTTGAGTATGGGTGATATTCCTACTCCATCTGGTAATTCAATTTCGTAAGCATTTGCCTCAAACTTTCGCAAAATCTTACATGGCCCAATTTTATTCATATTCATCTTATTGTATGTTCCCCTTGGGAATATTTCTTTTCAGAGATGCGCCAGAACTAAATCACCTACTTCAAACTGAAGTTCTCTCTTGTATTGATCTTGTCTGCGCTTATATTCCTGGCTATAATTTTGCAACCGCTCTCTGATTTTATTGTGGAGCTCCTACATTCCTGCTGAAAAATCTTCTACGCTAGCACTCCCAAATTCATTTTTCTCTAAGTCTCTCAAATCAAATACTCCTCTCAGTTGCATTCCATACATTATCTAGAATGAGCTTTGTCCTGTGATCCTGCTTGGTGAATCGTTGTATGAAAATTCCGCTTGCGGAAAAATCTGATCCCACTGACTGTGATGTTCACCCACCAAACTCCTCAATAAATCTCCTAAACTCTGGTTCACTACCTCAGTCTGTCCATCCATCTGAGGGTGATATGATGAGCTAAAAGATAAATTTGTCTCCAACTTTCTCCATAGGGTCCTCCAAAAATGACCAACAAATTTGGTATCCCTGTCCGAAACAATACTCTTGGGTAAGTCATGAAGTCTAACAACTTCTTTGAAAAACAGATTTGCAATCTGTGTTGCATCACTGGTTTTCTGACATGGAATTAAATGTGCCATATTGGTATATCTATCGACTACCATGAATATGGAATCACAACCTCTCTGTGTCCTTGGTAGTCCTAACACAAAATCCATGCTTACCGCATCCCACGACCTTTCTGGTATTGAAAATGGTTGATATAATCCTGTATTCTGTCTCTTTCCCTTTGCATGCTGGCAAATTCTGCATTTGTTGACAAACTTATTAACATCTGTCCTCATTCCTGGCCAATAATACAAGATACTCAGTTGCACAAATGTTTTATCATGGCCAAAATGTCCAGTCAATCCCCCACTATGCTTCTCCCTCAAAAGGTTCTCCCGCATAGAACTCTTCGGGATACACAACTGATTTCCTCTGAATAATAGTCCATCCTAAATCATATATTTAGTCCATTGGCTTCTATCTCTGAGAACTGGATTCTCACATGCTTCATACGCATCTTTAAAATCTGGATCATCTCTGTACATGTACTTAAGGTTATCAAAACCTAAGGTCTTTACTCTGAACTCCTCCAGAATCAAACATTTCCTGCTCAATGCATCAACAACTTTGTTAGCAGTTCCAGAAATATGCTTTATAACAAAAGTAAAGTTATGCATATATTCAACCCATTTTGCATGCTTCTGGTTCAATTTCTCCTGTCGAGTTATGAATTGTAAAGCATGGTTGTCGCTGTACAAGACAAACTCTTTCAGAACTAAGTAGTGTCTCCATTTCTTCAATGCCTGTATGATTGCATAAAACTCTTTATCATACGTGGAATATCTCATCTTTGCTTCATTCAGCTTCTCATTGAAGTATGCAATCGGCTTGTTGTCCTGACTCAAGACTGCTCCAATTGCAAATCCACTTGCGTCACATCTAACTTTGAATGTTTTGCTGAAGTCTGGCAAAACCAGAACTGGTTGTCCATTTATCTTCTCTTTCAACAACTTGAAACTTTTCTCTACTTCCTTTGTCCAATGAAAATATTTGTGTCTTTTCTTGACTGTGTCCATCATTGGTGCAAAAATTCCACTAAAATTTCTGATGAATTTCCTGTAAAAACTGGTTAATCCATGGAAGCTTCTAACTTCAAAGATGTTCTTTGGTGATGACCAATCTCTGATTTCTTTTACCTTCTCAGGATCCATCTTTAACTCATTCGAAGAGATTACGAACCCCAAATAAATGAGTCCTTCCTTCATGAAAGATGACTTCTTCAAATTTATTAGCAACTTCTCTTGCTGCAATCTTCTCATCACTACAGTTAAATGCTTCATATGTTCCCCTTCAGTCTTACTGAAGATCATTATATCATCAAGATACACGATTACAAACTTTCCGATGAAATATTTCAAGACTTCATTCATCAATCTCATGAAAGTACTATGTGCATTCGTCAAACCAAACGACATGACAAGCCATTCATACAATCCTTCATTCATTTTGAATGTTGTCTTCCATTCATCACCTTCTCTCATACTAATCTGATGATATTTTCTTTTCAAATCAATTTTTGAAAAAAACTTTGCTCCACTCAAGCAATCCATCAAGTCATCCATCTTGGGTATAGGAAATCTATACCTGATGGTGATCTTGTTTATAGCCCTCGAATCTTTACACATTCTCCATCCACGATCTTTCTTCGGATTTAACACTGTTGGTACAACGCATGGACTCAATATTTCTCTAACTAACCCTTTGTCCATCAAATCCTCAACTTGCTTCTTGACTTCTTCATTCTCCTGCGATGTCAATCTGTATGCTGCTTTTTTTGGAAAACTCGCTCCTAGTATAAGATCAATGTGATGGCTTATACTCCTAATGGGCGGCAACGAACAAGGTAATTCATCCACTACTATATCAACAAATTCCTCCAGTAGTTCCTGAATTTCCTCAGGTAAATCATCTAATTTGGTACTGGTCAAGATGACTCTAGGTTTTCTTGCCACAACAAACTGCATGTCTTCTTATTTCTTGACTTCATCAAGAAGCTCCTTCCCACTCATGAGAAGTATAGTGCTGCTTGTCTCTTCTTTCACCTTCTTGTCTTCAACTGGTAACAACATATGCGTTATACCATTCTTCTCTAAGGTGTATGTGTTTCTTCTCCCATCATGAACAACATTTCTGTCATATTTCCACGGTCTTCCCAACAAAAGATGACAAACATCCATGGGAATAACATCACATAAGATTTCATCTTTGTAACCTCCTATCTTAAACTCAACTAAACATTGTTTAGTGACTGTTACATGATGTCATTTCTGTAACCACAAAACTTTGTATGGGTTCAGATGTGCAACTGTCTCCAATTCCAACTTCTCCACCATTTCTGTGGATACTAGATTATCTATACTTCCATTGTCCACTATCACCTTGCATACTTTATCCTTGGTCTTGCAAGCAGTTCTGAATAAACTGTTTCTTTGGATTGGATTCTCCACCTCTTTCTCTGGCTTCAAGAGAACTTTCCACATCATTAAGGATCTTTTGCCTTATGCATATTCTGTCTCAACATCTTGCCTTTGAGCTTCTGAAATGTGAGCTTCTCCTCCTCCATCTCTTTTTCTGTCAGGACATTCAAAATATTTATGTCCGATTTTTCCACAGACAAAACACTTTATATCACCTCCTCTTCCTCTTCCTCTTCCTCTTGTTCGTGGAAAAGTGTTTCTATCGGCATATTGCCTTCCTTGTGAGCTTCCTTCTCTTTCAGGGTGAGCATGAGGTTTCTTTTCTTCCTCCTTGGGCTGCTGTACTTTGTCTTGGGCAGTTTCTTTGCCTCTGATCTGACTTCGACCTCTGCCTCTTTGACCTTGTTTTCGGGCCAATTTTTCTTCAGCTTTTAAAGCCATTTGATAAGAATCTTCTACATTCCTGATTGTCATCATGCTCATCTCATCTTGAATGTCATATCTCAAACCATTCATGTATCTAGCGACCTTCTCATCATCATTCTCATGATGACCTGCTCTGATGTTTATCCTGTAGAACTCTTCAGTGTATTCCTTCACTGTCATCCCCTTCTGTCTCATATTTTGCATTCTTCGAAATTGGTTAATATGGTAATCTCTGGGTATAAACTTGGATTTGATTTTTGCAACCATTCTATCCCAACTTTTGATTCTTTGCTTGCCTTTGAAACGCCTATCAGCCTGTAGTTCATCCCACCACAGTGCTGCATATCCTTTAAGTCTAGTGATGACATGTTTGACTTTCTTATCTTCCTCGACGTCCTCATAGTCGAAGTAGTTGTCTAGAGATCTAAACCAATCTAGTAGCTCCTCAACTTCTAAGTTTCCCTCGTACATCAGAATGTCCATTTTTTCTCTGACACCTATTCTTGCAACAACTCCGAATAGAGGTTCTTCTGCAGCATCTTCAGCTACAAATTCTTCTTCAGCTCCAAACTCATCTTCATTTCCGGCTTCACTGACGTCTCCAACATCAAATTTATGCCTCTGTGCTATCTCCATAACATCTAATCGAGCACGGAGTTCTCTCATTTCCCTTTCCACAGTTGGATCGGGCATTGGTCTATATTGACATCTTCTGGGCGACATTGTTCAAATCCGTTCCCTGCAGAATTTTAATCATGACTTGTCTTCTGCCTTCCTTACTTACAAAAAAATAAAATTGTAGGCTCTGATACCAACCTAATGCAACACCCCCACCTCAGCAGGTTCTGCTCGACCTCTTGCTCTAAGGATCGTTCTTAATTCTCTCCTTTGAGTCAGATTGACTCTTTGATTCCCCGCTAGAATCTCTAACACACAAGTGTTTATCCACAGGTCCTTGTAGGATTTATGCCTGTGCAAGTAAGCACTAAGCGCCAACTCTTACCCACATGACCACCCAATGTGACCACAATCTTCAGTCGAAAAGGTATATCAGGTTTTGTGAATTCACCACCCTTGATACAAGCCCTCTGACTCCTTCGCTCCCCGAACCCCGAATAAGGACTAATGGGTCCTTGGCTCCTCCCTTATTCCTTAAGAATATGACTTTAGCTGTGTTCTGGAGTCCGCCCCTTGAGCGCGTCAGAAGTTCGCGACTCGGGAGTTCACAATACAACACTCCTCTTTACCCAATGTATGAACCCGCAACTCCTCTGCAGAGAATTGACGGTTCCAATTCCTCTATGATCTGACGGTCCTGAGTCTATCGGGGCCTCGTGAATCAGGAATTCACAACTCAGGACTCGAGCCACAATGTTCTCCACACCCAAATTATGGATCGACAAAATTCAAGCACGAGATCAATGACTCTCGTTGATCCAAATCCAACGACCACTATTCCCCCTGAGACTATGAGTGATGAAAGACACTCGACCTTAATCCTTCCACTGGTCTACCATATCCAATGACCCACGGAACTTCGGTGATTATCTCTTTGAGAATTTCAACCATCCATTCAGACTTCTTAGGAACTTCTGCCCAATTACTTAACGCCTTTCTCCTTCTGAACTTAGCCTTCTTATAGGTGACCTCGACCTTCGTCTCTCTTTGAACACTTCAAAAGTTCTATCCCTTCTGAGCTTTGTTTTGCTGCAAACTCAAGGCTCCCAAAAGGTTTCACTCACGTGCTCCTTGTGGCATTCGCAATAACCTCTGGTTATTCGACCCTTCGATCCTGTGCACTCCTTGCAACAATAGTCTTGCAACCTTCCTCCTTGGTTGGTAAAGTCCAAGACTTCCGCTTGCCTGCACACACCTTGCATGACTCGCTTCTACACCTGCACTTCTGTTGGTATAAGATCAATGGTAACCCTCCTGATATTTTCTGAGATGAAACTCAGAACCTCGTCAATGCACTCTATGCGGACCTTCACTGCACTCCTTGCAGAAATTCTTAGGACGAGAAGCAATTGAAACTCATACTTCTCTTCTCATAGACTTCATAAATTCAACTTGAAATCACGAGCATACATACACATAGCATTGAAACAAAATGCACAACAGAGAATATAAGAAACTGTAACATACCATTCAAAAGATAAATAAAGCAACAATGACACACCATGAAATGGAATCAAAGCATTCTTATATTAATTCTAGTGCTCCTGTACATGGCTTAATAGAAACAACTATCTGCTTATACAATACTACAATATCTGTTCTTCTCTATGCTCTTGCTCTACATCTCTACAACTTACCGAATTGATACAATGATACAAGCGAGGGTGTCTTTTACGAGTTTTCCCTCCTACCTTACAAGCTATATAATCGAAATTAAAAGCTACAACTACTTTACATTCAATACAAATAAATGCCTCCTTATCTGATAGATGAGAGCAATGCTCAAGATCTGCGTTACAATCTTAAAACATAAATGCAAATACGTCCTTCTAACTATTACATTAATGTTCCTTCATTCAAATTCAAAATATCTTCAAAATGTGCACTGGTGCATATCCAACTGTCCTTGCCTTTGCACTTGCTTTGCTAGCTTGCTTACGATGCTCCTGCATCACTTCGCCCAAGGATCCCCAAGAAATTAGTAAAAATCTTCTCAGTAAGAAAAGGGGACCTACAAGATAACATAAACACTCAAGGTATTAGTTGATGGATAGGGGGTCTCATCACGAGCCAACCTATTATGACCATAGACATGTAGCGGTATGACATTACCACCTATATGGTCACCAAGCTAGGGTAGTGGCTCTTGGTGGCATAACCAAGAGAAAGGGGGTCTCATTACCAACCAACCTTTTCATTTTTGTGAAATGTTTTGTGGAAAACACTATCACCTATGTTCACCAAGCCAGGACAATGGCCCTCAACTATTCCCTTGTAGAACAAAAGTAGAGATCAAAAGAAAGAAAGATAAGAATAAATGTCAATGCATGGGATAGGAAACAATTTCATTCATGATAAGGCGTAGCTCACCCTCCACAAATGTTCCCACATGTAAGACTCTACATTTTCCTGTTATCACATGCACCCATGCCCAAAGGTTTACCCCATGCCACCTCATACACTTGCATGAATTGGACCAGACTCTACCTAGGAAACACCCCAGACTTAAGGGGGATTAGCCCAATAGAACACCCTGAGACCCTTTCCAAAACTAAACTTGTCAAAATGCATAACATCTTTGAGCATTGTTTTGGGGTTAGGGGGGTTTGATGCATATGTTCGGGTGATTTAATTATTAGATGTGATTTACATGCTATGATCCTTATGACTTATGGATCTGTGAAGGGCGTATTTGTTATCTCTGTAGGACCTTTCCCGGTGAACATGTGTGCATGAGGAAATGACTAGTTCAGACCTTCATGAGGGTTCAAATCCCACTGATGGATGCTGAGACCCCATCCAGGGGGCAAGAAATAGATTGAAGAATTGCACCCGGAGAAAGAAGGATGTTTCCTTTGGAGGCACTTTGCCATACCTAGACCCACGGTTTCATGCTCCTCCAACTTGAACGTTGGCCTTTGGAGGCCTTGGACGTCATCTTTGCAACCCTAGATGTCACCCATGAACTAGGGTTGTCACTATGGAGGCATTCATGAGGATATTGACACGTGTGGGAAAGAGTTTAGGCTTTTGGAGGCCCATCGTTTCATCTCCCTTGCCCAACGTTCTGCACTTGAGGCCCAACGTCACCCTAGAGGGGCATGACGTCACCCTTGGAGGGACTCTTAGATGCAAATTAATTTTATTTTGTCAAATTTTATTTTTTGTAATAAACTAGCCAGGTCGGCCCAATAGTTTTGAATTTAAGATAATTTTGGGCCTAATTTGGTATAAATAAACAAAAAGTACATTTATTTTTCATCATCACTCTCACTTGGGAGAGTGGGGGACTGAAATTTTCTCCCTATTAGGTGTACTTGGATGAAATAGTGAGGCACAACTCTCCTTGGAGGCTTGTTTTAGCACTTGGATCAATTTTTGAAGTTTTATGGAGATCTTGCATGGCATTTCATGATTATTCTTGGTGCAAGTAAGTGGATTGTTTCATTTTCATTTGTAAATGTTTATGGTAATGGTTTATCTTTCTCATACAAGATAATGAAATTGCATGACTTATTTAATGCTTGAAGTAAGAAACTTAAAGTGATAACTTTCTTTCTTTTCATTTGCCTAGCTTCATAAATTGATCTAATAACTAGTGAAACCCTAGGGCCCTAAAGTGTTATCTCCCTTGAGTTATTTACCTAGTTATTTTTCTTAAGATACTTTTCTTCCACAAAATCTTCAAGAAGAAGGAGGCGCTAGGGCCTAGAAGTGCCTACACCCTAGCTAGCCTCCCTTCTTAAGGTCAAGAAACTGAGGAGGAC
The DNA here is from genome assembly GCA_009831015.1 of Picea engelmannii. Taxonomy (NCBI): domain Eukaryota; kingdom Viridiplantae; phylum Streptophyta; class Pinopsida; order Pinales; family Pinaceae; genus Picea; species Picea engelmannii. The sequence continues at coordinate 86,777 of ML786928.1, read as the reverse complement.
TTAAAGTGCTATTCCTCCTAGGTCTTGTATTTTCTTGAATTGTGTGCATTATCACATGTTATAAGCCTCAGAAGAAGCCGCCTCCTTGACTCCATTTACCCCTGAAAGGCACTAGTCCTTTTCTCTTACTTCTTGATAAGACTACCAACCTCAACTCAAACTCTTCCACTTGATACTCTACTAATTTAATAACCTAGTCTAGATTACTAACCACTAAGTATGTTGCTACTAATATCACTGTTACAACCTTTTCTTAGCAGCCTTATCAAGCCTACTAACTAAGTAAACTAACCCAGACATTGCACAAGCCAAAGCACTATCACCTTGAGGCTTTAAACTATTTTTTTCTACTATTCTAAAGTGCATTTTTGAAGCTGTTATAATCACTTTGTTGTTGTTGTAACTATTGCTATAGCCACTGTTTGCAGCCCTTATCATTCCATACTAACAACAAAACTGTTGAGAAACTTGTGCTGGGAAAATTTCTATCATTAACTGTTAAAAGTGTGTTATTGCCTTAGAAAAGTACTCCTTTTTGAAGTGGTTTTCTGTTGTCATAGCTATTAATTCACTGCTATTACAAACACTTTGAAAACCATTTTAAAGTCATTAATTAAATTGTGTTAATCTAGAAATTGTAAGTGACAAAAGTATTATCATTTGCAAAGTATTTATATCTCAATGTTTGTCATCATAATTTGCAATGTTTTGGATACATTACTGTTTCTATACATTTATATTTTGCTCATACATAAGATTGTTTTAGTAGCATACTTCTATTTTGAAGTTACCGATTAAAATAATTCATATCGTTGGTTATTGTTAACATTTGTTGTGTCATTGGTAAATGGAAGGTACCATTCACTTGAATTTCCTCTTGACCTGTTAAACCATACCAAGTGACTTCTTTCATTTGAGTGACCTAGAGAGAGGGGTGGGTTTTACCTTGTCTTATTCCCCTTCATCAACCAACTAGGTCCTGGGACGTCTCCTTTGGAGTGAGTTTTTCTCCTCCTAAATAGAAAAGGGTATCCTATCAGGGTGCAGTGACATGATTACCCTCGTGTTATGCCAATCTTGACCTACTTGCCTTTGGGATTTGGGAAAGTATAGATTGTGTGATAACACACCATTTAATCCCTTTGTTCTCATTGGCCCACATAGATCGGTATGTATAATATCCAATGGTTTTGTAGTTGAGTACTCTTTTTATTTTAACTTGGTCTTGGTCTATTTTTGTTGTAGGAAATGCTTACATAGAGTATTCGCTGGTTTTGAAATATCATACATTTCTCTTACTGCTTCCTTTCTGTTGATTTTGACAAGATTGTCAAAGTGCATGTGATCCATTCTTCTACACTAGACCCAACTTTCATTTTCCTTTACTAAACAACAACTTTCCTTTCCAATTTCATTCAAAACATGTATGTTGTTCAAAGTCCTTATAGATTTCGCCACTAACTTGCCTAATCCTTCTTTCCTTATTTCACATTTATCTAAGTCAAACTGAAGTGTGTGTCCTTGATCACACATTTGACTTACACTCAATGGATTGTGCTTCATATCTTCAACCAGTAAAACACTTTTTGCCATGACATCTTTGCTTCCAAGCTTAACTGCTCCTCTACCTATAATTTTAGCTGAATGATTATTTCCAAATGAAACCGATCCATGTTTTTCTTTCTTCAAAGTTAGAAACTTGTTCCTATCACCTATCATATGCTTTGAACAACCACTGTCAACATACCAATCACTTTTCCTGTGTTGGGCTTGTAGATAAAGTGAGCATTGATTCTTCTTTCTTTTCCATATCTCTTGCAGTTACGATATCTGACTGTTGACAAAATGAGATATCTTACTGTTAATGTTCACTTTCTTTTAGATAACGTTTGTCATTTGGATGGTTATATTTGTAACTTTCTAGTTCATTTCTCAATGAACCAAAACTGTTTTGGTTTATGCTGTATGCTTCATAAGATCTTCTAGGATAATCATTATTCAAGTACCCTACATAATTGCTTCGATTCTTGGCACAAGCCTTGCAGTTTATAACTTTATGTCAAAAATTAACACAATTAAAAAAATGACTATAAAATAATCTTTGATACCTGTGAATAGATGATCTTCTTTGTGATGCACTTCTTCTAAATCCGTCTTCTTGAGTCTTCTTCATTTCTGGAATGTTCTTCTTGGGGGCATGCATTCTTCCTTCTTGACATAATCTTTGACAATCTCTTCATAACTGCTTTTTTCTGATTCCTTTTTTGTTGTCTTGGAGCTTGATCCTTTCTCATTCTATACTTGATTGTATTCTAGTCCGGATCTACCATTAGATGGTCTTTGACTGCTGATTATTTGATCCAATATTTTGGTGCTCTTCTGCTGCATATCTTTCTTCTAAATATCTTTCCTTAATGAGACTATCTCTGCTTCCAAGCTTCCAATCATTTTCTCCTTTTCTTCTATCTGACTTCTAAGTATTTCCTCAATTGTTTTGTCTTCTTCTTTTTTAATTTTTAGACTCGTGATCATATGCTCTAGATATTTAGAATTGGAATTCTGAGATCCCTCTTTCATTTGTAACTCTGCCTTGAGTGACTTGTTTTTCTTTCTTTCCTACCTAAGTTCTTGTAATGAACTGATTAGCTTGCTCTGAGATCAAATTCACCTTCTTCTTTGAAATCATCTTCTACTTCCATCAAGATTACTCTTTTTGAATCACTGTCACTGTCATTATTCTCCTCGTCTGATGAGGAACTTTCCTCCTTTGAGTAGAAACTTTTCTTGAATAATTTCTTTTTGTTTCTTCTCTTGTTTCTCTTTTGATATTTCTTTTCCCTTTTAGAAACTTCCTCTTCATCACTATCTTTATTCCTATGAGGACATTTAGAAGCAAAATGACCAATACCACCAAACATTTCAATGGAAGCATACCTTTATACTTTCCGATTCCTTTCTGTAATTTCCTTACGAAGTTATCCATCTCTCCATCTTCATCTGAATAATCACTACAATTACAACCTGGTTTTGAATTTTGCTTGATATTCTTCTTTGCCTTTTTGGATTCCTTGAAATATGCTTCTTTCTTGACTGGGTTCTCCTATTCTCTTCTCATTTCATAGGCTATAAATATTTCATGTAGCTAATCCATGCTCAATGTACCGAGATATTCTCTTTCTTCTAGGGCTGATATTTTAGAACAAATCTCATAGGAATAGACCTCGATACCTTTTGAACAATCACCGAGTCAACAATTTCTACTCCCAATGCTTTAATAGTGTTAACTACTTCGTCAACTCACATAAGGTAGGATGAAATGCCTTCATCTTCCTTTATCTTCAACTATTCAAACTTAGCTCTGAAAATTTGAAGCTTAGCTCCCTTTACCTTCACATCTCCTTCATAAATATTTTGGAGTTTATCCCAAAGATATTTTGCACTTTCACAATGCATAAATTTGACAAATACTAAATCAACTAAACTTCTCAGAATAATACCTTTAGCCTTTGAGTTGTTTTCACTGAGTTTCTTTCCATCTCTGTCGATTGGGGGAGTGTCTGGTGTTGTATACCCATCTACTAATAATTGCCAAACATCAAATCCCCATGCCTGTAAAAATGTTTTCATCCTTTTATTCCAGAAGGTATAGTTCTGATCGTCAAACCTTGGAGCTCCAATATTAACGTATTCCATGATTTCCTTCCAGTGGTTAGACTACTTCCTGAAGGACCTTCTCTGATACCAATTGTTGGAATATTGATAGGGGGGTGAATCCGTATGAGCACAATTAACAATTTTAATCACAATATAAAACCTCCAATGAATATTATGAGCATTCAAAATATCAACAACACCATAAAGATCACGTAAACACAATACTCCAATTTTTTTTGTGGAAACCAAATGCAGGAAAAAAAGCCACAAAATGCTTTTCTTATTAACAACAGAGTACATTCATTGGAAGCACCAACTTCTTATTTATCTAGATACAACTGGAAGGAGGATCAAACTCCCTATTTAGAGGATGCAACCTGACGGAAGCTCCATCTCCTTAACTTATTTGACTCCAACCAAAAGGAGGCTACAACCCCCTTTCCTTGCCTCATCCAACCACCCTGAAATACAAATGTAGACCAACCTGTCACTAATAAATTGTTGTTGCTGATATATTTGATATTTTTGCCACTACTACTGATATCAATATCTCATCAAGACTGCAACCACACACACCTCATACCAAGATCCACAAGAGAATTCACCAAATCAAATGCTTATGAATCACTAAGTCATAACAGTGATTGATTTCTTTATAATACTCACTCTAATATGCATAGGAAGACATACCTTCAATCCTGTAGCTGACCTGGGTTTTAGATCCATGATCTTCACAATTTTTTCCCATAGGTCCATGACCCTTTGCACTATCTTCTTGCGAGTATATGCGCTTTTCTTCACTGCATCTTGCAGATATCTGTGCTTTTCCTCCCGAAACCCATAGATATACTCAAGGAATCCTTGTATGAAACCTCTTCTCCGTAGTCTCGACTCCTACAAACTTATTACTTCACTGGAATTATCTATCTTTGACTCATTGCCTCAGATCTCCAACCTGTACTCTCAAAATTGATACACAGAAGTAATTTACAATTGACTCTTATTTGTGTTTTAAAGAGAAATAACATAATGACATGCAACTACCATGCAACTCATGATGACATGCAATTGACATGCAACTTGTTATCTTCTATTTATAGTTTCTTTGACATGCAACTAACATGCAACTTGTTATCTTCTGTTTAAGCTACTTTACTTCAACATGCAACTTTGTTCAAGGGTCGACTTCAATGACAACCAATATTCCAACAACTAAACTTTCGACAATTAATCTTTTTCGACAATTAATTAATCCCTGTAATAATTAATATTTCAACAACCATAAAATTTGTAAATTACATGGTAAATTGTACTCCCACAAAGGATCTAAAAAATATAACACCAGAGGAAGCATGGACGAAAATTAAGCGAGATGTAAGCCACTTGCATGTATTTGGTAGCATATCCTGGGATGACATTCCAGATGAGAAAAGAAAAGCATTAAATCCTAAAAGTGAAGTGTATTTTTGTTGGATATTATGAAGATGTCAAAGGCTACCGACTTATTCAACCTCATTACAATGAAATTATTAATAGAAGGGATGTTAAATTTGTTGGTGTGTGAGCCTAATTCAACATTTGTGCCATTTTCAACTTGCGAGCCATCTTCAACATTTGTGCCATCCTCTGTTCCTATTCCAATTTATTCTTCAGATGATGATAATGAATGTCAAAATCCATCTCCTCTTGCTCACCTTTCTCCATATGAGTCAATTGAACATGAACCTACACCAATGCCACCGCTTCCTAGATGGGTCCATTCAACATGAGAAACAATTGGTGATCTTGTCGGTGATCCTTTAGATCAATGTTGGACACATTCATAGTTCTAGCAAGCCTCTTCTCTTTTGGCTGAAGTTTTAGAGACTCATGATCCAAACACATTTGTAGAAGCTTCTAGCCATCCAGATTGGTACACGACAATGAATGGAAAATATCATTCTTTAATAGAAAATGATACTTGGGATCTTATTCCTCTTCCAAAAGGAAGAAAACTTGTAAGATTTAAGTGGTGTATAGAACTAAGTATGCATAAGATGGAAGTGTTGAAATACACAAGGTCCAATTTGTTACCAAATGATTCTTTCAAGTTGAAGTCATTGACTATAATGAAACCTTTTCCCCCATATCCAAAATGAATTCCATCCACCTTGTTACATCCCTTTCTACCTCACATAAATGGGAGGTCCATCAGATGGATGCTAAATACAACTTCTTGCATGGGTATTTGCAAGAAGAAATATCCATGGAACAACCTCATGACTATGTCTAGAATGAATCCATCCTTGCTTGTCGCCTTAATAAATCTCTTTATGTTATTAAGCAAGTTCCTTGAGCTTGGTATGAAAAAATGGAAAATTTTCTTCTAGACATTGGCTTTTCTAGATGTCATTCTAACCCTGATGTCTATACCAAGAAGATAGGAAGCCATCTCATAATACTTGTTCTTTATGTTGATAACATTATCCTCACTGGTAATGACCCTAAACTTTTAACTCATGTGAAATCCAACCTTAAAAATAAATTTGATGCGACAAACTTAGACTATTTGCATTAGTTTCTTGGCCTCCAAGTCTTACAAACTCATGAAGGCATTTCCCTTTCCCTGTCTAAGTATGCTTGTGACCTTCTTCGCTGCTTTCACATGGAATATTATAAACCAACCCCTTCTCCCTTCTGGTTTGGAGTCAAACGTGATGCCACCTGTACTACTCCTGAAGTCTATGCCACTTTGTACCATTAGTTAGTTAGTAGCCTCTTATATTTGACTCATACCCGTCTTGATATTTCTTTTGTTGTTGGTCTTGTTTCTTGGTATATTCAAGCTATTGGACAACTGAGAGGGGGGGGGGTGAATCAGCTGTTACCGTGCTTAAACAATTATGCTTATTTTAAACTCTTTGCAGAGCACTTAATGACAATCACAATAATGCAGGGAGGTAAGCAATAAAACATTCGACATCAGTCACACATATGAAATATACAGAGACAAATATTTCCTCAGGAAACCCATAAAGGGTAAAAACCTCTTCTTCTTGGTATAATAAGTAATATTTACATTCTTTTAATTATCATACATATGAGCTCCAACTCATTTTGAGGCTACAACCTCTGTTTTGCAAGCTGCAACTTGCTGAGAGAACCAACTCTCTGTTTTCTCTAGCACCTACTAGAAGGAAGCACCAACTCCCTGGTTTCTCTAGCACCCACTAGAAGGAAGC
>ML786928.1:15659-66225 GCA_009831015.1 Picea engelmannii | reverse complement strand
GATGGTGCCTGGAGATCGCGATGATCTCCTCTATAACTGAAATCGGTGCCTTTGGCCCCTCCTGCACAACTCTCTTTGTCTCCCAAGTGACCACTGGCTATGACCCTGTGCCTACTCTCAAAGGTGCTTTCGGCGTTGGCGGATATGAAGGGGCTGATCCTTGCTTCTTGAAATTGCGATGAGAGAAACGCCGAGACGGCTTAATCTGGCGCAACGCGTCCCTCTAGCTCTGACGACTCTGAACTCTCCCGACGATGTCGTGGGCCCGGGCCCTGGACACTCCCGACACCTCGCGCATCGGGGATATGAAGGAGCTTCTCTTTGTGCGTCGGAGTCGCGATGAGTGAAAAGGCGAGGAGCCTAATCGCGCGTCAGGTGTCTCCTGTGGACGGACGATCGAGATTGCTTCATGATACTGCGGGACCAACTTTAAGCGCTACTGGCATTTCGGGGTTCGGGGTTTCGAGATGTACCACGACATAAAACCTTCACCCTTTGAACTCGCAACTGCCGAAAAGCCGACGTGACTAGATCTCGTGCCATGTGTCCTTTGGGATGAACGACCGCCATCCATCCCTGCACATGATATGGTCCCTATCCATTGCGCTAACCTTAGCGCAGCTTTGCTAACCACGATTTCCTGCCAACCGTTGATCTGATTCTTTGGATGCATCCTGACCGTTGAAATTAGACTGCTCGCTCGCTTGATTTAGGCCCGAAATGGATTTCTTCTGTGAGTTGCGCTTGACGCTCATCGCGCCACTTGCAGACCTGATCGCTCTTGTGCTTTAGACAAGAAATGTTACTAACATTAGGCTCCATGGGGGATAGAGTCATCCCTGTGATTCTCTAAGGACTCATTTTACAGCTTCAGTGCCTTGCTGTTGGGCTATGGAGTCATTTACTAAGCCAAAACAATAAAAAAAATAAAAACAAAGAACTAAAAAGATCAATATTTACAAAACAAGGGAGCCACCGAAGGCTCAGACAAAACATTTTTTAAGAAAATGCCCATTTACTGGGCGATTGAAAACTTCTTCACCCTCCAAATCCTGCAGCCGATATGTGTTATTTGAGAAAACTTTAGATATTTTGAAGGGTCCGATCCATAGGGCTTCAAATTTTCCGTGCTTTCCCTTATCTTGCTTAGGAGCATCCCATTTCAGTACCAGGTCTCCTACCTGGAATTCCTCCTTCTTGGCTTTCTTATCAAAAACCTTCTTGATCCTCTGCTGATGGTCCTGAACTCTAATCATCACCTGCTCTCTGACCTGCTGGACTTCTACCAGTTGATGAATTCTTCTGATCATGTCATTGGGCTCTTCTTGATAATTCTGGAAGAATTTCGCTACGGGAATGGCCAGCTGAGGAGGGAAGACAACTTCTGCCCCGTAAACTAACTGGAAAGGGGAGATGCCTATAGATCTCTTTGTGGTCACCCGATCAGCCCATAGAGCGAATTTCAGCTTCGAGTTCCAAGCCCTTTTGTTGTCTTCCAATAATATTTTGATGATCCTTATTAGGATTTTGTTGGAGGACTCTGCTAGACCATTTCCCTAGGGGTAGTATGAGGTGGAGTAAATCAGTTTGATCCCAAATTGTTCATAGAACTTTACTAACTGCCCAACCTTAAAAGAGGCTGTGTTATCAGTAACAATCTTCCTTGGGCAGCCGAACCTTACGATTAGGTCTTCCAGGAACCCAATGATTACCTTGTGGGAAGCACTCCTGGTGGGGATAGCTTCAATCCAATTAGTAAAGAAATCTATGGCAATCAGGATCCATCTGTGCTGTCCACTGGAAGCAGGGTGGATTTCTCCAATAAAATCTAGGCCCCATTGCTGGAAAGGTCCCGAAACATCTACAGGATGTAAAGGCAGAGACTTGAGCTGCTTATTTCCTGAAAATATTTGGCATGGGATACAGGCTCTAACTCCTCTATGGACATCAACGAACAAGGTGGGCCAGTAGTACCCAGCTCTGAGAATTTTGTGGGCTATGGTCTTCCAGGAATGGTGCCCTCCACATAGGCCGCTATGAAACTCGAGCATGATCTTGTCGGCCTCTCGTGGATCCATGCATTTTAAAATCACCCCAGGGGGTCTTTCCAATATAAAATTTGGTCGATAAGGCAGTATCTGAATGCCTTGAGCTTCAAAGCTCTTTCTTTGTTTCTTTGCAGGCCATCTGGGGGCCGCAACTCCTGCAGAAAATATATGACATCCTTATACCAAGGACATTGAGCCAACAAGGGTTCTGTTTGAGGGCCTACATCGGACAACTGATTCTGCTGATTTCCTGATTGTTCATTGACGAAATCTACCCCCAAATCTTTGTGATTAGCTTCAACCAACAACTTGGCTAAGCCTTGATCCTTGATCAATATGGTAGGCCTTATTTCCAAGTCAAATTCCAGGATCTTGGCTATCCATTTACTCCTCTTCCCATCAATGTCGGGTTGTACAAGGATGTCCTTCACAGAGGCTGAAGGAACGTATGCGGTCACTTTTGAGTGCAAGACATAGACTCTGAAATCTTTGAGAGATTTCACTAAGGCATAGGCCTGTTTCTCCATGATTTCATACCTGACCTCTGCATCTCTTAATGCCTTGCGGAAGAAGGCGATAGGTTGCTCTTGTCCTCCCTCATTTCTCTACAGCAAGACCGCTGCTATTGTATCAAAAGAAGCGAAAGAGAAGATTAGGAAATCTTTGGAATAGTCGCGACTGATCAACATAGGTGCCTCAGTCAATTCTCTTTTTATTTGGTCAAAATATTTCCTGGGTTCAATGGTCCATTTCACTTCATTTCCCTTCTTGAGCATAGCTGTGATGTGTTTCACCAGCTCAGCAAAATTCGAGATGAATTTCCTCAGAAAATTAATCTTCCCCAAAAAGGCTTGAACTTCCTTCTTAGACCTGGGAAGTGACAAGGTCCGAAGTGCCTCTATTCTGCTAGGATCAATCCTCACTCCTTCTGCTGACACTAAATGGCCTAATAGATTCCCTTCCTTCATAGCAAACAAATATTTTCTTTGATTTAGGGAAAGGCCGAATCTCCGACACTTCGAAAAAACCTTTCTCAGGTGACAACAGTGCTCTTTGTCAGACCTGGAGAAGACTGTTATGTCATCCAGATAGATCACCACAAACTTATCTTTCTCCCCGATGAAGGCTATGTCCATGGCTCGCTGAAATGTCACTCCTGCATTCATCAGTCCAAAAGGAATTTTGGCATACATGAATGTGCCCCAAGGAGTGGTGAAGGCCGTTTTTTCTCTGTCCTCAGGCATGATCGATATCTGATTATAACCAGAAAAACCATCGATCATGGAAATCCTAGATGCACCGGTTACCCTCTGCAATATGTGCTCCATGTTGGGCAGGGGATAATTGTCTTTCTTTGAGCTCCTGTTCAGGTTCCTGAAGTCGACACAAAGCCTAATTTCCCCACTTTTCTTCCTTACTGGAACCAAATTGGCCACCCATTCAGAATATCTCAGGGGGACGATATCTCTCTAAAGGAATTAGTCCCCTCGGAATGTGATTGCTAGGTAGCTGAATAATCTAGTGGTTAGCAATTTTATTTAAAAACACCTCAGGGTGAGGGTCACCTTCCGTGTTAGGATCCTGATCAATGTGCAATGCAGAAAATTCATCAACAGATTGTAGAAATTTCTCGATTTCTAGATCATCTTCGAATACCTTCCAATGCTTGACATTGTCTGGTACAGAGGGCCTATATTTTATCTCAACATCATATTTGGCTATAGACGGCTGAGGGACCTTGAACTGGCTAGCTGAAACAACTAAAGAATCGGCCATGGAATTATCCTCCCTTGGAATAAAAGAGATGTTGAAGGCTGAGAAGAAATTGTCAATTAGGTCCCATACTTCATTTCTGTAATTTCTGAGTCGAGGGTGCTTAGCCTGATAAGTGTTTCTAATCTGTTGGACCACCAACTCTGCATCCCCGAACACTGCTACCTCCTGAATTCCCATTTCCCTTGCATCTCTCAATCCTAGAACAAGGGCTTCATACTCTGCCACATTGTTGGTGGTTTCAAATTCCAGCTTATATGATAGGGACACGGTTTCCTAAGAAGGGGACACAAAAAACACCCCAGCACCAGCGCCTTCCCTGGAACAGGCTCCATCAAAAAACATTTTCCAAATGGGGGTGATCGAGGGAGGAAATTCATGAGGAGTGGTGGGATGCTTTCTGAGTTCAAGAGGAGGCTCAGGAGCATGAGTGAGTTGCAGTAAACTGGAACCTAAATAAGTGTCCAAGGCAAAAATGGGATGATTGGTAGGATTGGCTTCATCACTGATTATATAGGCCAGTTGGGCTTCTCTATATAGCCTCCTATGTTCTCCCCCAAACACTGGGATAGTGGCATAGGTTAGGTCCATCTGCAAGGTCCCCCCTAGTCTTTTTATCCAAGATCTTGATAACAACATACCGAACTTGGGGGGACATCAACCACTACAATATCCATGACCACACTTTTCATGGGAAAATGAAACAAGGTCACGACCAGGTCTTTGAAGACCCCGAGACATTGAACTTTCTTGGAGTCAACGGAATAGAGGTCATGATAGGCTCGGGTGACTTCTAGCCCTAATTCTTCCATGACACTTTTGGGCATGAGGTTGTGAGAAGCCCCTGAATACATTAGGCAGTTGTGCAACACCTTGTCGTGTATATTCAAGGAAGTGTAGAAGGGAGGGGATGAGTCATTCCTGTCTTCTACCATAGGACCTAGGAAAACCGCAGGCTTTTCATCTTGAAAATTGATGGAGTCTGTGGGGAGGCATGAGACCTCAGGCTGTAAAATCTCAGAGAAGCATTTCTTGAACCCTTCATGTTTAATCAATTCGGTTAGGGGCATAGGGATCCTGATCTTTTGAATTTCATGCTCGAAATTAAAAGAAGATGTCAGCTTTGGGATTTCTCTTATTTCGGGAACATGACTCTGGACTATGGGAGAGAGGGGTTGGTGCTTCTTACCTCTATGACTGTCATCTACTTCATTAGCAGGTTTCTCTGTTCTAGTGGACTGCTCAGGAACGTCAGGCTCTATATTCTTTTTGTTGGACCTCAGATCATACCTGCCTTGGCAGCCACTAGTCTTGTCTCCCTTGCTCAGTTCATTTAGCTGACTGTCCATGAGAGACTCCTCGTATGCTGATTGAGTAAGATGAGGAAAAGGAGGAGTGTCTCCGAAGAAATGGATTTTAGGATCAAGCTCATCTATTTCCCCTTCTTCCCCTTCGGCCACAAAATTGTTTTGGAAAGGGGCCTGAATCTTCTGGTCTTCTCTGTCTCTTCCCCTCTCCCTTTGCACAGTCGGGGAGGTAATATTGTTTGGCCTCCTGAAACCTCCTTTGTTTTCGGCGTTTTGAGGGCCTTTGTATGCTTTCCTCCCCTCCACCTTCATTCTCTCCATCTCTGCAGATAGAGACTTCACCATCTTGGTCAGTTCATCCACTTGAGGGTGGGGCACTGATGAGATAGAGGTTGAGGCTTCCGACCTTCCCTTTCTTCTATCTGTGTCGGCCTTGTTCCTCAGTCTATCAGCTGCTAATACATTGGACTCCACTTCTATGGCCACATCTTTCATTTGAGCTAAGGAGGTGGCTCTTCTTTCTCTTAGTAATAGACAGAAATCGGGGCCAAACGCACTAGCATAAGAAATCTTGGTTGAGGCTTCTGAAGGCTTTATTTCGGCAGGGATTTTATTATACATCTTATTGAATATTTTGGAGAAATCAGAGACAGATTCCCCTTCCATCTTCTTCAAAGAACCGAACTCTATCATGTAATACATGAAATCCTTCCTGTCTCCCCACTGCCTCAGGAAAGCACTATCCAGGGCTTTGATCCCAGCAATAGATCTGGCGGCCAATCCTCTAAACCATTTCCTCACCTCGCCATCCAGGCTCTGGACGAAGACCCTCATCCAGACATCTTCATTTTCAATGTTCAGGTTGTCTGCATAACTGCATAAGGTAGCCAAGTTCTCTTCCGCAGTTATGTCCCCTTCTCCAGTGAATTGGGCATATACTTCAAGTAGTCTCCAGCTGGGAGAGGATTCATAGGATGGGGTAGGATTAAGGGAGCATATCTGGCAGTGACTATGGCATCCATTCTATTTAGAGGAGGATTAGCACCAACCATAGGAATATTGGGTGGATGAGAACTTGGACGAGAAGGAGTTCGCGAAGGGGCTACTGGGAATGAGTCCCAGAGTGGGATGGGAAACAAAAGGGGATTTAAGGAGAAGGCTAACGGGGTCAAGTCAGTAGACAATCCTCTTTGTGCAGGAGTGGGAAAATCTTCTGTAGTCCTGGGTCTACGCCAAGGTACAGCTTCAGAGGAGAGGGGAGTGACAAGGATTTCTCCCTCCAATCCCAGACCAGGAGGGGAAAACTCAGCAGGAACACTCCCAAAATTCAGGAAACGGGAAACCTCCGAAGGAGGTGTATTAAGAAACCGAGGAGGAGAAAATGGAGTTCCTACAAAAGGAGATTTCGGGTTACCTGGTTTAGCGGCGGAAGTTTCTTCTTCATAGGCCTTTCCTTTCCTGAGAACCACCTCTGGATTAGCTTCAGGTGTAGCTAGAGGCAGCATTGGATGAGACCGCGTGTGTCTACCTCTGAAAGCCACAATTAATACGACAGGTTTGCCACAGCGTAGTCATCACAATGGAGTCACTAGGTGCACAATAGAAATATTCAAAGGCTCTGATACTTGATGCACCTTCAGAATCAGAGGCTCAATGTCGTTCAATCCCGGGGAAAATTTTCAACTTCGTCCCTGACAATGGCGTCAGAAATGTTAGCGAAGGAAGTCACCCCTGGATTGCAGTAGGAGCAGATCCTGACGCCCATCAGTTTATGTCACGATTTGTTTAATGGGGTGATCAAATGGAGGTTAACTCAAACGATGTGGTTCTAACTCCGAAACTAGGCCAGGCATGCATGGGCAAGTGAGGTCTTAGATAACTTCAGACAGTAAGTTGTAGTAATGGTGAGTAGGGGGAAGACTTGTATCAAAGAGATGTAAAGGTCTGTTGTAAACATCAGGTCCCTAACAGACTATAGAAGAAGACATCTAAAAGCAAGATCTTCTTACATTCAAACGCAGAAAACCAGAGACAACAATAATGCCACAATAAGTCCTTTATCACAACATAATTTCCATAATTCGTGTGAATCAGTCGATCACGAACTCTCTTAGTATAAGGTGAAAACTTAGACGGGAAAAGAAGGACTGTCTGACATTAAACAAGAAGTATTACATACAGATGCATAACTAGAGCATTAGAGTGTCTGTTAAAACTTTACAGTCGGGAGCTTCGCTCTACCATCGATGCCTTACAAAATACAAAGACTGAGTCTATATACTCAGGAAAATTTGCCTAACAGAGGTGTGCCCAGTCACCCAGGGGTTGGTTTCTTTTCAGTCAAACTCGTACTGAAATCCTTCTTCACGTGCCATCTTAACTGCGCATGACTCCTGTAAGGAGGCTAGCTGAGCCATTAAGTGCCGAGCTAGCGTGTGCAGACTTCTCTATCTCTTCGAAGACTCCGGCATAGCTGCTTTGGAAAAATGGTACACAAGACCCCTTCGAGCAGACTGCTTTCCAGACCCTCCATACCTCACATTTAATGAATGAGAGGAAGTTTCAACCACCCGTTCATGCCTTCATTTACTCCAAGCGAGACACAGGATTGAGAATCGGATCCGATGGCGCCTGGAGATCGTGATGATATACTCTGTAACTGAACTCGGTGCCTTTGGCCCCTCCTGCACAACTCTCTTTGTCTCCCAAGTGACCACTGGCTATGACCCTGTGCCTACTCTCAAGGGTGCTTTCGACGTTGGCGGATATGAAGGGGCTGATCCTTGCTTCTTGAAATCGCGATGAGCGAAACGACGAGACGACTTAATCTGGCATGACGCATCCCTCTAGATCTGATGGCTCTGAACTCTCCCGACGATGCCGTGGGCCCGGGCCCTGGACACTCCCAGCACCTCGCGCATTGGGGATATGAAGGAGCTGCTCTTTGTGCGTCAGAGTCGCGATGAGAGAAAAGGCGAGGAGCCTAATCGTGCGTCAGGTGTCTCCTGTGGACGGACGGTCGAGATTGGTTCGTGATACTGCGGGCCCAACTTTAAGCGCTACTGACATTTCGGGGTTCGGGGTTTTGAGATGTACCACGACATAAAACCTTCACCCTTTGAACTCGCGATTTTCGAAAAGCCGACGTGACCAGATCTCATGCCACATGTCCTTTGGGATGAACGACCGCCATCCATCCCTGCACATGATATGGGCGCTATCCATTGCGCTAACCTCGGTGCAGCTTTTCTAACTGCGATTTCCCGCCAACCGTTGATCTGATTCTTTGGATGCATCCTGACCGTTGAAATCAGACTGCTCGCTCGCTTGATTTAGGCCCGAAATGGATTTCTTATGTGAGTTGCGCTCAACGCTCATTGCGCCACTTGTAGACCTGATCGCTCTTGTGCTTCGGACAAGAAATGTTACTAACACTCTGGATGTGGGTTTATCTTTAACTATTCTCATTTCATATGCAGTCAATGTTCCTAGAAGTTGATCAAAATCCAAGGTTTTTAGATCATTAAGTTCTTCTATAGCAGAGACGTTCGGGTTGAACCTATCTGGTAGAGATCTCAAAATTTTCTGAACTAAAGAAGGTTCCTCACTTTTTTCACCAAGTGCTTTCATTGCATTTACCAGTTCTTCAACTCTCAGAAAGTATTTTCCAACAATTTCATCTTCTTTCATCTTCAACTGTTCAAACTATACTCTGTAGGTTTGAAGCTTGGCTTCCTTTGCCTTCTCATTACCTTTATAAATGCTAATGAGTTTGTCCCACATTTCTTTGGAAGTTCCTAGGTGCATAACTTTTACGAATTCTTCTTCTGCAAGCCCACTCAAGATAGCATTCATAGCCTTAGCGTTGGAGCTAAATTCTAGCTTGTAATCCTTATTAGCTAGTACAACTGGCTTTACATAACCAGTATCTACCACATCCCAGACATCTGCACCTAAAGCCATTATGTAGGTTCTCATTCTAACTTTCTAGAAATTTTGTTCCATTGAATAGAGGGGCCTTATTGGTTGAATTTCCTTCATGTCTTGACATGTTTAAGCTCTATGATCTACCCTTAGATAAAAGGGGCCGGATCTGATACCAATTGTTGGACAACTGAGAGGGGGGAGGGGGTGAATCAGTTGTTACCATTCTTAAACAATTATGCTTGTTTTAAACTCTTTGCAGAACACTTAATGACAATAACAATAATGTAGGGAGGTAAGCAATATAACATTCGACATCAATCACACATATGAAATATACAGAGACAAATATTTCCTGAGGAAACCCATAAAGGGTAAAAACCTATTCTTCTTGGTATGATAAGTAATCTTTACATTCTATACATTATCATACATATGAGATCCAACTCATTGTGAGGCTACAACCTCTGAAGCTGCAACTTGTTGAGAGCACCAACTCTCTGTTTTCTCTAGCACCTACTAGAAGGAAGCACCAACTCCCTGGTTTCTCTAGCACCCACTAGAAGGAAGCACCAACTCCTTGGTTTCTCTAGCACTCACTAGAAGGAAGCACCAACTCCCTAGGTGTTCCAGCACCAACTGGATGGAAGCACCAACTTCCAGTCACACATGCACCAACCTGTATAATAGAGAACAACAGTTCTCCCTTGCACCACCCTGCCACCCTGGTTTCTCTGGCTGCAACCAGATGGAAGCTACAACTCCCTGTGTTCAAGCACCCACTTGAACCTCTGAGGAAAACAATCCTCCCTACCACCCTAAAATATAAATATCTTCTACTGAAACTTATTACAGTGATTCAATAGTTGTCATTGTCTTACCAGGCTTATCACTGTTCTGCTATGCTGCTCTGCTCTTCTGTATCAATGTCTCTCTGCCTGCATCTTCTTGTGCTTTCTGATCTTCTGCTTTTCTCTACAAGTGCACCTCAGCCTTCTTTTACTGTCTCAGCTATGCATCTTTGTTCTTTGCTTCTGCTGCGCTTTATCCTCCGCGTGCCATCTCCCTTATGTGCACCATTCCTCTTCTGTGCATTTCAACTGCAGCACTCTGCCTCCTTCTACATGCCTGAATCCCTCTCAACAACAACATCTATCTCTTCTTTGTTATGCATTCTTATAGTCTCTGTGCACCTTGTGCATGCTATCTGCGCAATGCTTCTGCATGCTCTCCCCAAGTCGAGTGCTCTGCCTGATCATCGTTACAACTCTTCAACTTCTCTGGCGGTTAAACCCATGTGTCCATCATCACTGGTTGTTATGATGAGATTCCTTAGCCTCTCCAACAGTTGAGACTCTTCGTCTTCTCTGTCACAGTCGAGCTCATTCCCTCTATTGCAGTTCCAGGCTCCAACAGTCTTCCATCTGTCAATCACCTCTATGAACATTCTTCATGCCACTGGAAGATGCCTCGAGACTCTTCATCTTCTCTGGCGATCACCCTGAAGTCTCTCCGAGTCCTGTGGTAGAAATCATCAGTCGTTTCTATAAGTTACACTATGAACCTCCAAGAAAACACATTTCAGCATTTCGACATTCCTTGTGGGTGAAGTGTTTTGACACTCCAACTCCCGGTATCCGAAACCTACGCCAAAAGGTGTTTTTCGCATTTCCGCATTTCAACATTTTGACATTCCTTGTGGTGAAGTGTTTCGACACTCCAACTCCCGGTATCCAAAACCCACACCAAAAGGTGTTTTTCACATTTCGGCATTTTGGCATTCCTTTTGGTGAAGTGTTTCGACACTCCAACTCCCGGTATCCGAAACCTACACCAAAAGGTGTTTTTCGCATTTCCACATTTCAACATTTTGGCATTCCTTGTGATGAGATATCTTGATGCTCCATGTCGCGATCTTCGAAATGGAGCTTGGTTGCACTAGCTCCTTCCTCCATCTTCCGCAGATGTGACCACTGACTGTGACCATAACCTTATTCGAAACTGCATTTCGTAATTTCATGTTTCGCGAATTTTTTGTGAGTCACTCTGATTCTTTCAACTCTCGATCATGAAATGGAGCCTTGAAACTTGCAAGCTCCTTCCTTCACATGCCCATAGTTGTGACCAAGCGTTTATCCATAAAGTGATTTCACGATTTCGCATTTCGGCATTTCGCAATTTCGCATGTTGCAAATTCCTGTTGTGAGTGGCTTCCTTGAATCCTCCAACTCTCGGTATCCGAAACTCCAAAATGGAGTCAGATCAACATATTTCAGCATTTCGCATTTCGCCGTTTCAGCATTCTTGTTGTGAGTGTCCTTGACACCTCCAACTCCGAAATGGAGTCTTTGTTGATGTGCCTGTTTCAGGATTTCGACGTTTCTCATTTCGCAACTTTGGGACTCCTGTGATGAAGAGTCTCGACTCTTGACTCCTCCAACTCCCGGTATCCGAAACTTCGAAATGGAGTCAGATCAAAGATCTTATCGTGATTTCTAAACTTCACGGGCCTTTGTCGTGTCTGTTTTGGGATTTCGGGGTTTCACATTTTGCAACTTCGAGAGGTTAGAGCACCTCCTTCCTTTGACTTTCCAGTCAGCGAAATGTTGATCTGTGACCACGTGTCCTGCCCGAAGATGGACAGTCCTCCTGCTTTCAGGATTTGGTAAGCCCGCTTCTCCTAGCACTTTAAAGAACGTCCAGGTTCTCCTGGATCCAACGATGGTCAGACCTTGCGCTCGGATCTAACGCCCGAGATCTGTCCTCCATCTTTTCACTCCTCCCGTCTGGATTCAGATCTGATGGTCATTGAGAATTCTGAATGGGATCCAACGATCACTGTTGCTCTTCACTATTGAACTTGCCATTGCCATGCCATTATCGCTGCGCTGCTGATCGTGATCTTTGCCATCAATGACAAACACACATACTCTGCCTCTGTATGAAAAATGCCAACACAAACAACCCTTGAAAGTAATTTGAAAGAAACAAAAATGATTCTTCACTATGTTTGGGGTACAATTCAGTTTGGAATACATTACAGTTCAAGGGGGACTCTGTTGGTTGGTTTCACTGATTTAGTTTGGGTCGATGACCTTAATGATCAAAACTCTATTGTAGTTTATGTTTTAAGTATTGGTTCTGGACCTGTCACTCGGGCTAGTAAGAAACAACAAGATATTTCTCTTTTTTCAACAAAAGAAGAGTATCAAGCAATGGTTAATGCCAATCAAGAATCCTTGTGGATTCAACATATCCTTTTAGAGTTTGGATTCCATCAAAATCATCCTACCACCCTTTGGTGCGACAATTAGAGTGCCATCAAGCTCACCAAATATCCAGTTCAACATTAACACAACAAACACATTGAGCTACATATGCACTTCATCAAGAAACTCATTCATGATCGGGTTATTAAAGTGGTGTTTTTCCCTACAAAATATCAAGTTGCAGACATTTTTACAAAGTCTCTCACATAAGTGAAGTTTTCCAAACTTTGATTTGTGTTAGGAGTTCAAGGATTTGTCATTAAGGGGGGATATGCTGTAATGTATCATTTCTTATTCTATTGTGTCACCTTTGTAAATCCTTCAATCCTTTCCCAATTTGTTAATAAGGGTGGATGCTAGGATAGTTAGACACTTAGGATTTAGTTAATATCAAATTGGTCTAATGTGTATTTAGGTAGAAGTGTGTTTCTTTAGTATGCATTAGTATGCATTTGTAATTATGTAATCCGCCAGTCACAATATGTTCTAGACTTAGAGTGATCTGATGGCTCATAATATCCACGATCTTAACGACTACATTGATCCATGTGTTAAAACTTAATTGGTCCTTGATCTATATTTAAAGAGCATGGAGGGTCATTTTTTGGTGATCGATTGTGAGAAGCTCTCTTGTAAAATATTTCTTTTGCATTAATATACTGCTTCAAGTGGCCACGTTGGTTGGGGTCATGGATTGTTTCCCTCTTTGAGAGTTTTAACCATGTAAAAATATCATTGTGTTGATATTTGATCTGGTTGTGTGAGTGGTTACTTAAGGTGTTCTTCCTATGTGGGAACACCCTATTTGTCAAACACGATATCAGATCCCATTTGAATACCCACTCCCATTGTTAATCGATATTTTGAAGCCATGTTGCTTCATTTCTAGGTTCTAGTATTTCCGTGTATTTATGGGTTTAGAGGACTATTCCATTGCGTTTGGAGTGCTTCTTTTAGTTAGAAACACTTTTTGTTTCACTAAAAAATATTTCCGTTTGCCCAAGATATGACCATTTTAGTAAAGATCCAAACATATAAACTTTAAATATGCCATTTTTATTTTTATTTTTTATATATATAGTTAATATTTTAGTTTTCAGTTTTTATTTCCAGGTTGCTACTCTTTTCCCGCCTGCATATTCTTTTTTCTGTGCTCTTTATGTGATCTTGACAAATCAGGAACCGAGTGGAAGTTGTTTTATTTTCTGCGTATGCTCTTTGCATTGCACTGTATGTGAGATTAACAAATAAAAAACAGAGAGAAAACTTACATTTTACGCCTAAGCTGACTGAGATCTAACCTCATTATTGTTGATATTTGAATTTGTTTTTCAAAATTTCGTTTGTTTTTATATGAAAACACAAAACAAGATTTTTTAGGGTAAGCACACAGTTCAAGGTAATGCTTCAACAACAACAACAACAACACCCTCGACCTCCTTCATTTAAATTGTTCTGTGTTTTTCACTAGCTCACTTGGTTGAGAATTGTTTTATTTAATATGAAGTCTTGAGTTTAAGTCTATTTTTTAAGTTACTTTTTGAAAAAGTTCATGCAAACTTGAATTATCTCATAACTTTATTGTAAAGTGAGTTTCACTTAAATTATAAAAGTGAATCACTATAAAATAACTTTAATATTTTATTTTTAAGTTATTTTTTGCATGCAACTTTAATTTGCAAGAAAAATTCATTGTAAAAGTGACTCTCCCTTACTCTATAAAAGTGGGTTGCTTTATAAATAACTTATAAACATCACCACGTGGAACAACTTCTACATGCCATGTGACTCTTTGGTTATTATTTATGCATTTTTTTTAAAAATGACACAACTTTCACATCCAAAGTCTTTTTTTAGCTCCATTTTTTTTGAAATAGCCTATATTTTTGAAATCTTTCCATCCAAACCATCAATTTCAATTTTTGAATCCATATTATCTGCATATTTTAATACGGTTTCTCCAAGTGATCTTTTGCTTACTGATATCATCTACTTCTCATGGAAATTCCATATGGAGGATGTACTAAGAAGTAAATGATTGTACTTGATTACCTTAATAATAGAACACACCCCCATTAATGTTGAAAATAATTCTAAATGGGATAATAAGAATGATGAAGCAAGTGGACTAATTCAAATGTCCATCTCTCTTGATTTATGGTTTAATCCTCAAGGAATTGATTACCTAGATGAAACTTGGATGAAGATTGAAGCTACGTTTGGTAAACACAACGTGATTCAATCCCACCAGATTGAAAACCACTTAATGAATTTAAGTCCCAATGATTTTCCTTCCACTGAAGATTATTTACCTGAGTTCAAAACACTTAAACATTTATGTAAAGACTGTAAAATAGATATGGAGGATGAACAATGCATATATGTTATTATTTCTAGGTAGTGCATATTTTGTCTTTGTATCTACCTTTTATACCACTAGATAAGATCTAGGGAGTGTTTACCAAGTTCCCACTCTTAAGTCCTTTTGTGATTATTTGTTTAGAGAGAAAGATAATATTTTTCAACTTAGAGTGATCAACACTACATGTACATATAACAAAGCCTTAGTGGCCTAGTAGAAATATAAATCCAAGCATCACAAGAAGCAACATCCTCACAACAATAAGAAAAAAATGGGTCCCAAACCCTCTCATCCAACTTCTACTCCTAATGGTGACAAAGGAGAAAAATATAAAAGTAAGAAGACTGACATGCATTTCAACATTTGTGGGAAATATGGTCATGTGGAGTCTAAATGTTTTAAAAAATATGGAAGCCTTAGAAGCAACAATGAAGAAGCACACCATCAATCTTGATTCTTCTTCTTCTACGTCTTCTTCTCATGGTCATGGACTTTCTGCTTCTGGTTTCTCTTTCAATCCAACTTCTACTTCTTCTTCCGATGAGTGGCTTATTGATTCTGGAGCATCTTATCATATGGCTAAGGATAAAGCCATTTTTTCCGCTCTTAATGAATCTAACACCAAAAAAATATTTGTTGGTGATGATAGATTTTTTAGTGTTGTAGGGTATGGAAAATTTTAGGTAGATAATGGTCATTTCAATGATGTATTATGTGTTCCAAGTATTTCCTACAACCTTCTATTAGTGTATTAAACCACTAATTCAGGTGAAGGTAAAACTGTAGAGTTTTCACCTCACCAAGTTGTAGTTAATGATTTAAAATATCCTAAGCATGTCCTAACAACTGAAATTGTTGAGGATATTACCAGGTTGTATAAATTTGAAAAATTTGAGTCATCATATTTTCCATCAGTTTTTGTTGTTCATATCAATGACTTGAGAAAACTTTGGCATGAGCGGTTTGGTCATCTAAACTATTGCTCATTGCAACAATGATGTAATCAACATATGGTGACTAGTCTTCCTTTCGTTTCTTGTAGATATGGTGTTTGTGTCGGTTGTGTTATCGACAAACATCATCAGGGGACAATTTTGACAAACGTTACTATTCACATGCCTTGGACCCTTTGCAACTTGTTCACAGTGATTTTGGTGGTCCGCTTTCTTCTCCTTATTTCTCTCAGTGAAAGTTCTTTTTAACTGTTTTTGATGATTTCTCCAAACAAACTTGGATTTACTTCTTAAAACTTAAGAGTGAAGTTTTTGACCTACAAGGTCCTTGTAGAAAAACAATCTGGACATCAACTTCAAAGGTTAAGAATAGGTATTGGAGGCAAATATGTGAACAAAAAATTTACAAGTTATTGTATTTCACAGTGAATTCAAATGCAACAAACTGTTCCATATACACCACAACAAAATGGTGTTGTTGAGAGAAAGAATCACACATTGAAGGAAGTGGATAATTGTGTGATCCAATCAAAAGGATTAAGTCGTGATTATTGGGCAAAATCCATCAACTATGCAAATTAAACAATAGGCACTAAAAAATATAACACCGGAAGAAGCATGGACTAAAATTAAGGGAGATGTATTCCACTTGTGTGTATTTGGTAGTATAGCATGGGCTCAAATTCCAGATGAGAAAAGAAAATCATTACAACCTAAAAGTGAAGTGCATTTTTGTTGGATAGTCTAAATATTTCAAAGGATACCGACTTCTTCAACCTCATTCCAATGAAATTATTATTATAAGAGATTTAAATTTGATGAAAATCTCTTGGCATGTGAGCCTAATTAGGAGTTTGTGCCATCTTTGAAGTTTATACCATCTTCGACATTTATGCCATATTTTGTTCCTATTCTAGCTTCTTCTTCAGATGATGATAGAGAGGATGAAAATCCACCTTTGCCTACTTACCTTCCTCTAGATGAGTCCATTGAACATGAACCTACACCAACACCATCACTTCCTAGATGGTTCTATTCAAAATGAGAAGCAACTGATGATCTTGTCGACGATCCTTCATATTAACGTTAGACATGTTTATAGTTCCAGACACATTTGTAGAAGCTTCTGGCCATCCATATTGGGACACAACAATGAATGAATAATATCATTCTTTAATGGAAAATGATACTTTGGATCTTGTACCTCTTTTGAAAGGAAGAATTTTTTTTAGATGTAAATGGGTATATGGAACTAAGTATGCATTAGATGGAAGTGTTGAAAGATACAAGGCCTAGTTAGTTTCCAAAGGATTATCTCAAGTTGAAGGTATTAACTACAATGAAAATTTTGCTCCCGTAGCCAAAATGAATTGTATCCACCTCGTTCTATCCCTTGTTTCCTCACATAAATGGGAGGTCCATTAGATGGATGTCAAATCCACCTTCTTGCTTGGAGATTTGCAAGAATAAATCTACATGGGACAACCTCCTGGCTATGTCTAGAATGACTCTAACCTTGTTGGTCACCTTAAGAAATATCTTTATGGTCTTAAGCCAAATTCTCGAGCTTGGTATGCCAAAATGGACAACTTTCTTCTTAACACCGATTTTTCTAGATGTCTTTCTAACCCTAATGTTTATACCAAGAAAGTAGGAAGMCATCTCATAATACTTGTTCCTTATGTTGATGATCTTATYCTCACTGGTAGCGACCATAAAATTTTAACCCATGTGAAATACAACCTTAAAAATAAATTGATATGACAAATTTAAGCTATTTGCATTATTTTCTTGCCCTCCAAGTTTTACATACTAAGGAAGGTGTTTCCCTTTCCTAGTCTRAGTATGATTGTGACCTTCTTCGTTGCTTTCACATGGAATATTTTAAACCAACACTTTCTCCCTTCTAGTTTGAATTCAAACTTGCTACCACTTGTACTACTCCCGAAGTCTATGCCACTTTGTACCATCAATTAGTTGGAAACSTCTTATATTTGACTCATACCTGTCCTAATATTTCCTTTGTTGTTGGTCTTGTTTCTTGGTATATGAAAACACCCCATGAAATCCATTAGAAATAAATGAAAATGGAACTTCATTATGTTTGGGGTACATTACAGTTCAAGGGGGACTCCTTTGTTGGTTTGTTTCATTGATTAATATTGGTTCGAAAACCCTCATGATAAAAATCCTACTGCAAGATGTTTTTAGTCTTGGTTCTGGACCTACCAGTTGGGCTTGTAAGAAAGAACAAGATATTTCCTTTTCTTCAATAGAAGCAAAGTACTGAGCAAAGGTTAATGAAAGTAAAAAATCCTTGTGGCTTCGATAAATACTTTTAGAGTTTGGATTCCAATCGCAACATTCGACCACCCTTTGGTGTGACAATTAGAGTTCCATCAATCTCTCCAAATATCCAGTTCAACATCAATGAAACAAACACATAGAGATACAAAATTCATCAGAAAGATCATTCATGATTGAGTTATTGAAATGCTCTTTTTCCCTAGAAAATATCAAGTTGCAGACATTTTCACAAAGTATCTTACATAAACAAAATTTTCCAAACTTCGACCTATGTTAGGAGTTGAGGAACTTGTCATTAAGGGGATATATGCTCTAATTCCTCCTTCCTTCTCCTATTGTGTCCCCTTTGTAAATCCTTCAATCCTATCCCAAGCTGTTCTTAAGGAGGGATGTTCGGATATTTAGACACTTAGAATTTAGTTAAGATCAACTTGGTCTAATGTGTCTTTATGTAAAAGTGTGTTTCTTTAGTATCCATTTGTAGTTATGTAATTCAGCGGTCACGCTATGTTCTAGACATAGAGTGATCCACCGACTCTTATTTTCCTCGATCTTAATGACTACCTTGATTCGTGGCTTAACACCCGATTGGTCTGTGATATATATTTAAAGAGCATGGAAGGTCATCCACCGATGATTGATTGTGAGAAAATATATTGCCTCAAATGGCCACATTGGTTGGGGCTATAGATTGTTTCCCTCTTCGAGTATTTTAACCACATAAAAACATCGTTGTTTTTATCTTTGATCTGGTTGTGTGAGTGGTTACTAAAGGTGTTCATCTTTTGTGGGAATACCCTGTTTGTCGAACAAACACAACAACAATTACACACTATCTAGAAAAAAATAAATAGTGGAAGCATAAATTAATACACACATGCACATATGATTTATCCTTCTAAATTGACCTTTCATTCCTTAATAAAATCTTACAAGGAAGCCTTCACAGACTGCTTAACTTAGTAGCTATACAACCTAGTCAAATCACACAAGAAATGAACTGTACAAATTTCACAAAGGGTAAAACCTGCACAAAATATGAGGAACAACAACTGTATGACCTATACAACCTATTGTACAATGTTGTACATATCTGTATGTAATTACTGTATGACTTCTACTATATCACCCTTCTTCAACTTGCTTGATTGTGGATTGATCCTCTCCTTATTTTTATTGCATTCTCTCCTTTGGTTGGTTATCTTCTCAATTATTCAACTGTGTGAAATACCTATTTATCTTGTCTTGTTTATGCTTTTTTGAAACCCTAACCTACCAAAAACCTAATCTTATTTTGAGATGCATGGTTGAGATTAAATCTAGTCTAAGTCATTAATGCATTAAATGTACTTTTTTAGACTCAACTGAAAAACATAATATACTTCACTTTATTCTAAGTGAACTACAAAATAGAATTAGTGACCATTTTTTCAAAATGGTCACCAATGAAATGATTTGAATCACTTCTTTCACATTCACATTGAAACTTGTGCAATAAGTTTATACTCGAGCTACATTTCTCAACACTCCCTCTACGTGAGGAATAAATTCTTCACCAATCCAAGTTTATCTTTGAATGCTTCAAACTTTCCTTTCTCTAAGGGCTTTGTTAGAATATAAACGACCTATCAATATGTGGGAATATATTGGAGCTTCATTGCTCCCTTTTGAATATTGTCTTGTATGAAGTGATATATGATCTCTATGTGTTTGGACCTGTCATGAAATACTGGATTCTCAAAGATTTTGATACAACTCTGATTATTATAGTAAATCACCGTCGGACCCAACTCCTCATCAAATAATCCTTCTTGCAACTTGCAAAGCCAGATGGCCTCACAATTAACAATATTACTTGCCATCTATTTTTCCTCTATTGAGATAAGTGCCACAAAGTTATTCTTCCTACTGAACCAAAATATCATCGTAGATCCAAATCTAAAGTAGTGCCCTGAGGTGATCTTCCTGTCTGATACACTTCCTACCTAATTTGAGTCTGTATACCCCTTCAACATCACATCACCTTCTACAAGATATCTCAGATAATATTCCACTATGCCCTTGAATTATTTGAGTATATGTTTTTCTGCTACCTAATGCAGGAAGACTTGGTTTCATTATGAATAGGCTTAAGGTTTTTACTAAAAAACATATATATGGCTTAGTGTTGACTAAATACATCAAAGATTTTATTAGTTTCCTATAAAACGTAGGGTCAACCAAATTTGAATCTAAATTTATCACCTTATTCAGATTAATGATCATAGGCATGGTCATAGGTTTGCATTCCTCCCCATTGTATACTTTCCTTTCCCAAGGAAAATATCCCCTAGCCCTTTCCAAACTTCCAAACTCAAGAAGTAATGTATCATGCCAATGTCCTTCTGTCATGTCCCCATTTTTGGGTTCTCCTATTTTGTAGTAGAAGGGACTTCCATGGCTTGTTAGTGGAGAAAAAGGAGTAAAAAAGGGGGTCATTTAATGTCACTTAGTTAGGACTTAGTTAGGAGATGTTATGTTTTTAAAGTGACATTAAGGAAGTAAAGTAACTTTAGATTAATAAGTTACTTAACCATTATTAAAGTGACTTTTAATATTAAAGTGAAAATTGGAGGGAAAATAAGGGTTATATTTGATTTAGTAAAAAAGGGGAAATTCTAGAAGTTACATTTGATTTGGTCAAAAAGGGGAAAGTTCTAGAAGGCATGGAAAAATGATTAGAGGGGTAGATCCTCACTTTGGCATTATGATTTGATTGATCTCTTGTATGGTGCTCTTGGAGCCATTGTTTCATTATGTTTTAGCAAAACCCTTCCATTGTTGGTCTTGTTTTGGTGGTCCAATATCCACCCTAGCTAGACAAGGAGGAGGATCCATCTAGGATCTTCATTGGAGCTTCATCTTGGGTTTGTATTCAATTTTTCGATGTAATGATTTTCTTGGAGAGGTTGTGGCATTTGGAGAGTTTGATCTCATCTGTTGAGGAGGCCATGACATGATTCCGGGTTTTTGTTTATGTATTGCAGCTGCCATAGAAACCATTGGATTGTGGTATTCAAATATTCATTTATAATAAAATACCACCTGTTGTCCCTTCTATTTCTGGTGTATTTGTATTACATGAAATATGTTTGACAAAATGTCTATTAGTAGAATACATGCAAACTATTTGTGAATTTTTTTTAACCGGATTAGAGCATCAAGAATATTTATTACACATAAGGACATAATATCCCAACCCATTCTATTGGGAATATTTATTACACAAGAGCATCATCATCAAGCACACATGGAGAGACAACTCAACTCCTTATCACGCCTTTGAATCATTTCAAAATCTTAACCGCTGGCGTTTCCTGCAAATATTTTTTTGAAATGATAAAAAACTGAAGAAGATCAAACACTTGGGAGATGAATGGTCATGAATGATCTAGGAGTTTCACTCCTAGAATTTAATGTAATGGAAATTAAGTAACAATTAGTTTTTTTTCTCGAGTAGATGAGTAGTCAGAGGGAACCCTAGGAGCCCTCTAGGAAAAATAGAGGTTTTGTATGCCTGAATGAGGTTGTTGCAAATTAGTAGGAGACTGTTGTGATTTAGTTGTTGCTGAGTTTTTAGTTCTTGTTTTATCATAGCTGTATCCATTTACATTTGAATGAATGTAACAGAGGAAAATTGATCCAATGCATGGTTTTGCTACTATTTACAATCCCCCGTTATTTTGTTTTCATGAATGAATGAGTTATGTTGTTGAGTATATGAAACTGTGAAGTGTTTGGATAATTTTTGATTGTTTCTTGTTCATTGAGTTCATGCAAGGTGTGCATAAAGTCCGCAAGGAGTGCATTGACAGAGTCTATTTTGACTCAGAAGATCAGAAGAGATAGCATGCAACTTCCATTTGAAAGGAGTGCAAAGAGACTGCTGCAAGGTTTGCACAGTTGCCGCAAGAACTTAAGTCTTGCATGAGAATCTGCTACAAGGAGTGATAGAGTCTGTTTCGACTCATAAGATCAGAAGAGATAGCGTAAAATTTCCATTTGCAAGGAGTGCAAAGGGACCTTTGCAAGGCGTGCATAGTCACTCGCAAGAAGCTAAGTCTTGTGTAAGAATCTATTGCAAGGAGTGCACAGATCCGAAATTTGACTAAGTGTCAAAGTAACCCTCTAAGGAGTCAAAGGGTTTGAGAGAGAAATCTCAAGAGAGATAGCGGGATAAATATTCAAGGGAAACAAATTTCTAAAGGTTTCAAGAGCCATCAACTAAGATCCATTCAAGAGGGAGTAGGATCATTCTGGATCGTCGGATCTGGGAAAAGTACGTGAGCTTTAAGTCTCTATGTGCGCACAAGAGAGAGGATTTTCCGAAGTCCTGAAGAGGCTAGGGACCATCCATCATCCAGAGGGATAGGTGGCGCAAGATCTACAACTTCAGAAGTTCATAGACAAGGAGAGAGAGAAATCGCCGAAGAGCCGAAATAGATCCTAGTCGTTGGTCACGAGGGGGTTAGGTGTCAAAAGATCTGAGACTTCGGGGGAAAGTCACTTCGAGGATTTCAGTGAGGAGTCAAAACTCTAGAACCCTGAAGAGATGAAGTAAATCGTAGTCATCCGATTCAGAAGGACACACATCAACAAATCATCGTATTTAGGTGAAAGAACTCCGGGAGAAAGTGAAGACTGAGAGTTGAAAATCCAAAATCTTGAAGAGGCAAAGTGAACCACAACCATTGATCTACGAAGGACACGTGTCAACAGATCGTCGTCTTCAAATGAAAGTGCTCCAGGATAAAGTGAAGACTGGGATTTCAAACTCCTGAAGTTCGAAGAGACTAAGTGAATCACAACCGTCGATCCATGAGGGACACACGTCGATAGATCATCAACATCAGGTGGAAGTCCTTTAGAGGAAGCAAGAGTTGAGAGTTGAAACTCCCGAAGCCCAAAAGGAAAAATCAATCGTAGCCGTCGGTTTGGAAAGAGGGAATGCGTTGCTAGGTCATGGAGATCTGGGAGTGCGTGTGAAAGGAGGAAAAGGGTCGCTGACTGATAGTTGACCAAGGAAGAAAGAGGACAGACCTCAACCATCGATCAAGAGGCAACGAATGAGATCACAGGATCGACGATAATCCTTAATTACGGGGACAAAAGGTGCTCAAGTTTTAAAAATATTGGAGCGTGCCGCAATCGAAACCATGATATTTCCAGAGGGATACGTGGCAGCTTATAGTGAATTATGGGGAGAAAAGTGGTGCGGTCTCAAATCACTCTATGCCGCCCTGCAATCGCGTGATTTTGTGAGGACATAGCCCAAGGTCACTTACGAGAGAGGGATAACGGGAGAGGGGCTAGCGCCTGAAACTTGAGGGTTCAACAACACGAAGGAAGAGGTTGCGGGTACCATAGAACCTGCACCAGAATACTGATAGGACTTGTGTTAAATCGCAAGTGAGACCATTAAGGATTCAAAGAGACGATTCGGCTTGGAAAACAAAGATCCTTGAACGGGAGGTCACGCAACCCCTTAAGAGAGAAGGGGGGTTTGCATCAAGTGGTATCGGACCCTGAAATTGTTTCAGGTAGAAAAGTAGAGCTCAAAGTTGTACTATGTGTGTGAGAAATAGTCAACACAATGCCACCAAGGAGATGTGTGGAGCCACCTTTATCCAATCGCGCTGTATAAAGAGAAATGAGAGAGCTTCGTGCAATATTAGAGGCGATGGAGGCAGTGCAGAGGAGAGCACTTGATGCCCAGGACATCAGTGATGCAGAAAGTGAAGAAATAGAAGTCAAAGAAGATGCAGGGGAGAATGTCGTCGATGAATGCTTGTTGAGAGCGGTTGTTAGATTGGGATCTAGAGCCAAGGTAGATATCCCAATGTATGAAGGCAACTTAGATGCTGAAGAATTGATGGATTGGATAAGATCCATGGAAAAATATTTCGACTACGAAGATGTCAATGAGGAGAAAAAGGTGAAAGGATAGGTGAGTAGAAGGTGCAGAGGATGGAAAATCCTTGATATTGAGGAAGGTTCTCTTAAAACCAGATCCAAAAATTGAAAATCCAGTGCATAGGAACAATCTATTTAGGACAACTTGCAAGACTAAAGACAAAGTATGCAAGGTGATAATTGATAGTGGGAGTATCCACATAGATGGTGGGGAAATTGGAGCTAGAGACAACTGCACATCCAAAGCCATATAAAGTATCGTGGTTGCAGAAAGGACACTAGCTGGTAATGGTCACTAAACAATGCCTCGTTGAATTTAAGATAGGAGGATATAGAGATGAAATTCTGTGTGATGTGATTCCCATGGATGTATGTCATGTTTTGTTGGGAAGACCATGGAAGTTTGACATAAATGTCATTCATGATGGGAGAAAAAATACTTACACCTTGGAGAAGAATGGGAGGACACACATGTTGCTCCCAATAGACGAGAAGAAAGTAAATGAAGAAGCCAACACAAGAATACTTCTCATGAGTGAGAAGGAACTCCTGAGTGAAGTCAAGAAGGGATAAGAGATGTCATTTGTTGTGGTGAGGAAGCCAAGAGTTTTCCTTACAATTACTTTGATGGATGATTTTCTTGAAGAAGTTCAAGAGCTGTTGGAGAATTTTGCTGACATAGTAGTGGATGAGTTTTCTAACTCATTGCCACCCGTCAGAAGTATCAACCATCATATTGATTTGATACCAGGAGAAAGTCTGCCATACAAAGAAACATACAGATTGACACCTCAAGAGAAAGAGGAAGTAAAGAACCAAGTCCAATATTTTTTAGACAAGGGTTTGGTCAGAGAAAGCTTGAGTCCATGTGTAGTACCAACTATGCTGAGTCCAAAGAAGGATAGAGGATGGAGAATGTGTATAGACTCAAGAGCCATTAATAATATCACCATTAGGTATATATTTCCTTTTCCAAGAATGGATGACTTAATGGATTGTTTGAGTGGAGCAAATTTCTTTTCTAAGATAGATTTGAAAAGTGGATATCACCAGATAAGGATGAGAGAAGGTGATGAGTGGAAAACAACCTTTAAGACAAATGAAGGGTTGTATGAGCGGCTTGTCATTCCATTTGGCTTAACAAATGCCCCAAGTACTTTTATGAGGTTGATGAATGAAATACTGAAATATTTTATTGGCAATTTTGTGGTTGTATATATGGATGATATACTGGTCTTTAGCAAGAATAAATATGATAATTTGAGACATATGACGTTAGTGATGAGGAGACTACAACAAGAGAAGATGTTGATATATCTGAAGAAGTCCTCTTTTATGAAGACATAACTCTTTTACTTGGGTTTTGTGATCTCTTCAAATGAATTGAATATGGATCCAGAGAAGGTGAAAGCAATCAAAGAATGGCCATCACCAAGAAGCATGTTTGAAGTGAGAAGCTTGCATGGATTAACAAGTTTCTATAGGAAGTTCATCATAAATTTTAGTGGAATTTGTGCACCTATGATGAATACAGTGAAGAAGATGCACAAGTCTTTTAAATGGACAAACGAGGATGATAGGAGCTTCAATATATTCAAGGAGAAGATAACAGAATGACCAATTATGGTCTTACCAAATTTCAGGAAGACGTTTCAAGTGAGATGTGATGCAAGTGGAGTTGAAATTGGAGCAGTCTTGAGCCAGGATAATAAACCAGTTGCATATTTCAGTGAGAATATGAATGAGACTAAGAGAAAGTAATCCACATATGATAAATAATTTTATGCCATAATTCAAGCCTTGAAGAAATGGAGGCACTACCTTGTTCCAAAGGAATTTGTCTTGTAGATCGATAACCAGGCTTTACAATTCATAACCAGACAGGGAAAATTGAATCAGAGACATGCAAATTGGATTGATTTTATGCAGAATTTTACTTTTGTCATAAAACATATTTATGGAAATGCTAACAAATTTGTTGATGCATTTAGCAGGAGATGTTTGATTCTGCAGGAATTTCAGGTCAAGACCTTGGGGTTTGAACACCTTAAGGATATGTATTGTGATGATTCAGATTTCAAGGAAGCATATGAAGCATGTGCAAATATTGTACTGAGAGACATGAGCCAGTGGATAGAGTATATGATTCAATAGGTATTGTTGTTCAATGGAAATCAATTGTGCATACCAAAATTCTCAATGAGGGATAAAATTTTGAAGGAAAAGCACAGTGGAGGATTGGTTGGACATTTTAGCCATGATAATGTTGATATTATGGTAGCTTTGGGAGGTATGAACCTCCATTGTGACCTTTGACAAGATTAGAATGTTTCGGAAGAAAGAAAAGAAATGAATGTAACCCTAGAAGAGATGTCGGCTGAAGAGAGATAATTAAATGAATTAATTAGTACCCAGAATGAGAAGTCGGCCCAGGAAAGTCTGCCAGGAATACTATAAATATAGGGCGCCGGTATCTCATTTGACACTCTTCTCAGAATCACAGAAAGTCACTTGTGTGCACTATAGTCTGGCAGTCTTGTGCGCAAGTCCCGGGGAAGGTGTTGTGCCAATTTTGGGTTGGATTCTCTGATCAACTTTGGTTACTTCTTGCTTGGTGCATTAGCCTTGCTTGGCTATTGGATTGCTACCAGGATTCTTTTCTATGTCAAGGTCAAGGTGCTAGGAGGGTGGCTTCGGCCTATAGTTGGGTGACAATAGTGATATTGTCAATGGTAAAACGAGCACATCCATTCATATTCTAACAGATTATGGGCCCACACCTCCTTCATTCAGTCTAATCGCTAGAAGGACGCATATCCATTAGAATAATAAGCTCACTGAGGAACTACCGCTAGGGTTAATAGCAAGAGCAACTTCCAAGACACTGCCGCTAGGGTTACTAGTAGGAGCAGTTGCAGAAACCCTAAATCCCAGATCCGACACCTTGTGATGGAGCATCTCGCTCAAGGAGAAGATATTCAAATGCGACCTAGTTTAGCGCACCTTTTGGCTCTCTCAGAAGATAGAAATGTCAGAGTTGAAGTTTTGGATCAAGGCATGAACAACTACCAGTCAACCAAAGACATGAGTGAAAAGATCAGTCTTCTACGCTACTCAACATTCACTGGAATGATTAAAGATGAGATGTGGATAATCGATAGTGGATCCTCTAGGTACATGACGAGAGATCAAGCCAGAATATCAAATCTAAATGAGAAGAAGACATCGTACAAGGTAGAGCTTGGAGACAAAATCACTTACCCAGTGGAAGGATTTGGAAAAGCCTCCGTCAAGTTGAAAATAGGTAACAATGTTCACTTAAGCAATGTATTATATGTACCTAGTTTAAAAAATAATATTGTATCCATATCTTGCCTAGAATACAAAGGAAACAAAATATCTTTCGTGGATGGAAAAGTGTTATCTTGGCATAAAGACTCCAACATAGAGAATGCTAGGGTTATTGGAAGCTGTGAAGGAAATCTATATAGACTACTAGAACAAAATGAAGAAGCTCTCGTACATGACGAAATCAATCCCAATGAACTTTGGCATAGAAGGTATGCTCATATTAATTATCAAGCATTACCTTTTCTCAAAAAGATGGTTGAAGGAATATCAGAATTGCAGTCTAGACATGAAGGAATTTTCAAAGGTTGTGCTCTTGGAAAGAATATCAAAAAACCATTTCCAAGAAACAACAATAGATCTAAGGAGATTCTAGATCTAATACACTCAGATGTTTGTGTCTCAATGCCAGTCAAATTTCTAGGAGGATCTCTTTACTATGTAATCTTCATAGACGATTATTCAAGAAAGACTTGGTTATATCTACTGAAGACGAAAGGCGAAGTATTCAACAATTTTCAAGAATTCAAAGCAGAGATAGAAAACCTCACGAACAAGAAGATCAAGACCTTAAGAACAGATAATGGAGGAGAATACACATCAAAGGAATTTGTTGCATTCTGCAAATCAACAGGAATTAGGACGGAAATGACGGTTCCTCATAACCCTCAACAAAATGGTGTAGTAGAAAGAAAGAACCGATCTATTGAAGAAACCGTAAAAGCATTATTAAATGATCAAGGCTTATCCATGTTCTTATAGGGAGAAGCAACTATGACAACAATATATGTTCAGAACAGAATCCCTCACCGCATATTGAAGGACATGAATCCTGAAAAAGCCTTCTTAGGTAAGAAACATAATGTGGAAAATCTAAGAATCTTTGGATGTCCTATTTATTCTCACATTCCCAAGGACAAAAGGAATAAATTAGAACCCTCGGGAAAGAAGGGCATATTCGTGGGTTATATCGAATCATCCAAGGCTTATAGAATCTATATTTCGGAACATCATAAAATCGAAGTCAGTAGAGACATGACATTCAATGAAAAGATGGCTTTCAAGAAATCCATAGAAGAAACTATAGAAGAAGAAGAGTATGAAGAATCTATTGAAGAAAGCAAAGAAAACCAAAATGCGAAAAGGAACAACCTGATCATCCTATGAAACCATGTGATACCATTGATTCAGACATCGTACCTAAGACCAAGAAACGACCAGCTTGGCTTGAAGCTACCTTACAAGACGCAGAAAGACTCAAGGTCCCAGAAAGAACATTCAGAAAAAGTAAGAAGCCTAAAAGATTCTCAAGTTATGCAACATATATGATGAGGCTTCTAGATGAATAATCTACCACATTTGAAGAAGCAGTTAAGAAGAAACAATGGAACGAAGCTATGATGGAAGAACACCAATCCATCATGAAAAATGATGTATGGGAAATTATGCCTAGACCTAAAGAAAAAAATCAGTGGTAACTTCAAAATGGGTATACAAGATCAAACATGCAGCAGACAGAAGCGTGGATAAATATAAAGCAAGGTTCGTAGCTAGAGGGTTCTCCCAGAAGGAGGGATAAGACTATGACAAAACATTTTATCTGGTTGCTAGATATACTTCCATTAGGGCTATCATATCTCTTGCCGCCTCCATGGGATGGAGTTTACATTAGATGGATGTAAAGACAACTTTTCTCAATGGAGAAATCAAAGAAGAAGTATATATTGAACAAACTCAAGGGTTTGAAGTACATTCCAGAGACACTCACGTTTGCAGATTAAAGAAATCTTTATATGGACTCAAGCAAGTTCCAAGGGCTTGGTATGCCATAATGGAAAACTATCTAACGAGACTTGGTTTCTCCAAAATTCATGCAGATCCAAACCTTTACTACAAATTCGTGGACAATGCACCTGTAATTCTACTACTATATGTTGAAGATCTATTCATAACAGGTGAAGAATCTCTCATCATCCAGTGCAAAAAGGAACTAGCTTCTAAATTTGATATGAAAGATCTAGGTATCATGCATTATTACTTGGGACTAGAAGTATGGCATAAGCGTGGTGAAGTATTCCTTGGACAAGGAAAGTACGCAATAAAGATCCTTCAGAAATTTGGATTGATGGATTGCAAATCCATGGATACTTCTATGACTACAGATATAAGAAAAGTAAAAGATCCAGATTTTGATCTAGTAGATCCATCACTATATCGACAATTGATTGGGTCATTGATGTATTTGGTAAATACTCGACCAGACATTTGCTTTGCCGTAATACACTAAGCCAGTTCCAGGTGGAGCCCAAACATGAGCATTGGATAGCTACAAAGCATGTTCTAAGATATATTCGTGGGACAATAAACTATGGCCTAATATATACCACATCTAGTGATATACAAATTCATGGATTTACAGATTCAGATTGGGCAGGAAGTGCAGAATATAGAAAGAGTACTTCAGGTATGTGTTTCAGCTTGGGATCCACTATGATATCTTGGGGAAACATGAAACAGAAGTCCATCATACTCAACATAACAAAAACAAAATATATCGTAGCATGTGAGGCATGCACAGAAGTAGTATGGCTGAGGAAGCTAATCTTCAATTTATTTGATCAGGTTCCAGATTCGACCATAATACACTGTGACAATCAAAGTTGTATAAGACTATCAGAACAACCAGTGTTTCATGAAAGATCGAAACATATTGAGATAAAATACTACTTTGTTCGAGATAAAGTCCAGGAAGGAGAAGTAAAGCTCCAGTATATCCCCATAGATGAGCAAACAACAAATATCTTGACAAAGCCTCTGTCCAGAATAAAGTTTGCATATTTCTGAGACAAGATGGGGATCGTGGAAATAACTCCATTAGTTGAAAGGGAATAAATGACTCTCCAAGTTGGGAGGGAGCAATAACATATTATTGAAATACAGGACAATCACTTTCAAATTTGAAAAATAGTCCAGATTGGGCAGATTCTTTCCAGTTCAAAAAGTGGATTGAGATTTCTGACGGACAAACATTTTTGAGTTCGGAAAATGGTCCAGATTGCTGATGTACCATAGATAGTGACTTCCCGTTGTGGTTAACATGGGAAGTGGTCTAGGGCAGTCTCTCTTCTTGAGGGTTACTCAAGAAGACTGGCCCGCCTCGCCGGACAATGACTTCCCATTGTGGTTAACATGGGGAGTGGTCCATTTTGGAGGTTGGTGCAGAACAATCATTTCCTCTCGTGGTTAACATGGGAAATAGTTCAGACAATCATTCCTTAGGGAAGATTCATTCTCTCCAGGTTGCACTTTGTTTAGTGTCGCAGGAATGGCCTAGGGTGGGGAATGGTCCAGGCTCAACAATTAGGGACAATCATTCCTTAGGGAAGATTTCATTCTCTCCAGGTTACACTTTGTTTAGTGTTGGAGGAATGGCCCAGGGTGAGGAATGGTCCAGGCTCAGAAATCAGAACAATCATTCTTCCTTGCTTGAGAATAATAGTCCAAATAGCTCATCATTGATGTTCTACTCTGAGGGCATATACTCTTTCAGATCTCACAGATGTGAGTGAAAGAATGGCCCAGATGTTTCAGTTTATATCATAACAATATTTTATGTGCAGGTTGATATCAGATTATTGTTATGGAGACTGCCTGTTTCCAGACAGTATAGATATGCTACTGTGGTGGATATGTTCCACTGTTTGTGACTATGTACTGTCATAGTTTGAGTAATTATGTACTACCATGGATAAACACAGTTGTGTTATATCAATTGATATTGTACCTATTGTCATGGAGATTATCCAGTTGGATAATAATGAAGGTGCTTGTGATGCTACCAGTTGAATGGTCTATTTGTGCTGAAGACCATACCTCCCTAGCTAGGAGGGAGTGTTGATATTATGGTAGCTTCGGGAGGTATGAACCTCCATTGTGAACTTTGATAAGATTAGAATGTTCCGGAGGAAATAAAAGAAATGAACGTAGCCCTAGAAGAGATGTCGGATGAAGAGAGATAATTAAATGAATTAATTAGTACCTAGACTGAGAATTCGGCCCAAGAAAGTTTGCCAGGAATACTATAAATATAGGGCGCCAATATCTCATTTGACACACTTCTCAGAATCCCAGAAAGTCACTTGTGTGCATTGCAGTTTGGCAGTCTTGTGCGCAAGTCCCGGGGAAGGTGCTGCACCAGTTTTGGGTTGGACTCTCTGATAAGCTTTGGTTACTTCTTTCTTGGTGCATTAGCCTTGCTTGGCTATTGGATTGCTACCAGGATTCTTCTTTCTGTCAAGTTCAAGGTGCTTGGAGGGTGGCTTTGGACTATGGTTGGGTGACAATAGTGATATTGTCAATGGTAAAACGAGCACATCCATTCATTTTCTAATAGATAAAACATTTGCACAGTTGAGAACTTCATACTATTGGCCAGGTATGAGGACATAAGTGATAAAGTTTGTAAACAAATGTAGAATTTGCCAACATGAAAAAGGAAAAAGACATAACACTGGATTGTATCAGTCATTGCCAATACCAGAGAGGCCTTGGGATGCAATAAGCATGGATTTTGTGTTGGGACTGCCAAGGACATAAAGGGGATGTGATACCATATTTGTGGTGGTGAATAGTTTTCAAAAATGGCACACTTTATCCCATGCCAGAAGACTAGTGATGCAACACATGTTGCAAACTTATTTTTCAAGGAAATTGTTTGACTTCATGGATTACCCAAAAGTATTGTCTCAGACCGATATGCCAAATTTGCTGGTCGTTTCTGGAGAACACTGTGGAAGAAGTTGGGGACATATTTTCCCTTCATCTCATCTTATCATCCTCAGATAGATGGACAGACTAAGGTGGTGAACAAAATTTTTGGAAACTTATTGAGTCTGGTCACTAAGCATCATAGTTGGTGAGATCAGATTTTTCCACAAGCAGAATTTGCATACAATGACTCACCAAACATGAGAACTGGAAAGAGCCCATTACAAATACTGTATAGAATGCAACCAAGAGGAGTATATGAGCTGAGAGACTTGGAACAGAGTGAGATCAAAAGTGCCAGAGAAAAAGATTTTTCTTCAGAAATGCAGAAGCTCCATAGTCAGATCGGAGAGAAGTTGCATAACTCTAGCCAAGAGTAAAAGCGCAGAGTTGATCAAAATTGCAAAGAGCTTCAATTTGAAGTAGGCGATCAAGTTCTGGCACATCTCAAGAAAGAAAGGTTCCCAAGGGGAACATATAACAAGTTGAGGATGAAGAAGATAGGACCATGTAAGGTCTTAAGGAAGTTTGATGCAAATTCCTATGAGATCGAGATGCCATATGATGTTCACATATCACCCATATTCAACATATAAGACATGTATCCTTACAGGGAAGATGAAGTAGAAGAAACAAAAGGTCAGAAAGAGATTCAATGGGAAAAGCAAATGCCTGTAGCTGAAAATCCACAGATGGAGAAGATCATTGATCAGAGGATTGGCAAGAAGACTATGAGGAAGACCTATTTTGAATATTTGGTCAAGTGGAAGGGACACCCGATAGAAGATGCCAGTTGGGAAAACAAAGATGATATCTAGAAGCATGGAAATTCAGTGCAGGAGCTCATGGACAAGATTCAATGAATTTTTGTCTAGGGGAGTATGATGCAGGAGCATCGTCAACAAGCACACGTGGAGAGACAACTCAGCTCCTTATCGTGCCTTTGAATCATTTCAGAATATTAACCACTGGCGTTTCCTGTAAATATTTTTTTGAAATGATTGAAACCTGAAGAAGATCAAATGGTTGGGAGCTGAATGGTCATGAATGATATGGGAGTTTCACTCCTAGACTTTAATGTAGCAGAAATTAAGTAGCAGTTAGTTTTTTTTCTTGAGTAGACGAGTAGTCGGAGGGAACCCTAGGAGCCCTCTAATATAAATAGAGGTTTTGTATGCCCGAATGAGGCTGTTGCAAATTAGTAGGAGATTGTTGTGATTTAGTTGTTGATAAGTTTTTAGTTCTTGTTTTATCATAGATGTATCCATTTACATTTGAATGAATATAATAGAGGAAAATTGATCCAATGCATGGTGTTGCTACTATTTACAATTCCCTGTTATTTTTTTTTCATGAATGAATGAGTTATGTTGTTGAGTATAGAAACTATGAAGTGTTTGGATAAGTTTCTATTGTTTTCTCTTCATTGAGTTCATGCAAGGTGTGCATACAGTTCGCAAGGAGTGCATTGACAGAGTCTGTTTCAACTCAGAAGATTAGAAGAGATAGCGTGAAACTTCCATTTGCAAGGAGTGCAAAGAGATCGTTGCAAGGTGTGCACAATCGCTGCAAGAACTTAAGTCTTGCATGAGAATCTGCTGCAAGGGGTGACAAAGTTTGTTTCAACTTATAAGCTCAGAAGAGATAGAATAAAATTTCCATTTGCAAGGAGTGCAAAGGGACCTCTTCAAGGCATGCAGAGTCACCTGCAAGAATCTAAGTCTTGCGTAAGAATCTATTGCAAGGAGTGCACATATCCGAAATTCATCTAAGTGTCGAAGTAACCCTCTAAGGAGTCAAAAGGTTCGAGAGAGAAATATCAAGAGAGATAGCAGGAGAAATATTCAAGGGAAACGAATTTCGAAGGTTTCACGAGCCATCGACTAAGATCCGTTCAAGAGGGAGCGTGATCATTCTGGATCGTCAGATCTGGGCAAAGTACACGAGCTCTAAGTCTCTGTGTGCACACAGGAGCGAGGATTCGTCGAAGTCTCGAAGAGACTAGGGACCATCCATCATCCAGAGGGACAGGTGGAACAATATCTACAACTTCAGAAGTTTGTAGACAAGGAGAGAGCGAAATCGTCGAAGATCCGAAATAGATCCCGACCGTTGGTCTCCAGGGAGTTACATGTCAACATATTTGAGACTTTGGGTGAAAGTCACTTCGAGGATTTTAGTGAGGAGTCAAAACTCCCAAACCCTAAAGAGCCAAAGTAAATCGCAGTTGTCCGATTTAGGAGGACACACATCAACAGATCGTCGTTTTCAGGTGAAATAAATCCGGGAGAAAGAGAAGACTGAGAGTTGAAAATACCGAAGCTCGAAGAGGCAAAGTGAACCACAACCATCGATATGCAAAGGACACACATCGACAGATTGTCGTCTTCGGATGAAAGTGCTCCAGGAGAAAGAGAAGATCGAGATTTGAAACTCCCAAAGTACGAAGATTCAAAGTGAATCATAGTCGTCGATCTATGAGGGGCACACGTCGACAAATCGTCAAATTTGGGTGGAAGTCCTGTGGAGGAAGCAAGAGTTAAGAGTTGAAACTCTCGAAGCCCGAAAGGATAAATCAATCGTAGCCGTCAGTTTGGAAGGAGGGCACGCGTCGGTAGGTCGTGGAGATCTGGAAGTGCGTGAAAAAGGAGGAAAAGGGTCTCTGATTGATAGTTGACAAAGGTAAAAAGAGGATAGACCTAAGCCGTCGATCAAGAGGCAATACCTGAGATCACAAGATCAACGGTCGTGCTTAATTGCAGGGACAGAAGGTGCTCAGGTTTTAAAAATATTGGAGCGGTCCGCAATTGAAGCCATGATATTTCTAGAGGGATACGTGGCAACTACTAGTGAATTGCGGGGAGAAAAGCAGTGTGGTCTCAAACCACTCTAGGCTTCCCTGCAATCGCGTGATTTCATGAGGAAATAGCCCGAAGTCACTTACGGGAGAGGCATAACGAGAGAGGGGATAATGCTTGAAACTTGAGGGTTCAACAATGCGAAGGAAGAGGTTGTCGGTACCAAAGAACCTGCAATAGAATACTGAAAGGACCTATGTTAAATCACAAGTGAGACCATTAAGGTTTCAGAGAGCCGATTTGGCTTAGAAATCGAATATCCTTGACCAAGAGGTCGCGCAACCCCTTAGGAGAGAAGGGGGGTCTACATCAGATTTTCTTGGAGAGGTTGTGTCATTTGGAGAGTTTGATCTCATATGTTGAGGAGGCCATGACATGATTCCAAGTTTTTATTTATGTATTGCAACTTCCATAGAAACCATTGGATTGTGGTATTCAAATATTCATTTATAATAAAATACCACCTATTGTCCCTTCTATTTCCGGTGTATTTGTATTACATGCAATATGTTTGACAAAATGTCTATTAGTAGAATACATGCAAACAGTTTGTGAAAATTTTTCAACCGGATTAGAGCATCAAGAATATTTAATACACATAAGGACATAATATACCAACCCATTCTATTGGGGATATTACACCTCCATCTCAAACTCAACAACCATATTTTCTTTGCACCCTGTAATGAACGTCTCTTCACTTGTAAGAAACAAGTCATCTACATACAATACCAAAATGATCATATCAGTCCCAACAAATATCTAATATAAGTTAGGATATGTTTCACTTTTGTTGAATCCCATACTTTGCAAATAACCATCTATCCTAAAATAC
This sequence comes from Picea engelmannii, assembly GCA_009831015.1. NCBI lineage: Eukaryota > Viridiplantae > Streptophyta > Pinopsida > Pinales > Pinaceae > Picea > Picea engelmannii. The sequence continues at coordinate 30,522 of ML786928.1, read as the reverse complement.
CATTCTCTTGGTGTTTGCTTGAGTCCATACAAGTACTTATTAAGTATGTGAACATGGGACTCCTTCCTATTTACCTAAAAGCCTTGAGGCTATTCTATGTACGCTTCTTCCTTAATGATCCATTAAGGAAATATGTCTTCACATCCATATGATATATTCTCCATCCCATAAATGAAACTAAGGACATAAAAAATCTAATGGAAGTGTACTTGGAAATTGGAGAAAAAGTCTCCTTGTAGTCCACTCCCTCTCTCGGGGAGAAACCTTTTGCTACAAAACTTACTTTGAACTTCTCAATCCTACCATCTATCACATGATTAATCTTGTAAAGCCTCCTAGAAATCACTATTGATTTCACCTTCGGTATTGGAGCTATGTCCCACACATTATTCTTCATGATGGAGGTCTACTCCACCATGGAATTTGCAAAACTTGTTGATCTACTGCCTCTTGAAAGATGGAAGGTTTCAAATCTATGAATATGCTCATCGAATCCATGTAGTTTGGAAAATTATTCGAAGGTATACTCTCTCTAAATGTGATCCTAATAGACTCAACATGCTCCTGAACATCCCTCAATGTCTGAGTGAACCATCAAGGTCTCCTGATAGAATTGGAAGGGTTTATTACCTCCTCCTCTTCACTTGAAGCCCACTGTACTACTTTGGAAGTCATTGGTGACCTTGGCTCAAGCTTAGAAGCTCCTGCTCCTAATACTATTTCATTGGAATATGCTCATGGGACTTTCTAGATGTAAGGTCTTCCTCAAAATTTAAATCCCTTCTCATTGCTATGGAATATAGACCCTGTAGGCATTTGAAGTCTCAATGTAACTCACAATTGAACCCATTTTGTTGGCGGGATCCAACTTGGTCCTCTTCTCCACTGGTACATGGATATAAAATTGACATCCAAAGATGTGGAAATGACCCACCTATGGAATCTTATCCTCCAAGATCCTGTGAGGAAACCCATTCTGGATGTATAATACTATGTTTCATCCCTATTTACAAAGAAACATTGACAAGTCTTGGTTATGAATAATGGCATGAACATCAAATCCATGTAGATTAGGAATTTATTTGGATGTCTATTCTCTCTAAATGTGCTCCTGGGAGCCTCAACATACTCTTAAGAATCCATCAATGTTTGAGTGAACCATCAAGGTCTCCTGGAATAAATGGAAGGGGTTATTGTCTCCTCCTCTTCAACTAAACACCATTGTACTACTTTGGAAGTCACTAATGACCCTGGCTCAACATTATGAGCTTCCTGCTCCTCATCCTCTGTCACCAGAATAAGTTCATGGGACTTTCTGAATGCAAGGTCTTCCTCAAAGTATACATCCCTTCTCATTGTTATGGAATACATACCCTGTAGGCCTTTGAAGTCCCATTCTAACCCATAATTAAACCCTTGTTTTTGGAGGGATCCAACTTGGTACTCTTCTCCACTAGTACATGGATATACATTGGACATCCAAGTATATGGAAATGACTCCAATTGGGAGTCTTGTCCTCCAATATCATATGAGGACACCTGTTATGGATGTAGACTACTTTTTTGCATGCCTCTTCCCAAATAAACATTGACAAGTCTTGGTCATGAATCATGGCCTTAGTAACCCTTATGATGGATCAATGCTTCTTCTCTACGAACCTATTCTATCGTGGGTTGTAAAAAACAATTAGTTCCCTCTTAATCCTTGCCTCCTTGTAGAAACCCTTGAACTCCTTGGAGGTATACTCACTGCCATTGTCCAATCTCAAGACTTTGATCTTCTTCCCTGCTTGGTTTCAACTAGAGATTTGAACTCCCAAAGATTGTTAACGATCTCATCATTGATATTTAAGAAGTAGATCTAAGTCTTGTGAGATAAGTCATCAATAAAAGAAACACAATACATACTTCCTAAAATCGATGCTACCGAAGTTGATCCACAAACATTCAAATTCACTATGTCTATAATCTACTTAGACCTACACTCGCTAATTGGGAAGGTAGCCTTGGCATGGTTTCCAAGACTACACCCACTGCATACTCCCCGTTGCTCAATGCTAAACTTTGGAAGACCTGTGACTATCTCCCTTAGAATAGACAATTCCTTATGATGTAGGTGTTCCATCCTCTTGTGCCACAACTCACACATGCTATCACTGTTATGAACTAGGGCTCAAATAGGTTCACCTTGCAACCTGTAAAGATTATATTTTCTAACCCCTATTACCTGAGATGATTTTGGGCTATATTCCTTCTCCATGATAAGGATATGATGGTTATTGAACTCCATTACATATCCCTTATCCTCCATAATTGAAACTAAAAACAAATTCTTCCTGAGAACTGAAACGATTTTTTTTTATCAAAGTCTAAAAGGTTACTTGATTGTAGTTGGAAGAAAATTGTACCAAATCCTGCTGTTGGTTACTTAGAATCATCACAAAGCTCAACCTAAAACAATGATTACCACTTCTTAAGACTAGAACACAACTACCAGTTTGATTTCATATGTCGCGATGCCCCACTATCCACATACTAATCATCACTTGGAACCATGTTGGTAGAAAGGAAATATACCATCGATAAATCCTTCTTGAATTTACCAACAAAATCATTCATTTGAGTTTTTGCAGACGCTGCTACCTAATTTTGTTGTTGCTTCCCTTTACCCTTCTTATATGGACATTGTGATGCATAATTCCCATTTTAATGACAAATGAATCACTTGATATTACTCAAGTCCTCCTTTCTTGGATGTGAGATTGACTCCTCATTCTTTCCCTACTCTTGCTGGGTCCTTTAACTTTTCCATTATTTGTCTATCTAAATAGGGCTAGGTTATCATCAACACCCTTTTCACTAGCCTTTGACTCCATCCAAGTCTCCTCCTGGATACAATCATCCCACAATGTTTCAAAAGAAGGGAGATTCTCACGAGAAAAAGTGCCCTTGACAAATGTTTCCCATGAATACGAGAATCCATTTAGTTCTATATTCACTTTCTCAACATCTACAATATTCTCCCAAAATGATGCAAGTTTATAACGTCGTTGCACAACCTTCATCAAATAACTGGCGTTTGAGTCTGATCTAGATATTTCTATAGATTTGTGTTTGTTCCAAAAAATCATCTTCCTATTTATGTTCTCACTCTGGTAGAGGCCAACTAGGGAATTATAAATATCCTTTGTAGTCTTCTTCATAGATACAAGAGGAATCAAATGATCCTTTATAACATACATGACCATCTAATTGGCCTTCACTTCCTTGTGAGTTTCCAACTGCCATGGACTTGTTGATGAAGGGAAAAACATCCTTGACAATATCCTAGAGATCATTCTCTTCCAATAAGAGTGTAACCCTAACTTTCCAAGATAATAAATTTAAGGCACCATCCAATATTTCCTCCAATTTGAGGCTAGCCGATGCCATATCTCAAATAGATCTGCAAAAAATCAAAGAAAAAACATGTTGCATGAAAATCAAGATAGGTTGCAAATTTGCTATATGGTCATCTTCCTATATTTCATATCTGATGAGCGCAACTTCTGAAACCCTTTAATTAGAGAGAAACTTTGATACCATGTAAATTTTCCACCCTAGGTGACTGTCGTCCTTATGTTTTTAATGGAATAAATCAATTACATAATTTAATTAACATAGAAATATAAATTCTGAACACAACAACAATCACACAATAGTCAGAAAGCAGTAAATAACGGAAGAATACATTAATACACACATGCACATATGATTTCTCCTTCTCAATCAACCTTTCATTCCTTAATTAAAGCTTACAAGGAAACATCCACAAACTGCTTGACCTAGTAGTTGTATGGTTTGGTCAAATAATCCAAGAATTGAGTTGTACGAATTTCATCGAGGGTACAAATTGCAGAGAAAATGAGGAACAACGACTATATGACCTGTATATCTTGTTGTATGGATCCCTATGGATATGTATGGCCTATTATATGATTGATTATGTATGAACCTTCTTCAACCTGCTTAACTGTTGATTAATCCTCTTCTTCATTTCACTGCTTTCTCTCCTCTGGTTGCTTATCTTCTCAATTGTTTAACTGTGTGCAATACCTTTCTATCTTGTCTTATTTATGCTTTTATGAAACCCTAATCTCCAAAATCCTAATTTGATTTTGAGATGTATGGTTGATATTGAATCTAGTCTAAATCATTAATGCATTGAATGCACTTTTTTAGGCTCAACTGAAAAACATAATATATTCCACTTTATTCTAATTGAATTACAAAATAGAATCGATGACCACTTTTTCGAAGTGGTCACCAATGAAATTTATTAAACCACTACTTGCGTATTTAAATTGAAACCTGTTTAAGAAGTTCCTACTCATGCTGCATTTCTCAACAAAAGCACCTTATAATATTATAAATGTTCACCATACAATTTATGTGACCAATGAAGTTCCTAGTGTTGCATTAAATACATTTTATTAGGTTGATTTGAAAAAATTAAGATACTTCACTTTATTATAAGTGAATTAAAAAATAGAATTAGTGACCAATTTTTCGAAGTGTTCAACAATGAAATGTCTTGAACTAATCCCTGTACGTTCACATCGAAACCTGTGCAAGAAGTTCCTACTTGAACTACATTTTTCTACAAAATCACCTAATAGTATTATAAATATTCAACATATAAGTTATGTGACCAATGGAATTCTTAGTGGGAGACCAAGGACATGACCCCAATAAAGAATATATAACCCTTATTTCATTAAATTTGTCTTAATTACTGGGAATCTAGACTAAAAAGATGTGAATTTCGATTATGAAAGTGTCAATATCATCCTTTCTAAAGTAAAAAATTGAGTTCTAAAAGTGGCAATATTGGATTCCAAAAGTGCGAATTTCAAACCCAAAAACTGCAATTTTCAATTCCAAAACTGTGATTTTGGATTCTAAAAGTACAATCTTCAATTCCAAAACTATGAATTTTGAAATACAAAAGTGTTAATTTTGATTCCAAATGTGTGATTTTTTATTCCAAAAAATGTCAATATCTAATTGCTATAGTGGGTATTTAGATTTCAATATTTTGAATTTTTATTAATGTGTATATAATATCTAAATCCAAGATTAATGTATAGTTGGTAACATATTATCTATGTATGTGCGTACATAATATCACTATGACACTCGTTGCTAAATATATCAATATTGAAGAGATGCAATAAAATAAAAACAAACAAGACACTATCATTGTATCCCAAAGTTGTACATTTTAATAAATATTTAAGAAAAATCACTCAAATAAAGTTTCTTTCATCAACATCACTCCCACTCTCAACATTATCCTCAATTTTCTATTGTTGAGCCTTAATTGTTGCAAGGAATTTATCAATTATTTTTATTTTCTCTCGTCCATTTTTCCCTTGGTGACCATGCCCATATTATATTACTAACATCAATGAGGATATTTTCTTCCAAGACAATTTTTTCTTTTTTATTTAAACAATTTTTAAACAATTCTTTGTTAACCTCTCGAGATCCCCCTCGATGAGATTTCTATGATGGAGAAGGGATTGGCCAATTCTTTCCTAGAAATTAATGGACAAGTTCACATTCATGTTTCTTATCAAATATATTAAATTTGTTACATTTTTATTTCAAATTGATTTTGGTATAAATTACATTTCACTTTGATTCAAACACCATAAGAATAAATCACAACAAGTTTTATTTAATAAAGCTTAAAAGGTGTGTGTGTGTGTGTGTGTATTTCTCTCGAAAAAAACATAACTTTGATTCTAGAGAAAAATAAGGTACAATCCTTAGGCGCAGTTGCACAAACAACATAGACATTATTGAACTAGTCCATATAGTTCATATCATAACAACCTTGTGGGTTCTGAGATTCCTTTACATAAAAAAAAATCAATCTTACAAGAACCATATACTATCCAAAACTTAGGGAAAAAACATGATTCTGATGCTAAATTTTAAACCAGACTAGAACATATTATATTTGGAAAAGGTCACCCTCCCGTTTGGAGATCATTTCCCCATCAAATAATTCCTCCAAGATAAAACTTCTTTTGAGAGAGTGTCAACATAGTTGTTTAATTCACGAAAGATATGCATACAATATGACTGAAAGAGGGAGATATTATTTTTAGACGCTGACCAAGTTGTTGAATCCAAATTAACAAGTTGAATAGACCCCTTCATCCAATCTATAGTAAACTTTGAGTAAAAAAAAACCTATAACTTTGTCACATTCCTCTCCACAATGCATTTAAGCAGTGCGAACGAGGAAAAAAATTCACCTTTGTTATTAGTACCCAAACCCAAATTTGTTTTTCTTGTGACATAATGTGAACCTATAAAATGAAATTTAAACCCCAATCCACAAATTTTGACCAGGCCTTGGACGGCACTGTAAAAAATCCCCAAGACAAATTTGGATTGATATTTATAGTAGAAACCTCCTAAGGATTTTCCTGTGTAACAAAGTCCTTGTAAAAAGGTAGTATAGACAAAACCTATTGAGATACCTTAAATGAGGGGTATTCCTCATCTTCAAATATACCTGCATTTTGTGCTAGCCTGACACCCCACACTACCACAATTGGTAGAATTATGAACTCCTTAAACTATCTGTTAATGAAATACTCATGTAAGCTGGAAGTTAGTGTAACTTTGTTCCACAATTGAACTTGACCCAGATGAATTTCAATATCCCACCATACTTGATGAGTAAACAAGAAATCCAAGAATATATGGGAGTTGGATTCAACAAATTGGTTGCATAGATAACATATGCCCGATCCTTGCTTTCTCTGACGCTGTAGTCTGTCGCATGTTCCTTGAGAGCAAGACAAAAGAAGATAATGCCTTTCAACAACCCTTAAATCTTCCAAAGATTATTATACCAACATATAGAGTTATCATCACCATAATATATCATGGCTTTCTAGCCATATTTTGCCGAGTATCGCCCCCCTTGAATTATTGTAATACCAGACTAGTTCATCCTCAACATTCATTAAGTGGACATGAGCTCTCCTTAGCTTTGATGTGTATAGTGACTATACCTAATGCCAATGATTCTCAAGACCCAAGTGCTTCACTGTTATCCAACTCTGGTGACACATAGTAGACAAAGTATTGACACCAATTTGATTGAGCATGCCGATTCCCAACTCTCGAAGATATGCCACTAAATCCTTTGGTAGGAAAATGTGCTCCCCAAAACCAACAATGGAATTCGTTCAAATCCTCACTTGAACGTTCAAGAATAATTTCCAAGCCAAGAGATGTACAATTATTGGGAAGGCTAATGTGAGAGGCCGCCATTGATTAGAAACATTAATGGTGGACTTACACATTTTATGGATCCAGTCCATAATAGACTTGGGAGATACAACTTATCAACCAATATGTGCCTTCAAATACTATCACAAGTCAAAAATACCCGCAAGGACATTGCTTCCAGTGTACGTACAAACATTGAGATGTATTTTAAACCCCAACTTCCCAGGATTTTCAACTTGGAGAGGCTTTTCCACTTTACCATATGAGATCCTAAATACTCAATACTGCCCTTCCATAAGTAGTTAAAACATAGTTTCAGAATGAAGATCAAAATCCCTTTCAGGATAAGGGACAATAAGTGCCAATCGACATGAATAGCTTTAATCACATAATTTATGAGAACTAGTCTTCCTCCTCGATAAATCCACCGGTTGCACCAAAAATTAATTACACTCTCAATTTGAGTCAGTAACTATTTCCAATCTACAATTCCATATTTATTTGGTTTGAGCATAAAACTAAGGTACTTAATGTCCTCCCCCAACTCGTGAAGAGGAAAGTTGCATAAGTTTGAGAAAGTGAGCCTGATGTTCGCCTCTAATCTAGGAAGGTAAATGGCGAATTTGTCAACATTGATAAGAATCCTTGTTGCTTCACAAAAATGTTCCAGAATGTCCTTTAACATGATGCCTTCAACTTCTACAAAAAAACAAAAAAATAGTACATATTCCATAAACAACAGGTGGGTTAGGCGTACATGGTGCCCCAACCTAATGCCTTGGAAATAATTCACCCTTTTTTCCTCTGTTAGCAGAAATAGGTAAGGTGACAACGAGCATCCCTGTCTAAGACCTCTAGTAGATTTGAATAAAGAGGAACCCACCCCATTGATTAGGACAACAAAAGGAGTTGTAGTAACACAAGTCATAATCCATTTGATCATAGGGAGGTTGAATCCAATTTACAAAAGTAGGAATAGAATATAGAGCCGTGATACTCTATCGTAGGATTTTGAAATGTCAATTTTGATGATTGAGACCGAGCATTTATGAACTTTTATAGAATTCAAGCCATCCTGAGATGACTATATTGATTCATGATTAAGCCTTCCTTTAAGAAACTCAAATTTTTCAGGTGATATGATGTTTGAAAGAACATGCTTAATTTGGACCATAATGATTTTAGAAATAATTTAATAAAGGAAATTGTAGAGGGAAATATGTCAGAAGTCATCAAAATAAGGGTAGTCCATATACAGAATAAATGTAACGAAAGTGGAATTTATATTGTACAGTAACTTACCCAAAGTACAAACTTATTCGACCACCCAGAGCATATCATCCAAAAATAATGTTGAAAAAATGCTCACAAAATTTTGTTCTCCAATGATACGGCCCTAGACTTTTATCCTTCTTAAAAATGGAAATTATCGCATGGAGCTCCTCTTTAGAAATTTAACGATATAATTCCTTTTTGAACTCTACATCAATGAGTCTCAGGAAAAAGGAATTTTTCTTAAGAATTTCATCAATCTCGACCCTCTATGGATCCTTAAACAATCCTTTAAAGTGTTCTACTCCTAAAGAATCCAAATTAGAGAAACCACAAGCCTTATTTCCCCGAGAATCGATTAAATCCCAAATAGTTTTGTGATTTTTCTTGTAATTAGCAAATTTTTGAAAAACATTGTAATGTGATCAGCTGCCTCAATCCATAAGGCGCAACCCTTGAGTCTCCAGGCCTTTTCCTCTTCCAATAGAGGATGGTGCCTATGGGTTTCAAAAGTTCAATAGACCTCCAAATATATATATGACCCCTAAGTTCCCTGCATACAACCATAAAGAGTTTCAATCTCCACCTCAATGTTTCAGAGCTTGAGATCTGATGCCTTCCTCCCTTCACTTTCCAAAGATGATACTTTTTCTTTAAGCCTCCAAAGGGACGAGGCAAATTTTGAACTAGTCAACACATTAGAATCATCCTGATAAGGAGTCCAGTTTTCCCAGGTAAGTATATGGAATTCCTCTCAAGATCAACCTATGAAGGGTTATATTTGAAGGGTGTACTAAGATTTCCTTCCGACTGACCCAATTCTAAAAAAATGGGAAAATTATCTGAACAATGAATTGAACCAACACATGAATGATATGAACCAATGTATTGAAGGATATTATGATGCACAATGAAGTGATCAAGACATTTTGAAACCCCATCTTTACCACTTCGTTTATTTCTCCATGTCGGGATTAATTTAATTGGTTCAACATCAACCAAGCTAGTCAATTCGAACTTGTTAATGAAAAAGCAGCCTAGTTTTTTTTCATGGGATAGCAGTCCACAAATTTCTTCCTTGCTATATTTAAAATTTAGATCATCGCAAATGATAAGGTATTCAGTTCAAAGATAATTTAGGGAAAACAATAGAGTACAAAAGGCCTCCTTATCGTCATAAGGACCATAAAGGTTGATAATGGTAATATTTTAATCCAATTCCTTGTTGAAGACCTTTGTACAAAGCCTTGAATCAATTGGAAAACAATTTAAAAGGTCATAGTTAGATGACAGACCAGTGATAAGACCTACAAAATTCCCATCAGAATCCACACCATAGAAACCCCATCTCAAGAACAATTTTCCCAACTCAGAAATAATAGGTTCATTGCAACTCATCGATTCTTGAACTAATATTATATCAAGCCAATCCACATCAACAAGTCTCTTCAAGGAGAGTTTTTTGGACATCCTCCCCATGCCCCTCATATTAATAGACATAATTTTCATGGTGAACCCACCTTGGGGATATGCCGACTCTAAGAACCCCTGAGATTATTATTTCTCTTCCTCATGACACTTCATGAGAAGAACAATCATGTGCATATTTTAACACTAGTTTACAACTATATTTACCATGAACAAACTCTTCAAGGACATCAAACCCCAATCCCCCAAAGAGAATGTGGCACTGAAAATTTACCTGGGGTCTTAAAAGATATGATTCCTGACTAGAGGATACCGAGAGAGATCCCAAAGAAATGACCTTGTGGTCGCTAGTAGGCCGACAGGTGGAACACTCAGTGTCCTTTTTAAGGTCAACAACAAAATAAATTTCATCTTTACCCATAGCAACGATAATATACGAGGCCAACCCTACAAAGAGAAAATCCCTAGATCAACCCGATGCACATGAATAGTATTCCCAAAGGGAGAAAGAATAGAAAGTGAAGTAGAATTTTGAGTATGAAAATTCTTACCCGAAGCCCGAGGTGACATCACACTACTGGTCCAAAGTGCTTCCAACTTGCTCCATTGATCGAAGAGGTCCAAATTATCTCCAAAATTATCCACCTCAGAACTACCCTCCACTTTTCCCGGCACACCTCCAATCACTTGTATGGGGATGTCCCTAACACAAAAGTCATTCTTTACACACATCTTTATGGAACCAATATATTGGTCTTTGTTATGCCCTTGCCCCATGTTTTTCGTTTGATATTGCAATCCTTACCTCTAATGCCGACATTGCATCACCATGAATTTTTTTGCGAAAGGTGAATTCATAGTCGGTTAGAATGTGGCCCGCCTTGTGACAACGTGAGAATTGAAATGGAACATTGATGTAATCCAATGGATGTTATAATATTTCCCCCCGACACTAGTTCCATATATTCAAAAAGGCCCTGACGAGGTTCCAAAGCCACTAGGATTTACACCACAGATATGTAATTAATGGATTTGTAACTTACATTAGAGGTAATAAAAGTTCCCAAATCCTCTCCAATTGCCTTCATCTTAGAATTCATCCAAAATTCGAGAGGTAAGTTGAGAAGATTTATCTAGGTAGACATACTGGATAAAACTTCCTACATATCATAAAAAAGCAGGTGCTAGGGCTTTTCACAAAACAAATAGAGACCCCAATATAAACTGTTGATTAAGGTTGGTTGGCATTGATGTCAACCCTTGAAGAAAGCCCCGTAACACAAAGGTTTGGGTAATGGACCCAATATTGTTTGATGTAAATATGACTCATTATTGTTTTGTCATGGTTGATAAGAAATAAATATGGATGAACTCCAAAGTGGTCCCCTTATGGTGAAAGCCCTCACGGGAAGATGCTTTGCGGAGTAAGAGAACCCATGCTTAATTGTGGAATAATGAGATGAAGGAAAATAAATTTGTCAGGGAAACTATCCTATATGGATAGTTCTTGTCATGTCATTTCTGGTGGTATGTAGAACTTCACATAACTCCTCACGGTTAGAGAGTTATGACCATGTGAAGTTGGAGAACCCAGGTTTGGGTAATGGACCCAAGTTTGTTTGATGGATAACGATATGATTTTTTCTATATTTGAAGGTAATACTATTATATATGGATATTACATGTCATTCCATATCTGGCGGTATGTGGAATGTCACATAAATCCTCACGGTTTGAGAGTTATGGCCTTACGAAGTTGGAGGACCCTCATATGTCATATAGAAGCCCCAAAAGGTCAAAGTAGTCAAAGTGGTTTAAGAGATTTTAAAAGGTAAATACTAAAGTGAAGTGATGAGTGTATTATAATTCAAAGTGAATAAAAAATAAATTATTTCAATAATAAATTTAATGGAGAAATTAGAAGTGGGTTAACCCTAAAATAAGGAAAGTGGGCCAAATGACCTAAAATATGTTTTTAAGGAAGCTACTAGGAGAGTATAAATAAGAGGCAAGGCTCTCTCATTTTAATCACACTTGAGCATATTGAATATATATAGGTGTCTGAGGTAACCAAGGATATCTAAGCTGAATTTATGAGGGAAGGTGAAGAAAATAAGGCCAAAATGCAAGGAAGGATAAATTCTTTTGATGGTGCTTTCTAAGGTATGTTATTTACAGGTCATCTCACCATTTTCACTATAAATTTGTTTCTATAATGATTCAGACCGTGAAATTGCTATTCCATTGAAAAAACATACCCAAGTATCTGTGGTAAACAATTCATCTTGTGGTCGTTGTATTTTTGGAGTTACACTCCGTGGAAAATAGGGTTTGTGGCTAGTCGTGAAACTAGTCAAAACATGTGTTTTGAGTAAAAACGTCATAAATTATTCATAACAGATCCAAATTCAATGAGACCAAATGTGTTGGTTAGGGTACAATATTTAGTATGATTTGTAATAGTTTCATATCAATTCAACAAATATTTCATGCGGGTCACGCTCTACAAGGTCACTCTCTAGAATAAGCCAAAATTCAGCAAGGTATGCCATTTTTGTTATAATTCCTTTTTTGAGAGGTTTCAAGTAGTGACACCTGGAGGAATTGCATAAAACAAATTGAAGAAAATTGTGTATTGGTTTCATATCTTTATACGTTACAGGTTCAAAGTTATGATTACTTCAAGTTAGGGTTGTTGACTAATCCAAAACTAGGCATGTGAGACTAAAGAAAAGTTTGATGAAAATGGTAGTCTCTTGTTGTTAAAGTTAAGGAAGGTTTGAATGAATGTGATCATATACACCAAGTCTATTACAGAGCTACAAATCATATTTGGATGATGAAATTGATGAGGGCTTTTGGTTGAGGTACATGTTGAGTACATGGTTGAGACAAGTAGTTGATGAGTTGGCACACACATGAGGCGTATAGTTGATGATGTTGGTACATATTGATGAGTCATAGTTGATGAGTAGTTGACACATGATTGGTACATACTTGGTACATAGTTGTATGCACTTGTTTATGGTACAGGTTGATTATAGGTTGTTTGGTACAGGTTGGTGCATGGTTGATGCACTTGTTTATGGTACATGTTGATTACATGTTGAGGTACAGGTTGATGCATGATTGATGCATGGTTCAGATTGATTGGTATAGGTTTACAACGATATATCTCACAGTGATAGTGTGACAATGGTTCCATCATTCTACTTCTACTTCAGGGTGGCAGGACAGGGCAATGATAGGTGGTTGTAGCCACCTTCTAGTTGTAGTCGGAGAACATAGGGGGTTGTAGCCTCCTTCTGGTTGTATCCAGAGAATTGGGGAGTTGGAGCTTCCCTCAGGTTGTAGCCTAAGAAACTGGGAGGTTGGAGCCTCCTTCCAGTTGCAGCTGGAAAACAAAGTAAGTTGGTGCTTCCAATGAATGTAATTCTTCAAGACATAAAAGAAAAAACATTCCGTGGTTTTCTCCCGATTTGAGTTTCCACGTAAAACACTGGTGTACTGTGTATGTGTGTGATTGTTTATTTCTTACTACTCATTATTGGATAATAATTCTACATTGATATAACAATTGAAGAAAAAAGATTATAATTATGCTATTACTGATTCATCCCCCCTCTTAGTAATCCAATAATTGGTATTAGAGCAGGTTCCTTCAGAAATCAGTTTAACCACTGAAAGGTAGATCATGGAGAGTACCAACTCGTATAAAAATGGAATACCACAGTTTGATGGACATAAGTATGCTTTTTGAAGCATAAGGATGAAGAAATATATACAGGCACAGGGATTTCAAGTTTGAAAATCAATTGTAGATGGATACACAACACCAGCAGTTCCACCAACAAATGACAAAGCAGTGAAACTTGGTGAGAATAATTCCAAAGCCAAAAATGCACTTCTGAATGGTCTTAGTGATACTATATTCACCAAAGTTGCAAATTGTAATTTTGCTAAAGATATTTGGGACAAGCTTCGAAATATTTATGAAGGAGATTCAAAAGTCAAAGAAGCAAAGCTTCAAAATTACATAGGTCAGTTCAAAAAACTAAAAATGAAGGAAGATGAAGATATCACAACCTAATTATTACGAGTCGATGAAATAGTGAATGCAATCATAGGATTGGGAGAAGAAATCGAAGAATCTGAAATTGTTCAAAAGGTACTAAGATCTCTTCCTATGAGATTCAACCCTAAGATATCAGCACTAGAAGAAAGATTGGATCTAAAGTCAATAAGCATGGATGAACTGCATAGAATATTCACAGCATATGAGATGAGAACTGAACAGGAAAATCCAGATGTAAAAGAACCAACCTTCAGAGCATCCAAAAGATTAAATCAAAAGAAAAAGGAACAAGAAGAATGTAGTAGCAACAACGACGTCTTAGAAGATGATGAGGAAGTGGTCAACTTCGTCAAAAGACTGAACAAGGGAACCAATGATAGGTATAGAGGTAAGCTTCCTTTAATTTGTTTTAATTGTGATGGTATTGATCATTTTGCTAACAAATGTCCTCATAAGAAAAAGAGAAATGATGAAGGTTACTCAAAAGACAGACAAACATATAAAGGTAAAATAACTGCAAAGAAAGTTTTCAAGAAAATCTTTTGCACCAAAGAAGACATCTCATCATCAGATGAAGATGAAGTTAGTGACAATGAAATAGGGAGAGTTCTATTCATGGCAGTAGAAAACTCCGATAAAGAAGATTTCAAAGAAGAATATGAAGAAGCATATGAAGAATAAATTGAAGAGGCAGAAGTTGACTTCCGAGAAGAATTAATGAGTGCCATAGAAGTTATCAGAAGAGAAAAGAAGAAAAACAAGAAACTACAAGAAGAACTAGATAAGAAAAAA
>ML786927.1:678561-688858 GCA_009831015.1 Picea engelmannii | reverse complement strand
CTCGACAAAGTATTTCAGCTATCACTCTGTTCTAACTTCATACTTTGGGGGGCTCTCTGTTACACATTATTTTCGTCATCCCTATGACCGTTAATGATGTAAACCTATCTGTTGCCTTCAGAGGGGTCAGTGGCCTGAGTTCTCGAAGAGAGAAGGGAGAAGAACTTTTCCTGAGAAAAAAAGTTGCATTTTCCCTTGTAAAAACCCTATAAAAAAGGAAGTTCGCAGGTTTCTATATAGGCAGGGTGCGAGAATGCCTGATTCTCGCAGGTTGCACCATAGCTAGGGTGCGAGATGTTCGTAGGTTGCACTATAGGCAGGGTGCGAGAATGCCTACATGTGGGAAAAACAAGCGTTTTCTCGAATCTTCTAGAAGGAGAAACTTTTATGGTGAGGTGGCATCCGAATGGTTTGGATCTTACTCGCTTTCATGATTTAGTGGGATCATCCTAACCTTCTCACCTTATCCTCTTCAACTTATAAAAGGAGAGGATTTCTCATGGAGAAAGTTAGCTTTGGTTGGCTTGGAATTATTAGCTTGGTTGGAGTGGCTTTGAGATTTGCTTTGTCAAGATAGATTGTGAGTAGCTATGAGATCCATGGTCTCAGAATTATTGGAGTGAAAGTGTGTGGGGAACGAAGGACAGTTGGAAGGGACCTTACGACATCAAGGCCATGGTTGTAATCTCTCTTTCACATTTAATATGATACAATAATATGATTCTTTCCTATAAAGCTTGTTGTGTTTTATTGTATGATTCCTTGATCACATACATAGGTTTATATTGAGTTTATGCTATTGCTATCACTTTGGATGGTTGTGTTCTTTTGCAGGATCATCATTGTATGAGTGTTGGAATGGAGCTAGGATGGTGATGGTAAGAGGAAGCGACATTTAAACGATATGTCACCTATCCCTCTTTAGTTAGTAAATTCAATATTTAAACTTAAGGAAAGCGTCATGTTCTGGTGTGTTTTGTTCTAGATCTAGGTGGATCTAGGGAGATCAGTTAGTGTCTGCAGCGACCGATTTGTCCGATAACAAGAGAGGTGCACTATCTTGTTTGGCTATCTAGCCTAGGGTTTTCTTTCAGAATGATTCTCTGTCAAGGTTAAGGTGCTTGGGGGTGGCTTTGACCTATGGTTGGGTGACAATAGTGATATTGTCTATGGTTAAACAAGCACATCCATCATATTCTAATAGGTTATGGGCCCACACTTCCTTCATTCAGTCTAACCACTGGAAGGGAGCATAGCCATAAGGATACTAAGCTTATTGAAGAACTGTCGTTAGGGTTTCTAGTAGGAGCAGTTACCAAAGCATAGTCACTAGGGTTACTAGCAGGTGCAGTTGCAGAAACCCTAACCCTCTCGTTGAGACACCTTAAGTGAAGGGATTGACCTAATTTTTGGATAGACTAGTGCACCCTAGCCTAGTGCATCTTCTGATACTGTCAACAAGAAAAAATGTCAAGTTTGAGTTTTTGGTCAAATCTAGGGTTGACCCAGTCAAGGCAACCATGACTTACTCTATGAATTCAGAAAAAAATTTAGATGGGGATTCTAACTTCAAAGCGTGGAAGACAAGGATTGACCTCATCCTTGCCAAGAATAAAGTGCTAGATATCGTGAAAGGAAAGATTGTGGAACCAGAGTTTGAAGAAGGAAAAGAGAAGGAACCATAGAACATTGCAGTTATGGAGAAGTTCAAAGACAGTGACATCAATTCCATGAGTATCATAGTGGACTCTATAAAATACCACTTGATACCCTACATCTCCCATCTTGACTCATCTAAGAAGATGTATGATGCCCTAACAAACCTCTTCTCAGTCAGAAACATTGGACAAGTAATGAGTCTGAAGAATGAGCTCCGTGACATGAAGATGAATGATGGTGACAACATAACATCATACTTTGTGAGGATATCTCAGTTAAGATATCAACTACAAGCTATTGAAGAGCTCATCTCAGAGAAGGAACTGGTAAATATAGTACTCAACGGTCTTCCCAAGACATGGGATGCATTTGCCGCAAGTATGAACACAAGGAAGGAGTATCCTACATTCGAAGAACTTTGGACTTGCTGTGCACAAGAAGAATCAAGGATTAGTGCAAAAGAGAAACCTCAAAAGAAATACGATGATCATGCCTTCACAACAATATTCAAGAATTTCAGGAAGAAAAGGAAGTTTGGTTTAAGGAAGAAGCCAAATCAAGAGAAATATATGTCAGAAATACAATGCTTCAATTGTCAAAAGTATAGTCACTACAAGAATCATTATCCCGGGATGAAGAAAAGGAAGGAGACACACGAAGCATTAGTTTCCAAAGAAAAGGAACCTTCAAAGAAGATTAAGCAGGATGAAACAAACTTCTTCTTCTAAGACAAGGTAAACAACACTCTTCATAGTTCTTGTACATACCATGTGTTCTGTACATATCTTGCATATCTATTTCTTCAAAGAGAAACTATACTTATGGAAGAACAACAAGATAAGGATTGCTACAAGTCAGACAATACACATGAAAGGATGAAGTACATCAAAAACCCTTGGTAACAATTCATGTGGAAGTTATTATCAAGAATCAATCTTGAAGAAACCTAGAAGAAGTAAACACAGAAAGAAGTCAACAATCAAGAGGAAATTGGAAAAAGATTTGTGACACTTTGCAGAAGGCAATAAGGATGTAGACAGAAGCGTGGACTCTCCTAGATGGAGGGAGCCGATTATATTATCAAAAGAAGAACATGCATTCATGCATGAAGCAAGGATTAGAAGGGAGCTAATCCTAAATTATATGATCCATTGAAGAGGATGAAGTATCTATCCATGGTAGCAACCATGAAAAGCAACACGTGTTCAGTGCGACTTAAGAAGAATTCTTCTTTGAAAAGAAGCCTTAAAGTAATCCCTGGTTGTCCATCGACATCCATGATCCTATGATGAAAGAAATAAGTTGGAATCTTCAGAGCACGGAATCTATAGAAAACTCCATGAACTCAAGATCTAAAGAGAAACATGAGGAAGAACATGAAGATTCCAAGAGACAAAGAAAAGACAGAACAACCAGTCAGTGTATCGAGAAACACAAGACTACCAGCCTGATATGAACTCACTAAAAGAAATCAAGCAGAGGAACTGAAAGTTGTGATGAAGAAAAGTGTATGGAAGACTTATGAATGAAAGCATTGCAAGATCTAGAACTAGAGGTTCTCCCAGATGGAGGGAGAAGACTATGATGATTGCTTGTAAACCAAACATACCTCTATATGAGCTAGTATATCATTCATAATATCCATAGGTTGGAGTTTACATGTAGAGCAACCTCAAAGGATTTGAGGTATACCAAAAGAGACCCTTGTATGCATATGGAAGAAGATCTTGTATGGATTCAAACAACTTGGTGCAAAGCCTTCAATACACAACAAAAGCGTGGTGAAAATATTTCTAAAATAGAAATATTGTATCAGAATGGTTACTCATAAATCCAGGATGATGGATTGTTAATCCATGACAAACTCTCATAGATATGTTCCAGTTTGAGCCCTACCATGATGTTATGAGCTAGCAGGACACAAAAGATGAATCCAACAAATATATACTACATTGATCAGAGCTATATGAAGCCTTCAGAGAAAACCAGTTTCTAGAAGGACTGAAGTACATTGAGATCAAGCATTACACTCTCCATGATGAAGTTCATAAAAGAGAAAGTGGTTCTCCAATATATATCTCCACAGATGAGCAGATAAGCAAACATTTTGGTGAAGCCTCTGTCCAAGATGAAAAAGTTTGTGTACTCAAGCTGGAGCTCGTGGAGACGACTTCCTTATTGAAAAAGGAAGAAATGACTCCCAGGTTGGGAGGGAGCACTGATGTGTTATTGATTTATGGACAGTCATTTTTCAAGTTCAAAAAATGGTCTAGGATGAGCAGTTACTTTCTAGTTCGGAAAGTGGTTTGAGATTTCTGACGGACATGCATTTTCCAGTTCAGAAAATGGTCCAGATCGAACGATCATTTTTCTAATGAAAAGGGTTCGATGGATTGCTGATGTACCATAGACATCGATTCCCCTTGTGGTTAACATAGGGAATGGTCTAGGACAATGTCTCTTCTTGACGGTCACTCTTAGTAGTGGTCAAGAAGACTGGTCTGCCTCGCCAGGCAATCATTCTTTCGAAGCTCATAATTGTGAGAAGTTTCGAAGAATAGTCCATTTTGGAGGTTGGTGCAGGACAATCATTTCCTTTGGAAATGGTCCGGACAGTCATTCCCTAGAGAAAATTCATTCTCTCCAGGCTGCACTTTGTTTAGTGCTGGAGGAATGGCCCAGATAGGTGAATGGTCCAGGTTCAACAATCAGGGATATGCATTCCCTAGGGCAGATTCATTCTCTCCAAGTTGCACTTTGTTTAGTGTCGGAGGAATGGCCCAGATAGGGAATGGTCCAGGCTCAGAAACTGAGACAATTGTTCTTCCTTGCTTGAGAAGAATAGTCCAGATAGCTCATCATTGATGTTTTACCTTCTGAGGGTAGATGCTCTTCCAGATCTCACAGATGTGAGTGGAAGAATGGCCTAGATGACTCAGTTTATATCATAACAATGTTTTCTATGCAGGTTGATTTAAGATGATATGATTGTTATGGAGACTGTATGTCTCCGAACAGTAGATGTATACCACTATGGTGGATGTGTTCCACTGATTGTGACTATATGTCACTGATCAAGTATCCGTGTGCTACTTGGTGTGGTAGTGTACCACTAGATAGTATTTGTGTACTACTATGGATAGACACAGTTGTGTTGTATTGAATGACATTGTTCTGATTGCCTTGAAGACTATCAGTAGTGTTGGAAAATGTTTAATCAGCTAGATGGATGATCAATGGATAGAGATTTCCCAGACAGAAAATGGTCTAGGACATTTATTCTTCTAGGACATATGTGCAGATTAGAAGAATGGTTCTTGTGTCACTCTTTGGAGTGAGTGACTTATCCAACATCATGTATGATTACTCAGATGGAGTATGGTTTCGAGAGATGATGCAGTTGATGACACTGATAGTGATGATGGTGCTCATGATCTAGTCATGAGATAGTCTATACAACTATGTTGATGCTACCAAGTGAATGGTATGTTTGTGTTCAAGACCATTACCTTCAATACCTCCCTAGCTAGGAGGGAGTGTTGATATTATGGTAGCTGTGCGAGGTATTTACCTCCATGTGTAAACCTGACGAGAATAGAATATTTTGGGAAGCATGAAGAAACCCTAATTAGTTGGCTAATAACCCTAGAAGACAAGTCGACTCAATAGGATAACTTGTATTAGGTTATTAACCTCCAAGAGAAGAAGTCAGTTAAAGGAAATATTATATACTAAGTTAATAGGCACCCAGAATGAGAAGTCGGCCCAGGCAGTTTGCCAGATTTAGTATAAATATAGGAGGCTAGTATTCATTCTGGCAGGCATTTTCAAAATTGCAGAAGCAACACTTGTGCGCATTGCAGTTGGCCAGTTTGTGCACAAGTTTATAGGAGAGCTGCCGTTGTAGCTGCTGCAACTAGCAGATTTTGGTTTTGGCTTGGACTATCTCTTGGTTATGTTTTGGACTCTCTGATCAACTCTTGTTTGGTGCGCTATTCTTGGAGTGAGAGGTGCGATATCTTGTTTGGCTATCTAGCCTAGGGTTTTCTTCCGGAATGATTCTCTGTCAAGGTTAAGGTGCTCGGGGGTGCCTTCGGCCTATGGTTGGGTGACAATAGTGATATTGTCTATGGTTAAACGAGCACATCCATCATATTCTAACAGATACCACCAGGGGACTCTCACCAGTTGGATTCCGGGTTAAGGATTTGGTCAGGAAGGTTACTCTCCTTCACTACACTAGAAATAATAGAAATCCCCTCTTTCCACTAATCCCAAGGCCTCCATGAGCTTACCAGGTGCCTTCCCAATCAAATTTCCTCTGCTCAAGGGAGTCCCTTCACTGCTACATAGTCCCTCAATTCCCTCCCCTTACCAGTGCGGTTTCTTTCCAGCAAACACCAACTCCTGACCCTCTCTTCTCTAGTCTAGATTTGGGTATTCTCTATTCCAATGTTGACCATTCATGTTCTGGGAAAGCTTCCTATTTTCTTCATTAAAAATTCCTATTTTCCTCATGAAAACTTCCCAAGTTTCTCTATTCTAGTCTGAATTGGGTTCTCCCTATCGAGCCCTCTTTCTCATTCATGATGCCACATTACTTTTGCGTCTTTCCTTCCTCTTCCTGCCTATTTCTAATCTAGAAAATTCTCCTTTTTTCCCTTGGGTTCCGCAACTTGCTTCTATCAGAAGAAACCCTTGGGTTAAGCTCTCGAATTGAAGGGGCACTTACAGGGTACTTTTGGCTGACAACTTCAGCCAACCCCATCACTCCTCCGAGTACAATATTTTTTGGAGGGAGTCGTAACTACCCCAACCACCTTATCTAATGCCATTAACGAGATTTATTTTGAACAATGCGAACAAGGTACTTTAGATGAGTTGGTCATTCGAGGTTATGTAGGTGTATGTTGGGCTTCTAGGATAGCTTCCTATTTTCTTCACATAAACTTCCCAGTTTCCCCTTTCATCAATTCCCACTTGTGGTATCATGGCTAGTACTGCAAGGCTTCCCCTTAGTCAGTTGGTAGGTGTCTCAATTAAACATAAAACACAATTATAATGTTCATAAATTACAATTCATGAAGTCTTAAGCATGATTACAAACTTGGGGGAAAACGAGGTGTTGCATTCCCCTCCCCTTTAAAGGAAACACCGTCCTCAGTTTTTATAACACCGTATACACACTTTTATACAATAAACAAAAATGGATATACCATTCTCATGGAATCCTCGCGTTCCCATGTGGCCTCATATGCTCCAAAGTGATTCCATTGCACCTTGACCTACATGATGGCTCTGTTTTAGAGCAATGTCTCTTTCTTACCTAGGATGCATTAAGGATTGGGTTGGAATTCTCCCTCTGGTTCCACCTGTATCAAAATCCAATGAATATTGTGATTATAATCATGAATACACTTCTTTAATAAGGATACATTTAACACATTTTGAGCTTTAACAATAGGTGGTAGAGAAAGTATGTATGCCACTGGTCCCACTCTTTCTTAGACTTAAAATGGTCCACAAAAGCGGGCCGTCAACTTGGCACAAATTCCCATTCTTATAGAGCTCCTCTTGGGTTTCACCCTGATACACACATGATCTCCCACCTTGAATTCCTTGTGAGTTCTTTGTTGGCAAATTCTTAACAGGTAGAGTATGCTTGTCATTGATGGCAAGTACAACAGTGAATATGGCAGGATCAGAGTGTGCATCGATGGACAAACAGGAACAACGAAGGCTCAGCAGGAATTAGCGCAGAGTCGAAATTCTTCCAAGTAAGAAGGATGTGTAAGCTTGGAGGAGAAGCGTCGCTGATCGTTGGATCCCATCCAAAATTCCCGACAGCATGAGGGCCGTCAGATCTGAATAAAGACAAGAAGAGTGCGCTGAAGAGGAGGATAGATCTCAGGCATTAGATCTGAGCGCAGGATCCGACCACCGTTGGATCGGGGAAAATCTACACGGTGTTTAAAGTGTAAGGAGAAAAAAGGCTCACAAAATCCCGAAAGCAGGAGGACCATCCATCTCAAGGGGTTATGTGGACCATTGATCCAATTCCCTGTCAGGGTTTTGAGGATCGCGAATTAAAGAGGTCAAAGAATAATAACCACAGGACTCGCGAAATCGCGATATGCGATACCCCGATATAATCTCGACCATTGGATCAAGGACAAATATGGACCGTTGATCCCAATTCTTTTCGGAGTTTCGGGGATCGAGAGTTGGACATGTCAAAGATTATTGACATAAGGAATGTCGAAATCGCGATATGCGAATTCACGAAAAGATCTTGACCGTCAGATCACCAAGGAATGTGGACCATTGATCAAGCATGAAGAAGGCCTATGAAGTGTCGAAATCATGACAAGATCTGAACCATTGGGTCCATAGGACACGTGGCGAAAGATCATCATGTCGCTGACTGGAAAGTCAAAGGAACGGGGTTTGATCTTAGCCGTCAGATCAAGGTTTGATCTTGACCATTGATCCGACTCCATCTCGGAGTCTCGGTTATCGTGACTTGGAGTGATGAGACCCTTCATCACAGGAACTGCGAGATGCGAATTCACGAAAAGATCTGGACCGTCAACACACCAAGATTCTGGACCGTTGATCCAACTCCATCTAGGAGTTTCACCTATCGCAACTTGGAGTGACGAGAACCTCCACCTAAGGAACAACGAGATGCGAGATCACGAAAGCGTCTTATGCATAAGGTTGTGGTCACAGCCCTTGGTCACAAGAAGGGAAGGAGTCAGTCTAGATAAGCTCCATTTCGGGGTTTAGGAGATCACGACTTGGAGAGTCGAGATGCCTCATCTCCAGATTCACGAAACGCGAATTCACAAAAATCACTTTAATCATAAGCGCTTGGTCATGGCCATGGTCATATAGAGGAAGGAGCTAGCATAGAAAAGCTCTGTATCGAAGCTTCGGAGATCATGACTTGAAGTGTCAAGACACTTGGGCATAGGAATGTCGAAATGCCGAAACCCGATTTAAAGGCAAGATTAATAAAGTTCATCTAACGACGCACATAAACCTGAAGGAGATCGGAGGGCCATTGATGCACGACGCAGTGAAACTGCCAGAAACCATTGATGACGTCTGCTAGAGAATTTGAAGAGATATCTGTGTGATTGCCAGAGGAGATGAAGAGTCTCCAAGCTTCGTCTAGTGAAGGAAGACTATTCTTAGAAGGGATTGACAGATGGGTGAGCGTTGAAGTCTGTAACTGAAACATAGAAGGTGAGCTCGACTGTCACAGAGAAGACGAAGAGTCTCAAACTGCCAGAGAGGCTGAGGAATCTCAGTACAACATACAATGAAGTTGAACTTGTGGGAAAACCGCCAGAGAAGCTGAAGAGTTACCATGATGATCAGGAAGAGCACTAGAGAGGTGGAGGATATCGACGCAGAGTCAGCATGCAGAGGCATTACGAACATTGCATGCACAAGGTGCACAAAAGCTATAAATACACGGTACAAGGAAGAGAAGGGGTTGTTGTTGCTGTGATTGTTGTTGATGAAGGTGATTCTTGTGTGAAGGAGGAGAGTGCAGCAGCTGAAGAGCACATAAGAGGAATTGTGCAGTGAATGGACATGGCGCACAGAGCATAACAAGCGGAAGAACAGACAACGCAAGTGATGTGTGCAGAAAGGCGATGAGGTAGACAGAGCAACGAAATGCAGCAGAACAGTGATGAGTCTGGTAAGCCATTGTTGAACCTCATATCACTGTAATAAGTTTTAGTAGCAAATATTCATATTTCAGGGTGGTTGGGAGGAGCTAGGGAGGACTTGTGTCCTCAAAGGTTCAAGTGGGTGCTTGAACACAAGGAGTTGGAGCTTCCTTCTAGTTGGTGCTAGAAAAACCAGGGAGTTGGTGCTTCCTTCTAGTTGGTGCTAGAGAAACCAGGGAGTTGGTGCTTCCCTCTAGTGGGTGCTAGAGAAGATAGAGAGTTGGTGCTCTCAGCAAGTTTCAGCTTGCAAAAGTGAGGTTGTAGCCTCATTATGAGTTGGTGCTCATATGTATGATACTGTAAAGAATGTAACCATTACTTATCATATAAAAAAAAAGAGGTTTTTACCCTGCATGGGTTTCCTCAGGAAATATCTGTCTCTTTGTTTCTCATATATGCGAATGATGTTGAAAGTGCCATTGTTTATTTCCCTGCATTATTGTGATCATCATTCAGTGTCTCTACAAAGAGTTTAAAAGAACCATAATTGTTTAAGCACGGTAACAACTGATTCACCCCCCCCTCTCAGTTGTCTAACAATTGGTATCAGATCCGACCCCTTTTATCTAAGGGTAGATCCTAGAGCTTAAACATGCCAAGCCATGAAGGAAATTCAACCAATAAGGCCCCTCTATTCAATGGGACAAACTTTGCCTTCTGGATAGTTAGAATGAGAACCTACATAATGGATTTAGGCGCAGATGTCTGGGATGTGTTAGAGACTGGTTATGTAAATCCAGTTGTGCTAGATAATAAGGATGACAAACTAGAATTTAGCTTCAACGCTAAGGCTATGAATGCTATCTTGAGTGGGCTTGCAGAAGCAGAATTTGTAAAAGTTATGCACCTAGGAACCGCCAAAGAAATGTGGGACAAACTCATTAACAGTTATG
>ML786927.1:633532-674979 GCA_009831015.1 Picea engelmannii | reverse complement strand
CAAGTGCCATCAGTGTGTCTAAAAATCCTGTCCTCCACTCCAAGACAAAACATATTCCCATAAAATATAATTTTTCTGAGAGAGAAGGTCACCAATCAGATTGTTCAGGTCCATTACATTCCCACTACAGAACAAATTGCAGACATCTTTACTAAGCCCCTAGCCAAGATACCGTTTGAATATCTCAGACAAAAGCTGGGTGTCATTTCGTTTCACACCTAAAAAGTCCATCTTGTTAGGGGGATTTTTTCATTGTTTGAATGTTTAATGCCTCCTAAAATTCCTGCAATAGCTCAGGGGGAGCATGTCTCTTCTTTGAATTGATGTCAAAGGGGGAGAAAAGAATTCGGGTGCCTTAGTTGCCATCAATGCCAAAGGGGGAGATTGTTGGTAAATGCTTAACATGTAGCGTATGCTTGTCATTGATGGCAAGTACAACAGTGAAGATGGCAGGATCAGAGTGTGCATCGATGGACAAACAGGAACAACGAAGGCTCAGGAGGAATTAGCGCAGAGTCAAAATTCTTCCAAGTAAGAAGGATGTGTAAGCTTGGAGGAGAAGCGTCGTTGATCGTTGGATCCCATCCAAAATTCCCGACAACATGAGGGCCGTCAGATCTGAATAAAGACAAGAAGAGTGTGCTGAAGAGGAGGATAGATCTCAAGCGTTAGATCTGAGCGCAGGATCTGACCACCGTTGGATCGGGGAAAATCTGCACGGTGTTTAAAGTGCAGGGAGAAAAGAGGCTCACAAAATCCCGAAAGCAGGAGGACCATCCATCTCAAGGGGTTATGTGGGCCGTTGATCCAATTCCCTGTCGGGGTTTCGAGGATCGCGAGTTGAAGAGGTCAAAGAATAATAACCACAAGACTCGCAAAATCGCGATATGCGATACCCCGATATAATCTCGACCGTTGGATCAAGGACAAATATGGACCGTTGATCCCAGTTCTTTTCGGAGTTTCGGGGATCGAGAGTTGGACATGTCAAAGATTATTGACATAAGGAATGTCGAAATCGCGATATGCGAATTCACGAAAAGATCTTGACCATCATATCACCAAGGAATGTGGACCGTTCATCAAGCATGAAGAAGGCCTGTGAAGTGTCGAAATCACGACAAGATCTGAACCATTGGGTCCACAGGACACGTGGTGAAAGATCGTCATGTCGCTGACTGGAAAGTCAAAGGAACGGGGTTTGATCTTAGCTGTCAGATCAAGGTTTGATCTTGACCATTGATCCGACTCCATCTCGGAGTCTTGGCTATCATGACTTGGAGTGATGAGACCCTTCATCAAAGGAACTGCGAGATGCGAATTCACAAAGAGATCTGGACCGTCAACACACCAAGATTCTGGACCGTTGATCCAGCTCCATCTCGGAGTTTTGCCTATCACAACTTGGAGTGACGAGAACCTCCACCTAAGGAACAGCGAGATGCGAGATTGCAAAAGCGTCTTATGCATAAGGTTGTGGTAACAACCCTTGGTCACGAGAAGGGAAGGAGTCAGTCTAGATAAGCTCCATTTCGGGGTTTCGGAGATTGCAACTTGGAGAGTCGAGATGCCTCATCTCCAGATTCACGAAACGTGAATTCGCGAAAATCACTTTAAGCATAAGCGCTTGGTCATGGCCATGGTCATATAGAGGAAGGATCTAGCATAGAAAAGCTCTGTATCGAAGCTTCGGAGATCGTGACTTGAAGTGTCAAGACACTTGGGCATAGGAATGCCGAAATGCCGAAACCCGATTTAAAGGCAAGATTAAGAAAGTTCATCCAACGACGCAGATAAACCTGAAGAAGATCGGAGGGCTACTGATGCATGACGCAGTGAAACTGCCAGAAACCATTGATGACGTCTGCTAGAGAATTCGAAGAGACCTCTGTGTGATCGCCAGAGGAGATGAAGAGTCTCCAAGCTTCGTCCAGTGAAGGAAGACTATTCTTAGAAGGGATTGACAGATGGGTGAGCGTTGAAGTCTGTAACTGAAATAGAGAAGGTGAGCTCGACTGTCACAAAGAAGACGAAGAGTCTCAAACTGCCAGAGAGGCTGAGGAATCTCAGTACAACATACAGTGAAGTTGAACGCGTGGGAAAACCGCCAGAGAAGCTGAAGAGTTACCATGATGATCAGGCAGAGCACTCGAGAGGTGGAGGATATCGGCGTGGAGTCAGGATGCAGAGGCATTGCGAACATTGCATGCACAAGGTGCACAAAAGATATAAATACACGGTACAAGGAAGAGAAGGGGTTGCTGTTGCTGTTGGAGGTTGCTGTGATTGTTGTTGATGAAGGTGATTCTTGTGTGAAGAAGGAGGAGAGTGTAGCAGCTGAAGAGCATAGAAGAGGATATGTGCAGTGAATGGACATGGCGCACAGAGCATAACAAGTGGAAGAACAAACAATGCAAGTGATGTGTGCAGAAAGGCAATGAGGTAGACGGAGCAACGAAATGCAGCAGAACAGTGATGAGTCTGGTAAGCCATTGTTGAACCTCATATCACTGTAATAAGTTTCAGTAGAAAATATTCATATTTCAGGGTGGTTGGGAGGAGCTAGGGAGGACTTGTGTCCTCAAAGGTTCAAGTGGGTGCTTGAACACAGGGAGTTGGAGCTTCCTTCTAGTTGGTGCTAGAAAAACCAGGGAGTTGGTGCTAGAGAAACCAGGGAGTTGGTACTTCCCTCTAGTGGGTGCTAGAGAAAACAGAGAGTTGGTGCTCTCAGCAAGTTGCAGCTTGCAAAACTGATGTTGTAGCCTCATTATGAGTTGGTGCTCATATGTATGATACTGTAAAGAATGTAACCATTACTTATCATATAAAGAAAAAGAGGTTTTTACCCTGCATGGGTTTCCTCGGGAAATATCTGTCTCCGTGTTTCTCATATATGCAAATGATGTTGAAAGTGCCATTGTTTATTTCCATGCATTATTGTGATCATCATTGAGTGTCTCTACAAAGAGTTTAAAAGAAACATAATTGTTTAAGCACGATAACAACTGATTCACCCCCCCCTCTCAGTTGTCTAACATTCTTTTTCTATATGGATAGCTTTTCTGTATGTCCTGGGCCACTTTTATGTTCTGCTTTTTTCTTATCACTTCTTTTTCCATCACTCTTAATAGGTCTGGTCCAAGCATGATCCTATCCATTGGATTGTCCCAAATAATTGGAACACTGCACTTTCTTCCATATAGAGTCTCAAATGAGCTCTTATTCAACGATTCTTGATAATCGTTGTTGTAGGAAAACTCTACCAAAGGTAGATATTCTTTTCATTGCTTGGGTTGATGCATGACATGCATCCTTAGCATATCTTCGAACACTTTATTTACCCTCTCGGTTTGTCCATCTATTTGAGTATGGTAGTCTGTGTTTAATGCTAGTTTCGTTCCAAAGCCTGCAAATAAGCCCTTCCAGAAATTCAAAGTGAATTTCACATCTCGATCTGAAATAATGGTCTTGGGCATACCATGCAACCTAAAAAATTATTTTATATAAACATCAACAACATCTATAGCTTTAAAAGTGGACTTATTTGGAATAAAATGAGTTTCCTTGCTAAACTTATCCACCACTACCATGATTTCATCATGCTGCCTAGCTGTTCTTGGAAACCCTATGATGAAGTCCATGGAAATTATCTCCCCACTTCCACTCTAGAATTTATAATGGTTGCAACAATCGTGTCGGGTAATTGTGTTCAAATTTTACTTGTTGACACTCCAAGAACTTTGCGATGTATTCTGCAACATTTGTTTTTCATTCTCGGCCAACAATACAATTGTCTTGTTGTTGTTATCATCTTCTCATACCCAGGGTGACCCGCATAAGGTCTCCTATGAAAATCAACCATTATGAGGCTTTTCATCTATGATGAATTAGGTACATATAGTCTATTGTTATACATTAACAACCCATCTATTGTGAGATGGTATTCCTCATACTTTTTCATGTTTGGCTCTCGTTGAAAGCTTTCTTTTACCATACTAAAATGCTTATCACCTTGCAAGAGAATCATAATTCTTCATTTAATGTTAGAATCACACATGCTTGTGGTTGCTAGGTGCACTGTCTGCACACTTCAGCCGAATGCATTTACCACTCGATTTTCATGTCCTTTTATATGTTTGATCTCGAAATTGAATTCACTGATTAGTACCATCCACCTGACATGTATGGAATTCAATTGTGGTTGATCAAATGGATAGTTTAGTCCACAATGATCTGTAATGTGTCCTTCCAAGCAGAGAATGTCTCCACATATTTAACACGTGCACAATGGTTGTAAGCTCCAAATTATGAGTGACATATTGATGCTCATGCTCATTTAGTTTGCTTGATTCATAGCAAATCACATGTCCCTATTGCATAAGGACTTCACCAAGTACTTCCTTGCATGCATCAATACAAACTAAGAAATATTTTTCAGGGTCTGGGATTTTTAAGACACAGGCATTGGTCAAGAGTCATTTCAGCTATTGAAAGTTGGCCTCACATTCTGTTGACCATACAAACTTCATCCCTTTCCTATGAAATGAGGTAACGAGATGACTGACCTTGGAAAATCCCTTAATAAAACTCCTATAATATCCAACTAATCCCATGAATGACCTTACCTCATATACATTTCGAGGGGCTGGCCAATCCATGATTTCCTTAATATTTTTGGGATCTACGATCGCTCCCTCTTCCAAAATTGTGTGACCCAAATACCCGATTTTCCTCTGGAAGAAGTCACATTTTCTATATTTGGCATATAGTTGGTGATCTCGTAGCCCCTGTAGCACCAACTTAAGATGCTACTCATGCTCTTCCTTGGTCTTAGAATATACTTGTTAGCGTCAGAAGTCACTCCTGGATTGCTTGCAGGAGCAGAGCCCAACGCCCATCAGTTTTATGTCACAATAGTTTTTAATGGGTGATCAGATGGGTAGAGACTCAGGAAGATATCACTCTAACTCAGGGATTGGGTCTAGTATGTAAGGAACAAAGGAGGTCTTGATCTAACTTCAGTCAGTGAGTTGATTTAAATATGAGCAGGTTGAAGACTTGGTGAGAGGAGTGAACAAACTACCTCAGGCAACAGACCTTTCAGTAGTTTGTAGAAGAAAAACGCTGAATGCAAGATCCTCTTGGTTCAGGGCTTCGAGAAACTAGAAGGGGGGGACTTGACTGGATCCTCCAATTCCAATTCATTCAGCGCTAAGAAAATCACAGATATCAATTAGAAACAATGCAACTGTTACAGTGATCCAACCTACATCATCCTATAACGGTTACAACTCGACTGGATCCTCCAATTCTGAGCTGCTCTAACACGGTGTAAACAAGGACGTGAAAGAAACTGACATTCATAAGGAAAGAAGTATCAAGAGTCCATGTATAACCAGAATAACAATGCTGCATTAAAGTTTTACAACCGAGAGCCTCGCTCAACCATCGATGCTTACAAAATACAAAAACTGAGTCTATATACTCAGAAAAATTTGCCTAACAGAGGCGCTCTCAGTCATCCAAGGCTTGGTGTCCCTTCAGTCAAATTCGGATGGATATCCTTCGTCATACGCCTCCTTAACTGCGCATGGCTCCTGCAAGGGGGGTAGCTAAGCCATTAAGTGCCGAGTTAGCATGTGTAGACCCCTCTGGCTAGTCGAAAAAATCGGTACACAGGGCCCTCCCGGGCAGACATCTTGCCAGACCCTCCATACCTTACACTTAATGAATGAGGAGGGGTTTCAACCACCCCTTCTCACCTTCATTTACTCTAAGCGAAAACCAGGATTGAGGTCGAATCAGATGGCACCTGGAGATCATGATGATTCCTTCTGCGACCAAACTCAATGCCTTTGGCCCCTCTTGCATAGCTCTTTTTATTTCCCAAGTGACCACGGGTTGTGACCCTGTGTTTATTCTCAAAGGCGCTTTTGGCGTTCGTGAATAGGAAGGAGATGATCCTTGCTTATCACAGTCGCGATGAGCGAAACGCCGAGATGGCTTAATTGGGCGCCATGCGTCCCTCTCATATCTAACGGTCCTGAACCTATTCGACGATGCTGTGGGCCCCAGGTCCTGGACGCTCTTGGCAATTTGCGCCTCGGGGATATGAAGGAGCTGCTGCTCGCAGCTCGAAGTCACGATGGGAGAAAAGGCGAAGAGCCTAATCGCGCACCAGATGTCACTTCGGATGGACGACTGAGACTGCTCCGTGATACTGCGGGCCTGACTCTGGGCACTTTCGGCGCTTTGGGGTTTGGGGTTTCGAGATGTAGAACGACATAGAACCCTCACCCTTCGATCTCCCGACTGCCAAAAAGCCGACGTGATTAGATCTCATGCCACGTGTCTTTTGGATGGACAACTACTATCCTTTCCTGCATGCAATACAGACGCTATCCGTTGCACTAATCTCAACGCAACTCCTCTAACCGCGATTTCTCACCGACCGCCGATCTACTCTTATGGATGAATCTAGACCGTCGAAAATATAATCTCACTCGCCTACTTGCTTGGAAGCCTAAAACGAGATTTTTCCGTGCTGCGCTCGGGTGCTTCTTGCGCAACTTGCAGACCTGAATATTCTTGTGCCTAGGACAAAAAATGTTAATAACATTAGGCTCCATGGGGGATAGAGTCATCCCTGTGATGCTCTAAGGACTCATTTTGCAGTTCCAGTGCCTTGCTGTTGGGCTATGGAGTCATTTATTTAAAACTTAAAGATGGAAAAAGAAACAATATTTACAACCACGAAAGAGCTATGTGCGGCTCAAGAGAAAAATATTTTTAGGAAATGCCCATTCACAGGGCCATTGAAAGCTTCTTGATCCTTCAAATCCCGTAACCTGTAGGTGTTATTCAAGAATACTTCGGAGGCTTTGAAAGGCCCGATCCACAGGGCTTCGAATTTTCCATGCTTGCCTTTATCTTGTTTAGGAGTATCCCATTTCAGTACTAGGTATCCTATCCAAAACTCTTCCTTCTTGGCCTTCTTATCAAAAACCTGCTTGATCTTTTGTTGATGGTCCTGAATTCTGCCCATTACCTGCTCCCTGGCCTGTTGGACTTCCACTAGCTGATGAATTCTTCTGATTATGTCATCAGGCTCCTCTCGACGATCCTGGAGGAATTTTGCTACAGGAATGGCTAAATGAGAAGGAAAAAAAACCTCTGTTCCATAGACTAATTGGAAATGAGAGATGCCTATTGATCTCTTTGTGGTCACTCGATCGACCCATAGAGAAAATTTCAATCTTGAATGCCAGGCCTTCTTTATGTCTTCAAACAGTCTTTTGATGATCCTTATCAGGATTTTGTTGGAGGACTCTGCTAAACCATTTCCCTGGGGATAGTATGGGGTAGAGTGAATCAGTTTGATCCCGAATTTCTCACATAACTTGGCTAATGGCTCAACCCTGAAAGAGGCTGCATTATCAGTGATGATCTTACTTGGGCAGCTGAATCATGTGATGAGGTCTTCTAGGAATCCAATGATTACCTTGTGGGAAGCACTCCTAGTGGGGATAGCTTCAATCCACTTGGTAAAGAAATCTGTAGCAGTCAGGACCCATCTGTGCTGCCCACTGGAAGCGGGGTGAATTTCTCCAATGAAATCTAGGCCCCATTGCTGGAAAGGTCCTGAAACAACCACAGGTTTTAACGGCAAAGACTGAAGCTGTTGTTTTCATGCAAATCTTTGACATTTGATGCAGGCTTTGACCCTTCTGCAGACGTCAGTAAATACGGTGGGCCAGTAGTATCCAGCCCTGAGGATTTTGTAGGCCTTGGTTACCAGAAATGATGCCCTCCACATAGGCTGTAGTGAAATTCAACCATGATCCTGTCAGCCTCTTGCGGATTTACACATTTCAAAAGCAACCCCAGGGGGTCTTTCCAATATAAAACTTGATCGATAAGACAATATCTGACTGCTTTGAGCTTCAGAGCCTTTGCCTTATTTCTTTGCAGGCCGTCTAGAGGCCACAACTCTTGTAGAAAATATATGACATCCTTGTACCAGGGACATCGAGCCAGTGGGGGCTCCCTTTGAGGGTTTGTTTTAGATAGTCGATCCTGCTGAATTCCCGAGCATTCGTTGATGAAACTTACCCCCAAAGCTTGGAAATTTGCTTCAACCAATATCTTGGCTAAACCTTGACCTTTAATCAATTTGGTAGGCTTTATTTCCAGGTCAAATTCTAGAATCTTGGCTATCCACTTACTCCTCCTCCCGTCTATGTCAGGCTGAATAAGAATGTCTTTGACAGCAACTGAGGGGACATAGACAATGATTTTTGACTGTAGGACATAGGTTCTAAAGGCCCTGAGAGGCTTTACCAGGGCATAGGCCTTCTTCTCCATAGTGTCATACCTGACTTCGACATCCCTCAATGCTCGACTGAAGTATGCAATAGGCTACTCTAGCCCAACCTTGTTTGTTTGTAATAAAACAGTAGCCACCGTGTCATGTGAGGCAAAGGAGAAAATAAGGAAATCCTTTGAGTAATCGAGACTGATAAGCACAGGGGCTTCAGTCAGGGCCTTTTTTATTTGCTCAAAGGAATTTCATGATTCAGAAGTCCACCTCACTTCATTTCCTTTCCTTAACATGGCTGTTATAAGTTTTACCTCCTCAACAAAGTTAGGAAAAAATCTCCTTTGAAAATTAATCTTACCAAGGAAAGATTGAACCTCCTTCCTGGACCTCGGGATTGATAAGGCTTGTATTGCTTCAACTCTTCTAGGATCGATCCTGACTCCTTCCGTTGATACTATGTGGCCTAGTAACTTTCCCTCCTGCATGGTGAACAAAGATTTCTTGGGATTTAATGAAATGCCGAAACTCCTGCATTTCAGGAAAACCTTCCTGAGATGACATCAATGTTCTTTATCAGATTTTGAAAATACTGTTATGTCATCCAGATAGATGACCACAAATTTATCCTTTTCCCCAACGAAAGATATATCCATGGCATGTTGAAACGTCGCCCCTGCATTCATCAATCCAAAAGGCATTTTGGCATATATGAATGTGCCCCATGGAGTGGTAAATGCCATCTTTTCCCTATCCTCAGGCAGAACAGAGATTTGATTGTAGCCAGAGAAACCATCGATCATGGACATCCTGGATGCCCCTGTTACCCTCTGCAACATGTGTTTCATCTTTGGTAAGGGGTAGTTGTCCTTCCGTGAGCTCCTGTTCAGGTTTCTGAAGTCTACACAGAGTTTGATTTCTCCGTTCTTCTTACTTACGGGGATCAAGTTAGCGACCCACTCTGAGTATCTTAGTGGCACGATGATCTGGGCATGTAGCAACTTCTTCACTTCCCTCTCCATGATAGGCAGTAGCATAGGATTGATCTGTCTTAGCTTCTGCCTAAATGGCTTTGCATCCCTTTTCAACGAGATTTTATGCTCAATGACATAAGTGTTATATGTTTTGAGATCTTCATAGGTCCAGGAAAAAACATCAGCAAATTCCCTCAAAATTCCAACGTATTCAGACCTTTGCTCCTTTGTCAGACTTCTTGACAATTTGACAAACTTGGGCTCACTTTCAGTGCCAATGTTGCACTGAATAGTATCAGAGTCATCCTTCGAGATTTCCCCTTTTAATGACACATCATTTCTATCAAAAATCCTTTACAAAGGAACCAGTCCCCTTGGAATATGGTTGCTGGGGAGATGCACGATGTTACGCTCTACTATTTTACTCAGAAACTTACCCCCATCAAGCTCTTCTTCAGAGACAGAGTCTTGGTCGATATGCATCTCTGAAAATTCTTCGACAATCTCCAAGAATCTCTTGATCTCAAGATCGTCCTCGAATACCTTCCAATGTTTGACGTTGTCAGGTATGGAGGGCCTGTATTTTACTTCTACATCGTATCTGAATTTGGGCGGCAAGGGCACTTTGAAATTGCTTGCTGATGTAGCCAAGGAATCTGCCACCGTGTTCTTCTCTCTTGGGATGAAAGAAATGTTGAATACTGAGAAGAAACAATCAATTAAGTCCCATACCTCATTTCTGTAGCTCCTGAGTCGAGGATGCTTAGCCTGATAAGCATTTCTGATCTGCTGGACCACCAACTCTGCATATCCGAACACTGCTACCTCCTGAATTCCCATTTCCTTTACGGCTCTCAATCCTAGGAGAAGAGCTTCATACTCTGCCACATTGTTGGTAGTTTCAAATTCTAATTTGTATGACAAAGATATGGTTTCCCAAGCAGGTGACACAAAAAACACCCCAGCACCAGCGCCTTCCCTGGAAAAGGCTCCATCAAAGAACATCTTCCAGACGGGGGTGATGGAGGGAGGAAATTTATGGGAAGTGGTGGGCGGCTTTGTGAGTTTCAACGGAGGCTCGGGAGAATTAGTGAGTTGCAGTACACTGGAACCTAAATCAATGTCCAAGGCAAAAATGGGATGGTTGGTAGGGTTGGCTTCATCACTGATTATATAGGCCAGTTGGGCTTCCCTGTATAGCCTCCTATGTTCTCCTCCAAACAATGGGATAGTAGCATATGTGAGGTCCATCTGCAAAGTTCCCCCCAGTATTTTTATCCAAGATCTTGATAACAACATACCGAACTTGGGGGGAACATCAACCACTACAACATCCATGACCACACTCTTCATGGGCAACTGAAACAAGGTCATGATAGGCTCGGGTGACCTCTAGTCCTAATTCTTCCATGACAGTTTTGGGCATGAGGTTGTGAGAAGCTCCTGAATCCATCAAACAATTGTGCAGTACCTTGTCATGTATGTTCAAAGAAGTGTAGAATGGAGGGGATGCATCATTCCTGTCTTCTACCATAGGACCTAGAATAACTACAGGCTTTTCATCTTGCAAATTGATGGAGTCTGTGGTAAGGCATGAGACCTTAGACTGTAAAAGCTCAGCGAAGCATTTCTTGAACCCTTCATGTTTAATCAATTCAGTTAGGGGCACAGGGATTCTGATCTTTTGAATTTCATGCTCGAAATTAAAAGAATATGTAAGCTTCGAGATTTCTCTTATTTCGGGGACATGACCCTGGACTATGGGAGAGAGGGATCGGGTCTTCTTACCTCAGTGACTGTCTGCTACTTCATTAGCAGGTTTCTCTATTCTAGTGAGCCGCTCAGGAACATCAGGTGCTACTGTCTTTTTCTTGGACCTCAGGTCATATCTGCCTTGGCTGCCACTAGCCTTGTCTCCCTTGCTCAGTTCGTTTAGCTAACTGTCCATGAGAGACTCCTCATATGCTGATTGAGTGAGATGAGGAAAAGGAGGAGTGTCTCCAAAGCAATGGATTTCAGGATCAAGCTCATCTGTTTCCCCTTCTCCTTCCTCGGCCACAAAATTGTTTTGAAAAGGGGCCTGAATTTTCTGGTCTTCTCTATCTCTTCCTCTCTCTCTTTGCACAGTCGGGGAAGTAACATTGTTTGGCCTCCTGAAACTTCCTTTATTTTTGGCGTTTTGAGGGCCCTTATATGCTTGCCTCTTCTCCACCTTCATCCTCTCCATCTCTACAGACAGAGACTTCACCATCTTGGTCAGTTCATCCACTTGAAGGTGGGGCACCGATGGGCCAGAAGTTGAGGCTTCAGATCTTCCCTTTCTCCTGTCTGCGTCAGCCTTGTTCCTCAGTCTATCAGCTGCTAATACATTAGATTCCACCTCAATGGCTGCATCTTTCATTTGAGCTAAGGAGGTGGCTCTTATTTCTCTCAATAAAAGACAGAAATCGGGGCCAAACACACTAGCATAAGAAATCTTGGCCGAGGCTTCTAAGGGATTTATCTCAGTAGGAATTTTATTATACATCTTATTGAATCTTTTGGAGAAGTCAGAGACATACTCTCCTTCCATCTTATTCAAATACCCGAACTCTGTCATGTAATACATGAAATCCTTCCTATCTCCCCACTGCCTCAGGAAAGCACTATCTAGAGCTTCGATCCCAGCAATAGATCCAGGGGCCAATCCTCTAAACCATTTCCTCACCTCACCATCTAGGCTCTGGATGAAAACTCTCATCCCGACATCTTCATTCTCAATGTTCAGGTTGTCCGCATAACTGTAGAAAGCAACCAGGTGCTCTTCCGCAGTTATGTCCCCTTCCCCAGTGAACTTGGGCATATACTTCAAGTAATCTCCAGCAGGGAGAGGATTCATAGGATGGGGTAGGATTAAGGGAGCATATATGGCAGTGACTATGGTGTCCATTCTATTTAGAGGGGGATTAGCACCATCCATAGAAATATTAGGTGGAGGAGAATTTGGAGGAGAAGGAGTTCACGAAGGGGCTACTGGGAATGAGTCTCAAAGTGGAATGAGAAACAAAAGAGGATTTAAGGAGAATGCTAACGGGATCAAGTCAGCAGATGCTTCTCTTTGTGTAGAAGTGGCGACAGTAATAAGGGGAGGAGTGGTAAAGATAGGAGTGGGGAAATATTTTGCGGTCCTAGGTCTACGCCAAAGTACAACTTCAGAGGAGAGGGGAGTGACAAGGGTTTCTCCCTCCAATCCCAGACCAGGAGGGGAAAACTTAGCAGGAACACTCCCGAAATTCAGGAAACGAGAAACCTCAGAAAGAGGTCTGTTAAGGAATTGAGGGGGAGCAAACGGAGTTCCTACAGAAGGAGATGACGAATTACCTGGTTTAGTGGTGGAAGCTTCTCCTTCAGAGGCTTTTCCTTTTCTGAGAACCACCTCTGGATCAGTTTCAGGTGTAGCTAGAGGCAGCCGTGGATGAGACCGCGTGTGTCTTCCTCTGAAAGCCACAATTAACACGGCAAGTTTGCCACAGTGGAGTCGTCACAATGGAGTCGCCAGGTGCATAGTAGCAATCTTTAAAGGCTCTGATACCTGATGCACCTTCAGAATTAGAGGCTCAATGTCGTTCAATCCCGGGGAAAATTTTCAACTTCGTCCCCGGCAACGACGCCATAAATGTTAGCATCAGAAGTCACTCCTGGATTGCTTGCAGGAGCAGAGCCCAACTCCCATCATTTTTATGTCACGATAGTTTTTAATGGGTGATCAGATGGGTAGAGACTCAGGAAGATATCACTCTAACTCAAGGACTGGGTCTGGTATGTAAGGAACAAAGGAGGTCTTGATCTAACTTCAATCAGTGAGTTGATTTAAAGATGAGCAGGTTGAAGACTTGGTGAGAGGAGTGAACAAACTACCTCAGGCAATAGACCTTTCAGTAGTTTGTAGAAGAAAAAATCTGAATGCAAGATTCTCTTGGTTAAGGGCTTCGAGAAACTGGAAGGGGGGGACTTGACTGAATCCTCCAATTCCAAGTCGTTCAACGCTAAGAAAATCACAGAGACCGATTAGAAACAATGCAACTGTTACAGTGATCCATCCTACATCATCCTATAACGGTTACAACTCGACTGGATCCTCCAATTCCGAGCTGCTCTAACACGGTGTAAACAAAGACGTGAAAGAAACTGACATTTATAAGGCAAGAAGTCTCAAGAGTCCATGCATAACCAGAATAACAGTGCTTCATTAAAGTTTTACAACTGGGAGCCTTGCTCAACCATCGATGCTTACAAAATACAAAAACTGAGTCTATATACTCAGAAAAATTCGCCTAACAGAGGCGCGCTCAGTCATCCAAGTCTTGGTGTCCCTTCAGTTAAATTCGGATGGATATCCTTCGTCAGCCGCCTCCTTAACTGCGCATGGCTCCTGCAAGGGGGGTAGTTGAGCCATTAAGTGCCGAGTTAGCGTGTGCAGACCCCTCTGGCTAGTTGAGGACTCGGTATGGCTTCTTTGGAAAAAAATTGGTACACAGGACCCTCTCGGGCAGACAGCTTGCCAGACCCTCCATACCTTACACTTAATGAATGAGGAGGGGTTTCAACCACCCCTTCTCACCTTCATTTACTCTAAGCGAAAACCAAGATTGAGGTAGAATCAGATGGCACCTAGAGATCGTGATGATTCCTTCTGCGACCAAACTCGACGCCTTTGGCCCCTCTTGCACAACTCTTTTTATTTCCCAAGTGACCATGGGCTGTGACCCTGTGTTTATTCTCAAAGGTGCTTTCGGCGTTCGTGAATAGGAAGGAGTTGATCCTTGCTTATCACAATCGCGATGAGCGAAACACTGAGAT
Organism: Picea engelmannii; assembly: GCA_009831015.1. Classification (NCBI taxonomy): domain Eukaryota; kingdom Viridiplantae; phylum Streptophyta; class Pinopsida; order Pinales; family Pinaceae; genus Picea; species Picea engelmannii. Next base: position 660,849 of record ML786927.1, on the reverse strand, counting down.
GGCTTGATTGGGTGCCACACATCCCTCTCATACCTGGCGGTTCTGAACCTATTCAACGATGTTGTGGGCCCCGGGTCCTGGACGCTCTTGGCAATTCACGCCTCGGGGATATGAAGGAGCCGCTCCTCGTGCCTCGAAGTCGCGATGGGAGAAAAGGTGAAGAGCGTAATTGCGCACCAGGTGTCACTTCGGATGGACGACTGAGACTGCAACGTGATACTGCGGGCTTGACTCTGGGCGCTTTCGGCGCTTCGGGGTTTCGAGATGTAGAACGACATAGAACCCTCACCCTTTGATCTCCCAACTACCGAAAAGCCAACATGATTAGATATCACACCACGTGTCCTTTGGATGGACGACTGCTATCCTTTCCTACATGCAGTACGGGCGCTATCCGTCGTGCTAATCTCAACGCAACTTCGCTAGCCACGATTTCTCGCCGACTGCCGATTTTCTCTTATGGATGAATCCGGACCGTCGACAATATAATCTCGCCCGCCTACTTGCTTGGAAGCCTAAAACGAGATTTTTCCGTGCTGCGCTCGGGCGCTTCTCACGCAACTTGCAGACCTGAATATTCTTGTGCCCAGGACAAGAAATGTTACTAACAATACCAAGATATCATCGATGAACACAAGGACGAACTTTTCTAAATACTTGATGAGAATGTTGTTCATCAAACACATAAAGGTGGCGGGTGAGTTGGTAAGCCCAAATGGCACCACCATAAATTCATAGTTTCCATACCTCATTCTAAAAATTATCTTATGGATGTCTTCATCCTTAATATTGACTTGGTGATATCCAGATATCAAGTCAATTTTAGAAAAGACTATAGCTCCTCTAAGTTGATAAAAAAGATCATCAATCTTGGGTAATGGGTACTTGTTTTTGATGTTCTTCTTGTTCAATTGTTGGTAGTCAATTCAAAACTGCAAGGTGCCATCCTTTTTATTCACAAACAACATTGGTGCTCCCCATGAGGATACACTCATCCTAATATACCCTTTATCCATGATTTCTTTTAACTGCACCTTTAACTCTACTAGCTCTGGTGTACTCATTTTGTAGGGTACTTTAGATGTCGATACGGCTCCTGGTAGAAGGTCTATGGAAAAATCGAGATCTCTCTTAGGAAGTCTCAGTACCTCCTCTGGGAATACATCTTTAAATTCCCATGGAACTAGGTGATCCTCAATCTTTAGCTCGTTATTCCCTATTGCATTGAGTACCCGTATTTCATACAAGGGACACCCTTTTCGAATAAACTTCTTGAGTTGCAGTGTTGATATTTGACTCATCGATACATGCTTTTGAATGCTTCACAACACCCTTGTGTTTCCTTCACTATATTCACATTCCAAGGTCTTGTCATGGAAGTTCAATTTTTCTTTTTGGATAGCCAACCAATCCATGCCTATCAGTACATCATATGACCGCAAAGGTAGGATATTTAAGGTTTCTTGTGTGTGTAGTCCATTCATTTAAAATGGGCATGCTTCAATAATTTATGTTACCTTTCACTTAGTTCCCGTGGCTAACTAAACTAACCACAATTATGCATGCTTTTTCCTCTATAAAGCACATGCTTCAACAAATTGGAGCGAAACATAGCTAAGGTTAGAACCAAGGTCAATAAAAAAATATATGGTTTGTTTGGAAATTATACCTTCCATCTCCACCACAAAATCTTGGTGTTCTGCTTGTTGATTCTCGACAACTGCATAGATTCGTGGCACATTCCTGGCCACATCATTAACTTTAGTAGCCTCCTGAACATGGAAAACCATTTTACTGTCATGTTGTATGTGAGGGAAGTCCCTCAATATGTGTGCCTCTCTACAACCCCAACATTGTAGAGGTCCTATCTTTTTCTCCTACTTTCTCCCTTTCTCTGTTGGCCTGTTCCTACTTTGAAATGGAAAATTCTACTAGTGCATACTTCTAGTCAGATAACTGAACTGAGCACCTATTTTTGGGTTCTTATATTGGGACGATTTAAATCCCTTCCTTTGAAATCTAGGCTTATATTTTCTCTTCCAATCCTTAAGAGGCTCGTGCATATTCTTGGATTGGTCATAGAAAAACTTGGCCTTTCTAATGGTGTCCTCAATGTCTTAGGCTCATCAAGCTCAATCCTATCCTAGAAGGACTGTGGTAATCCACTGAGGAAACATTGTATCATTTATTTATCATCCTTGAGGTTGGGAACATACCTCAACAACTCCAAGAACCTATTTGCATAGGCATCCATGGTAAGTTGTCCCAACTTATGTTCATGTAACTCCATAATCTTACCATCATAGTAATTTTCTGATAAATATGCCTTCCTGAAATATTTCTAAAAATGTTTCCAAGACAACTTTCTTTCCTTTAATCCCTTAACATCCTCGAGGTCTTCCCACCATATGGAATCTCTTCCATTCAAATTGAAAAGGGTTTCCTTTGCCTTTGTATTTTCTGAGTAATTATGCACTCGAAATACTTCCATAATCCTAACAACCAAGCCTCAACCTCTTTTCCTCTCTTGATTTCTCCATCAAAGGTAGGTGGATTTTCCTTCTTCAATTATTTTTTCAGAGAAATCTATGAGTGTCTCTTCTTATTTTTCTTGAGAACACTTGACTCCATGTCACTGTTGGATAGCTCTTCTGTAGGGGTATTTCCACTAGATAACTTTGTGCAAGTGTCTCTACTAGAATTGCTTCTCCTAGCATCCCTATGATTTTTCTTGGAAGAAATCCTCCCCACATTACTGTGAGTTTTCCCATGCTTCTAGATATCTGATGGGCTTTGTGGCTTCTTATACTACTCTCATCATGTATTGCTAGTAGCTGGACCTTGCTGCAAATCATTTTGAATCTCAGACATACTCTGCAATAGTACTGCATTTAATTCTACTTGCTCAACTTGAGCTCTGATGAGCCTTTCATTGTCTTCTTTCAGACTACTTACTGTGGCTACCAAATATGGAAGGTTTTCTCTATCCCTCCTATCATCAAATTCTTCATCTCAGAGATGTGAGGTTTCTTCCATACTATGATGCACCATTCACCCCTGTTTTCCCTTTTCAATATCTCCTACATGTCAAAACAACAAGCCACTATTAGCAAATCACATTTCAAATTATATGCAAAAAAACTCATGGCCTTGTCAAAGCATCGATCTTCTTAGACAATCCAAACTAGGACTCCATTCTTGCTGTCAATCTTGTGCAAAACTGTTGTTAACACTTCATTAACACAATCAAATCATTTAGCAATAGAACATACACTTTAATCATGTAAGATATTACAAAATTCATTCATCCTTGGTGGCCCATTCAATCCTAGAGTTTGAAATATGATTTGATACCACTCTGTACCACACCTGACCCCCTAAGCCATGCTTAGGCTAGTGGGATGTCAAAATTCCTTTTTCCACTACCATTTTGATATTAGGTCTTAATAATACGGGTAGAAACCTGCTCAAAGGTAGTGTTCCTTCGGGTTCCTACGCAGTCTGAAATGGTATAAGGTATTATGGGCATTACCCATCCCCATGTCCTCTGTCCTACATGGCTACCACATCGAATCCTCCACATCATTTGCACCAATGGAAATATTGGCATGTGCTCTATCGTGGTAGTGACATGTCCTTGGACACATCACGCTCTCATAGAAATCATGTAATGGAAAGCATCTATGCAGTATGGGAAATAAAATCACCCCGATGAATGATCCTAACTCTCTCAGCTCAGGTTAAATCAAATACTGGTGGTGGGTTTGATTTTATCTCATTAGAAAGACAAGTTGTGTAACCCCCAACCTTTTCTTCCAATCCATTTCTTCTGACAAGTCCAACGGTCAGGAACTAGGGAAATTGACCGTCCCAATTCCTTTGGAACCGCCAAACGCACGACGGTTAATGGTATCTCCCAATCCCCTTCCACCACTCGACCAGTGGGGTTTATGGCACGATCTACAACTGAGATCTCATCAGATGGACTCCTCAACAGATCAATGGGTCTCATCCACTCGAGCTCCTGCCTTCATAAAATACCCCCTTTCCACAACCTCAAGGTTCTTCTGAGAAGTTATTTCCGAACTAGAATCTTCTGACCCACATCTAACGATCAAGGATCTATTAGATCTCATATCCTCTTAGTGTTTAACTAACCCAACAAATCTGACAGGGTTCTATTATTGGTTGGTCCCACGACGAAATCAACAGTTCATATTTTATCGATTGAGTCATCGACAAATCTACGGCTCTGGTCCTCTCGGACCTTTGCCTTCAGGATTTCTTCGTCAGAAGTTCCTTCTGCACGTTGTTTGTGGATTTTCCAATCACCAATATTCCGATAATTTGGAAGAATGCATCGTCATCAATAGTTTGTTTTCTCTCAATACGATGAGCTAGAAGAATGCACTGTCATCATGGACAAGGGCACCGAAAAATCCAAGAGTTACCACTTTGTGAACTTCAAGCACATGGGAGGCACACAGAAATCCCTGAAGGAGCCGAGCAAGAAAATTGACAGCAGAATGAATGTCTTCCAGATGGCATTCGCTCGCCTGGTGCACGCTCACCCTCCCAACGAGACCACGGGGCGGAAAATCTATGTGAGCAACGTTTCGGCTGATATTATGACGGAGAAAATGATGATGTTTTTTTTATTACGACGAGAAGTCGAGGAAGGGAGCCTAGGGTTGGATAAACAGGCAGGGAATTCCAGAGGCTTTGAGCCTTTTATCTACAAGAATCTTGAAGGTGCTAAGAAGGCTATGGAGGAGATGAACAAAAATATAGATGGACATTCCATGAACTACAAGCAAGAAGTAGAGGGAAACAAGCAAATGAACACGCATACACTGATTACCGACCCTCTAGACCCTAATGACCTTGCATTGAATCATGATGCAGGTTTGATTCTCAGATCGACGACCGTGGCACACGGTGTTCTTGGTAGCTCATTGCCTTTTAATCAGGGCAGTGCTCCCGAGTTCAGTCAGGCATTTGATGTTATTTTTGCATTAGAGCTGAGGGAGTTGTTTCCATCATAATCATCGAACCACCCTGATTCGACGTTTCCTTTCCCCTTTTTGGGTATGCTAGTTATTATTATTATATAAGTGAAGTGTAATTATATATATTATATTTACTTTAGTTACATATTTTTGAGATAAGATCGTGTTTTCCCCTTTTTGGGTATGTTAGTTATTATTATTATATAAGTAAAGTGTAATTATATATATTATATTTACTTTAGTTACATATTTTTGAGATAAGATCGTGTTTCATGTTAATAATTTATATTTATATTTTGTATTAAGTATTAATTATAGATTTTTTTAGATAAATGTGCAATTATATATATATATATATATATATATATATATATATATATATATTTTTCCAATTAAATAAAATTTTATTCTAATTTATTTACTTTATTTAAATTTATATACTCTAAATTAATTAAAATTTTTCAAAATTAACAAAATTGTTATTTAATATAAAAAAAAATTTTCAATTTTTTTACTTATTAACTCAATCCAAATTTCAACCAACTTTTTACTATATAAATGAAAACCAATAAAAATAATCTAAATTTCAACAACTTTCAATAAAAAAATCTAAATTTCAACAACTTTTTACTATATAAATATAACAAAAACAAGACAATTCATAAATCCAAAACATCATTACAACTTTTACATAAACCATAAAAATACAAGACAACTTCATGAATCCAAAGCATCATAACAACTTTTACATAAAGTACTAATTATTTAATAAATTTGAACAAACTCAATTTTGATGGTCTCTCTTTTTAGCAGCAAAGTGTTATTTCATTTGATTTATTTTTAAATTTTTATGATTTTAAAATTTACAAATAATTAAAGTAATAAAATTTTTATAGAATATAAAAAAAAAATACTTGATTTAATTAAATACAAACTTTCATAATTTTTAATCACAAATTATATAAAAAAACAATTTCATAAATAAAAAACATTATAAGCAATCTGCGCTGCTACCAGTAAGAGATGTTATGCGCAGAAAGTCACTAGTGAGGTAGTATTAGATGATGACAATGTACGTATTAGTGGCCAATAAGACAAGCGCTTAAGAAGATATTAGCAGTTACCGAAAAATAAGCCGCGGGCACTAAGCAAAGAACAATTGTTTACCTGCGAACCCAGTGGACCAGCCTACTGCAGAGTAACTAAAGGTCTACCACCCAGTACTGTATTGCACCTAGATCGTAAAGACTTACATTGTATAAAGTTCTCCTCAATTGCGCAAAGATAGAAAGGAAAACATGCTACATTGAATACATGCTTTGAAATATTAATACAATATTAATAAATTTCTCCTCAATACGTGCTTTGAAATATTAATACAACAGGATTCTAATTTAAAATCTTCTAAAACATCAAATCTGGATCTTAAAGCTTGACATATCAACGTTGCCACGTACCCTCTGTTCATGATTCATGATCCCACGTAGTCTATCACCTCCACTTCCAACCTGAGTGCATCTTCCCAAGGAAATATTTAGGGGAGATGAAGGACTTCACAAGGCACCGAGCCTGACTTTGGTTGGAGAACTCTGAAACAGAGACAACTATGGATTATGAACATGAAACAATTTAAGAGATAGAGATAGTTCCTCTTGATCATTCCGTCCAACGAGTTCTCCACCGACACAACTACTCGGTCAACGACCTCCAACTCCAGTGCATCCAAAGAAGACTCCATTCCTCCTTCACAGGGCTTTGCAAGGAAGGGCGTCAGAACTTTGGAAGGCTCGAACTGTTTGGTGAGCCCTTCACTGCCAATGTCAAAGGGGAGATTACCCACATATAGTTTAGTGCCCTCAGGAAGAGGAGGATAGTCCTGGTCTTCAACCGACTCTTTCTCTGGCTTGCTCTTTGGTTCTTCCTCCTTAATTATTGATAAACATGTTTTCCAGAAGAGGCCATCGACTAGACAATAGAAGATTGTGGGTGTTTCGAAAGGATGGACTTACCAACGACTCTGGTCCTCTCAGACCTTCACCTTTGAAATTTCTTCATTGGAAGTTCATTCCACCAGTTATTCACGGATCCTTAACACCACGACTTCGATAAGCTTAACGAGATTGCTTAAGATGGAATCTATAGTCCTAATCTTGTCAACCTAATCTCCAGGTAAATCGACGACTCTTGTCGACTCAAAAATTTCCCACCAGAAAGTTCACCTTGGCATCGCTCCGGGGTTTTCCTGAAAGGTTCTCCTTTCAAAAGTCTTTCTCTTAAGCCCAGATATTCAATGAATGGTATGGATCAGTTCTCCACATCATATCTACAACTAAGGTTTCTTCGAGTATTAAATAGGGATTTCTGTAGGGTTAAGGGACATTTCAAGGTGAACTGACCCACAACCTCCTTGGAATTGTCTAAAAGGTTTTGAACCTGACCCTTTAGATCTTTGGCCCTCATCTCTATTACACAGACATCACCTCCCAACAAACCCTAAAATGAATATTTTGTCATCATGTAAACTTTCCATTCAACGACTTGGAGAAAACACAGGGTTACAGGCCTCCATCAGACCTCTCATACACAATCATCTCTGGTAATAAATCAATATTTGAGAAGGAACTTCATTATACCAGTAAAACTCATATTTTAAGATTCAATCAACATATTAAAGTTACCATTGAGGACATAATGCAATTCATATTTATTAACAAACATTTGTTAGATACATTAAGAAACACTTATTTGTTTCAGGTCCAATTTCAATACGCAAAATGATTGAGGGTGAATGCCTCTCCACCCAACCGTACGCTCTATTGCATTTTCTCTTTCTACAACAATCCACCCCCATGCCAAGCCATGATACCCACCAGGGGAATCTCACCAGTTGGCTTCTAGGTAAGGATTTGGTCAAGAAGGTTACTCTCCTTCACTATACTAGAAATAATAGAAATCCCCTCTTTCCACTAATCCCAAGGCCTCCATGAGCTTACCAGGTGCCTTCCCAATCCGATTTCCTCTGCTCAAGGGAGTCCCTTCACTACTACATAGTCTCTTAGTTCCCTCCCCTTACCAATGTCATTTCTTTCCAGCAAACACCAACTCACGACCCTCTCTGCTCTAGTCTAGATTTGGGTATTCTCTGTTCCAATGTTGATCATTTGTGTTATGGGAAAGCTTCCTATTTTCCTCATGAAAACTTCCCAATTTTCTCTACTCTAGTCTGAATTGGGTTCTCCCTATCGATCCATATTTCTCATTCGTGATACTACATTACTTTTGCGTGTTTCCTTCCTCTTCCTCCCTATTTCCGATCTAGAAAATTCTCTTTCTTCCCTTGGTTTCCGTAACTTGCTTCTATCATAAGCAACCCTTGGGTTAAGCTCTCGAATCGAAGGGGAACTGACATGGTACTTTTGGTTGACAAATTCAGCCAACCCCATCAATCCTCTGAGTAAAATATTTTTGGAGGTAGTCATAACTACCCCAACCACCTTTTCTGATGCCATTAACGAGCATTATTTTGAACAGTGCGAACAAGGTACTTTAGACAGGTTGGTCATTCGAGGTTATGTAGGTGTATGTTGGGATTCTAGGAAAGCTTCCTATTTTCGTCACATAAAATTGCCAGTTTCCCCCTCACCAATTCCCACTTGTGGTATCATGGCTAGTACTACAAGGCTTCCCCTTAGTCTGCTGGTAGGTGTCTCCATTAAACATAAAACAAAATTACAGTGTCCATCAATTACAATTCATGAAGTCTTAAGCATGATTACAAACTTGGGGGAAAATGAGGTGTTGCATTCTCCTCCCCCTTAAAGGAAACACCATCATCAATGTTTTTAACACCATATACACACTTTTATATAGTAAACAAAAATGGATATACCATTCTCATGGAATCCTCTAGTTCCCATGTGGCCTCATCTCCTACAAAGTGATTCCATTGCACCTTGACCTACATGATGGCTCAGTTTTAGAGAAATGTGTCTTTCTTATCTAGGATGCATTAAGGATTGGGTTGGAATTCTACCTCTGGTTCCACATGTATCACAATCCAATGAATAATGTGATTAGAATCATGAATACACTTCTTTAATAATGATACATGGAACACATTGTGAGCTTTAACGATAGGTGGTAGAGCAAGTCTGTATGCCACCAACCCCACTTTTTCTAAGACTTCAAATGGTCCACAATAGCGGGCCGTCAACTTGACACAAGTACCCATTCTTAGGGAGCTCCTCTTGGGTTTCACCCTGATACACACATGATCTCCCACCTTGAATTCCTTGCAAGTTCTTTTTCTATATGCATATCTTTTCTGTCTGTCCTGGGCCACTTTTAGGTTCTTCTTTTTTCTGATCACTTCTTGTTCCATCACTCTTAATAGGTCTGGTCCAAGCATGATCCTATCCACTGGATTGTCCCAACTAATTGGAACACTGCACTTTCTGCCATACAGAGCCTCAAATGAGCTCTTATTCAATGATTCTTGATAATCGTTGTTGTAGGCAAACTCTACCAAAGGTAGATATTCTTCTCATTTCTTGGGTTGATGCATGACATGCATCCTTAGAATATCTTCCAACACTTTATTTACCCTCTTGGTTTGTCCATCTGTTTGAGTATGGTAGTTTGTGTTGAATGCTAGTTTCGTTCCAAAGCCCCCAAATAATCCCTTCCAAAGATTTAAAGTGAATTTCACATATCGATATGAAATAATGGTCTTGGGCATACCATGCAACCTAAAAAATTATTTTATATAAACATCAACAACATCTATAGCTTTAAAAGTGGACTTAATTGGAATAAAATGAGTTTCCTTGCTCAACTTATCCACCACTACCATGATTGCATCATGCTTCCTAGCTGTTCTTGGAAACCCTGTGATGAAGTCCATGGAGATTATCTCCCCACTTCCACTCTAGAATTTATAATGGTTTCAAAAACCATGTCGGGTGCTTGTGTTCGAATTTTACTTGTTGACACTCCAGGCACTTTGTGATGTATTCTGCAACATTCTTTTTTCATTCTCAACCAACAATACAACTGTCTTGTTGTTGTTATCATCTTTTGATACCCAGGGTGACCCACATAAGGTCTCCTATGAAAATCAACCATTATGAGGTTTTTCATCTATGATGAATCATGTACATATAGTCTATTGTTATACATTAACAACCCATCTATTGCGAGATGGTATTCCTGATAATTTTTCATGTTTGGCTCTCGTTGCAAGATTTCTTTTATCAGACTAAAATGCTTATCACCTTGCAAGAGAATCATGATTCTTCATTTAATTTTAGAATCACACATGCTTGTGGTTTCTAGGTGCATTGTCTGCACACTTCAGTCGAATACATCTACCATTTGATTTTCATGTCCTTTTATATGTTTGATCTCGAAATTGAATTCACTGATTAGTACCATCAACCCGACATGTTTGGAATTCAATTGTGGTTGATCAAATGGATACTTCAGTCAACAATGATCTGTAATGTCTCCTTACAAGCAGGTAATGTCTCCACATCTTTAACACGTGCACAATGGATGTAAGCGCCAAGTCTTGAGTGACATATTGTTGCTCATGCTCATTTAGTTTGCTTGATTCATAGCAAATCACATGTCCCTCTTGCATAAGGACTCCACCAAGTCCTTCCTTGCAAGTATCAATACAAAATAAGAAATATTTTTCAGGGTTTGCGATTTTTAAGACACGGGTATTGGTCAAGAGTCGTTTCAACTGTTGAAAGTTGGCCTCACATTCTATTGACCATACAAACTTCATCCCTTTTCTATGTAATGAGGTAATGGGATGACTGACCTTGGAAAATCCCTTAATAAACCTCCTATAATATCCAGCTAATCCCATGAATGACCTTAACTCAGATACATTTTGAGGGGCTGGCCAATCCATGATTTCCTTAATCTTTTTGGGATCTATGGTCGCTCCCTCTTCCAAAATTGTGTGACCCAAATACCGGATTTCCCTATGGAAGAAGTCACATTTTCTATATTTGGCATATAGTTGGTGATCTCATAGCACATGTATCACAAACTTAAGATTCTACTTGTGCTCTTCCTTGGTCTTAGAATATACCAAGATATCCTTGGTATAAGTAAAGGTAAATTCCCCATTGAGGAATCATATATTTCAGGTGAGTTTGGAAATTTCAGCAAGTACACCTTCTTGGGAAAAGTGCACACCTCTCTTGTGCGCTAGTCTTCTAGGGTTTGAGCACCCTCTTGTGTGCTAGGTTTCTTGGTGGTGAAGGTATTTATCTTGAATATTATAGCAAAGTATTTGGCTGGGTTTTCTTCCCTTGTTGAGAATGGTTTCCCAGGATACTTCCTGTGTTCTTGTGCATGGTGCTTCTTCTTGTGATCTTGGTTGCTGCAATATTAATGGTTATGGTTAAATGATAAAAATGGAATGAAATTCATGCTTAACCTTGATTATTGAAAAATCTAATGGTATCAGAGCATAGGTCTTGAAGAACCCATTGCACAAAACTTCAAGGCAAACCGTCCTCTTTTTGCAGAATCGTATGACCCTCCTAGGGTTTCCAAAAATTCCATACGATCGTCCTTCTTTCTTAGTTTCAGCCCCTAATACTTGGACGTTGGGGATAATTTTGGCATAGGAGTGTACGACCTCCTTTAGCGCACCTCCAACAAGCTTCAGATTTCATTTTCAATCATTTTGACTTTTTGGCCCTAGGGTTTTGCTAAATTCTACAGAAATTTTAGTATTACGGTTTCTGCAACTCATTGAAGGAGCTCTTCAGCTCACTAGTGTTCTCCCATATTTCAAAGGCTTATTGTTGGCAGTCATAAGCCCAACAAAACCTAAAAGTGATAGCCTAGCCTAGCCATTAGGTTTTGTAACCCAGTTGACAAAGGGTTGTGAAAAATCTAAAATTATGATGAACAAAACTATGTTGGAAGTTATGCTTGATGGATCAATCAACTTCAAGTTTCTGGAAGACAAGAATTCAAAGGAAGACTTATTGTGGGTGATACAAAAAGGTGTCATTGTGACATACCTCCTTCATGAAGATGTCAAGAGGACAAAGATCAACTAGGAGCCATTGGAGAAATCATATCAACACCCTCAGGTATGCACTTATATATATATTATTTGTATCGTTGTCATGAGGGAAATTGCAGGAGGAATGACCCTTTTGCTGAAGTCTTGGATCCAGAGGGATCTCAATGCATTCAGAGGAACAACAAACTCAAAGTGAAGACTCCAGGTTTGATTTTTGTAATTGTCATTCCTCTAACCTATATTTCTAAAGTTGCTACATTACAAGTAGGTGTTGTAGCTACGAAAATAATCCTTAAATTGTTTTAATTCTAGAGATGCACTCATTATTCTCCCTTATGAGATATTCTTGTTTTGGTTCCTCCTGTTTCCTTTTTCTAGACAGGTTAATATCACAGGAAGATGTTTGTCCTTCAGAGGGAGCCATTTGACTCAGAGGGAGTCAAAACTATTTGAGAAAGAGGAAGAATAGAATCATCATTGGGGAAACCAATGCAATAACACATGATCAGAATATTTCTATGATTCTATGGGCATAAGCATGAATGACACAGTATATGTTTAGAATAAGAGTCTTCACCAGACTTTGAAAAGCATAACTCTCGAAGAAGTCTTCATCGAAATGAAGCCTGAGATTGAAAACTTCAAGTTATTTGGGTGTCCAGTGTATTTTCATGTACCCAAAGAGAAGAAGTCCAAGCTCGATCCTTTAGAAAGAAAGGATACAATGAATCTTCAAAAACATTCCAGATCAACATCCCTGGTCAGAGACAGATTGAGACAAGCAAAGACATTGTCCTTGAAGAAGAGATAGTCTTTCAAAGATCCAGAGAATCTCAGATGGATATTAATAGTAAGACAATACCTTCTCCCCCTTCAGCAGTTCAGAGCGAGACAAACATTATTCCATTTGCTCCAGTTGATATGTTCAGAGATATTGCAGTAGGGCATAAAAGGCCTACCTAGACTCACTCTGCAAGAGGCAGAGAAACATACAAGCCTCTCAAGGCAGAGAAACATACAAGCCTCTCAAGGCACATCCCAAGAAATCAAAAGATATTTTCGATTCATTGATGCTGAGCCTCCTTGTATTAGAGAAGCAACAGGAGAACAAGTATGGAAAGATGTCATAACAAAAGAATACCTGTAAATCTTAAAGAATGATGCATAAGATATTATTTAGGGACCATAAGGTAAGTCTGTGGTAACTTCCAAGTGGATCTATAAGATCAAGCATGCAACTGATGGAAGTGTCAAGAAATACAAAACGAGATCTACAGCCAGAGGTTTCTCACAAACATAGGGAGTTGTCTATGATGAGACACTTGATCTAGTAAACCCGATACACTTCCATCCGTACTACCATCCATGAGTTGGAAACTATATCAGATAGATAAATTCTTGATGAGTATGGATTTGAGTAAGAGTGTCGTTGATCCAAACCTATATCATTACAGTGTTGGTGACGAGAGCCTGATTTTGATGACTTATTCAGAAAGACTTGTTGTTGGATACAAGTAATCCTTGACTTCTGAATTCGAGATGAAGAATCTGAGTATGATGCACTACTTCTTGGGACAAGAAGTATGACAGAGGACAGATGGTATTTTCCTGAGTCAAGGAAAATATCTAATGAAAATATTAAATAAGTTCAAGTATGACAGAATGAAAAATCCACCGTGATGGATTTAAAGAAGAAGATTGATGATGATTCAGATGAGACTGATCCATAGCTGATGTATCTGATTAACACCAGACTTGATTCATGCCATGCAACAAATGTGCTTAGTCATTTCATGAGTCAACCAAGACAGACTCACTAGACAACAACAAAGCATGTATTAAGATATATACGAGGCACAGTTGGATATGGCCTGAGATATTCCTCCAGTGTGAACTTGAGTTTGAAGGATATGTCGATTTAGATTGAGTAGAAAGTACAGTGGAGTAGAAGAGCACACCCGGTTGATGTTCTACCATGAAGTTTTCCATGGTTTCCTAATGCAGTAGGAAACAAAACTATGTGCCCTTGAGTACCATAGAGGCAGAGTATATAGCATCGAGTGTGTGAAGCAATGTGGCTTCACAAGATTCTGACAGATTTACTTGACCATAAGATGGATCCTATGATGATAACCAAGAGCCATGTGTAAAGCTCCTTGAGAAACCCAGTGTTTCATGATGGATCGAAACACGATGAGATGAAATATCCTTATATAAGAGATATGATGCAAAGGAAAATAGTACACATGCAGTGCCTTCCTACACATGAGCAGATTGAAGACATCTTCACCAAACTAACTTGGTGAAGAATGCCTCCCTAGTTGAGAGGGAGTGTTGAGGACTCCATCCAAGACAAAATTTGAAGTACATTTATGTGAGACTTGGCATGATGAAGAATGCCTCCCTATCTGAGAGGGAGTGTTGATGATTGCAGCTATGTGAGACATTCTCCAACTTACAAACCTATGAGATGTGGATCATTGTAGCTATGTGAGATATTTCTCCATCTTACAAACCTGAGATAAATCCCCTGAAGAGGGTGTGTGGTTCCTATCTGAGACAGAGCTAGAATGTATAGATGACCTCCTCCATTCAGAGAGTTGAGAAGAAATCCAGATGATTATCTTATGGGAAATTTGATTTGCTGAGTTAGACGTGCCTGTGGATGAGCACAAGGTGAACATGTGAAATCCCAAAGTGCTGGGTGCATTGTCATGAGAACAGAAATGAAGATGATGTATTAGCCTCCTCTAAGAAGAAGAGTTGACGAGAAACTCCAGATGACTCTCCTGTGTAATGCAAGTGGGAAAGAATATCTATTGAGTGGACGTGCCTATGGACGAGCACAGGTGAATGTGTGAAGTAGTGGTTCCTCTGTGTAATGTAGTGAACTAGAGATATGGACATCCCTATGTATGTGCTCCTAGTGGATGAGCACTAGTGGGTGTATCATATCCCTTGCTATATTGTTCAAGATTTAGACCTACCTGTAACCCTAATTGTAATGTAAAGGGTACAGGTCAGCCTCACCTTAATGTGACTGGTAATAAATGTAAAAGATAATTAATTTGGTTAATATTAATTATATTATAAGCTAGTGAGGTCGGCCCTATTGTGTCAATAGACATTTATGTTGACAGGTTCAGGTCAATATAAGTAAAGGTAAATTCCCCATTGAGGAATCATATCTTTCAGGTGAGTTTGGAAATTTCAGCAAGTACACCTTCTTGGGAAATGTGCACACCTCTCTTGGGAGCTAGTCTTATAGGGTTTGAGCACCCTCTTGTGTGCTAGGTTTCTTGGTGGTGAAGTTCTTTCTCTTGAAGAATATAGCAAAGGATTTGGCTGGGTTTTCTTCCCTTGTTGAGAAGGGTTTCCCAGGATACTTCTTGTGTTCTTGTGCATGGTGCTTCTTCTTGCGATCTTGGTTTTTGCAACATTAATGGTTATGGTTAAATGCTAAAAATGGAATGAACTTCATGCTTAACCTTGCTTATTGAAAAAATCAACAAAATATGCCTTCATGAAATATTTCTAAAAATGTTTCCAAGTCAACTTGCTTTCCTTTAATCCCTTAACATCCTTGAGGTCTTCCCACCATATTGAGCTCATACATTCAAATTGAAAATGGTTTACTTTGCCTTTGTGTTTTTTGATTAATTATGCACTCGAAAATACTTCCTTAGTCCTAACAACCAATCCTCAACCTCTTCTCATCTATTGATTTCTCCATCAAAGGTAGGCATACTTTCCTTCTTCAATTATTTTGTCAGATAAATCTATGAGTGTCTCTTCTTCTTCTTCTTGGGAACACTTGAATCAGTGTCACTGTTGGATAGCTCTTTTGCAGGGGTATTTCCACTAGATAACTATGTGCAAGTGTTTCCACTAGAATTGCTTCTCCTAGCATCCCTGTGATTTTTCTTGGAAGAAATCCTCCCCACATAACTGTGAGTTTTCCCATGATTCTAGATATCTGATGGGATTTGCAGCTTCTTAGACTACTCTCATCCTATATTTCTAGTAGCTGGACCTTGCCGCAAATGATTTTGAATCTCAGACAGAATCTGCAATAGTACTGCATTTAATTCTTCCTACTCAATTTGAGCTCTAATGAGCCTTTCATTTTCTTCTTTCAGACTCCTTACTGTGGCTACCAAATATGGAAGGGTTTCTCTAGCCCTATTGCCATCAAATTCTTCATCTCAGAGATGTGAGGTTTCTTCCATACTATTTTGCACCATTCACCTCTGTTTTTCCTTTTCAATATCTCCTACATCTCAAAAAAACAAGCCACTATTAGCAAATCACATTTCAAATTATATGAAAAAAGACTCCTGGCCTTGTCAAAGCATCAATCTTCTTAGACAATTCCAAACTAGGACTCCATTCCTACTGTCAATCCTGTGCAAAACTGTTGTTAACACTTCATAAACACAATCAAATCATTTAGCAATAGAACATACACTTTAATCATGTAAGATATTACAAAATTCATTCATCCTTGGTGGCCCATTCAAGGCTAGATTTTTAAATCTGCTTTGATACCACTTTGTACCACACCTGACCCCCTAATCGATGCTTAGCCCAGTGGGATGTCAAAATTCCTCTTTCCACTACCACTTTGATCTTAGGTCTTAATACTATGGCTAGAAACCTATTCAAAGGTAGTGTTCCTTTGGGTTCCTACGTAGTCTAAAATGGTATAAGGTATTACGGGCCTTACCCATCCCCATGTCCTCTGTCCTACGTGGCTACCACAATGACTCCTCCACATCATCTACCCCAATGGAAATATTCTCACATGCTCTATCGTGGTAGTGACATGTTCTTGGACACATCACACTCTCATAGAAATCATGTAATGGAAAACATCTATGCAGTATGGGAGATGAAATCACTCTGATGAATGACGCTAACTCTCTCAACTCAAGTTAAATCAACGACTGGTGGTGGGTTTTATTTTCTCTCATCAGAAAACAGGCTGTGTAACCCCCAAAATTTTCTTCCAATCCATTTCTTCTGACAAGTCCAATGGTTAGGAACTAGGGAAATTGACCATCCCAATTCCTTTGGAACCTCCAAATGCACGATGGTTAATGGTCTCGCCCAATTCCCTTCCATCACTTGATCAATGGGGTTTATGGCACGATCTATGGATGAGATATCATCAGATGGACTCCTCAATAGATCAATGGGTCTCATCCACTCGGGATCCTACCATTAGAAAATACCCCCTTTCCACAACCTCGAGGTTCTTCTGAGCAGTTATTTTTGAACTAGAATCTTTTGAACCACATCTAACGGTCAAGGATCTCTTGGATCTCATATCCTCTTAGTGTTTAACTGAACCAACAACTCTGACAGGGTTCTCTTATTGGCTAGTCCCATCATGAAATCAATGGTTAATATCTTATCGACCGAGTCATTGACAAATCTACGGCTCTGGTCCTCTTGAACCTTCACCTTCAGGATTTCTTCATCAGAAGTTCCTTCTGCATGTTCTTCGTGGATATTCCAATCACCAATATTCCGATAAGCTTAGCGATATTGCTTAATATGAAATCTACGGTCTTGAACTCATCAACCTAATCTCTAGGTAAATTGAGGGCTCTTGTTGACTTAGAACTTTCCCATCGAAAATTTCACTTTTCCATCGCTCCAAGGCATTTTCAAAAGGTTCTCCTTCTTAAAGGATTTCTCCAAAGCCCATATCTCCAACAAATGATCCAGATCGATTCTCCACATCAGATCTATGGATGATATTTCTTTGGGGTTTAAACAGGGATTTTAACAAGGTTAAGGGGTGTTTCAAGGTGAATTGACCTACATCATCCTTGGCATTGTCTGCAAGGTTTTAACCCCAACCCTTTAGATCCTTGGCCCTCGTCTTTATTACATAGAAAACACCTCCCAACGACCACTGAAATGATAGTTTTCTTATCCTGTAAACTTTCCAATCAATGGCTTGGATAAAACACAAGGTTAGAGGCCTCCATCAGACCTCTCATACACAATCATCTCTGGTAATCAATCAATATTTGAGAAGGAACTTCATTATACCGATAAAACTAATATTTTAACACTCAATCAATGTATTAAACCTACCATTGAGGACAAAATGTAATTCATATTTATTAACAAATATTTGCTAGATACATTAAGAAACACTTATCTGTTTCAGGTCCAATTTCAATCCACCAACTGAGTGAGGGTGAATGCATTTCCACCCAATCGTAGGCTTTGTTGCACTTTTGATTTATGCAACAATCCACCCCTGTGCCAGGCTATGGTACCACCAGAGCACTCTCACTAGTTATATTTTAGGTTAAGTATTTGGTTAGGATGGTTACTCTCCTTCACTACACTGGCAACAACAAAAATCCTCTCTTCACACTGAGCCTAGGGCCACCACAAGCTTACTAGGTGCCTTCCCAACTGAATTTCCTCTACACAAGGAAGTCCCTTCATTGCTACACTGTCCCTCAATGCCATCCCCTTACCAGTGTCTATTTATTTCTAGCAAGCATCGACCCACAACCCTCTCTACTCAAGTCTGGATCTGGGTATTCTCTGTTCCAATGCTGACTATTCGTGTTCTGGGAAATTTTCCTATTTTTCTCATGAAAACTTCACAAACTCCTCTACTCTGGTATTTTATAGCCTTAATTTCCACCCTATAGGCTAGAGCAGAAGTCATTAGAGGATTAATGCCCAAATACATCTTTTGCCTAAGGATTGAACCCTTTTTGAGCCCTTATTGGCATCCTCGTGGGACACCTAGTGGACAACAAGCGAGGCCCTCACTGGACACTAGTTGTTCGTCAGGCAAGGCACTGTCAAACTTCTAGAATTGAGGAGTTACGAGGTTTAAGATGAAGGATGAGTTGGATCTTCGTTTCAAAGGCCTAGGAACTCACATCATTCAAGTTGCTAGAGGCAAGCGCCACATGAGGCCTTGGAACTTACATCATTCGAGTCCCTAGAAGAATTCTTCCCCAATGGAGTCACCTCTAGAAGCCAATATGTTATGGTAGTTTTTGTTGACATGGATCTAACTGAGTAGATCAGTAAGAAATCCCTAGGATTGCCCTAACAATCCTAAATATGAGTGGTATAGATTTCTTATGATTCTCCTAGAGACAAGCAGATCATTACACAAGAAAATATGAGAATGGATTACCTTTTCCTGAAGTTTGTCCTTAGTGAATCTTGGCTGATGCAGTCCTAGAGTTCCAACCTCAGATTCTACAACCTACTCCCTATACACCAAAGACAAAACAATACCATTCTACTTAACTTCCTAGTGTTAAAATCCTAGATCTAGCTTGATCTAGTTTGATATACAACAATATAAACCAAATATGAATATTCATATATTAGAGAAAAACATTGAGGAGGAAAACTAAATGATCTATTAATGAAGCATAGAGAATACATATAAATTCATACCTCAACTTGATGAATATGCATCCTCCTTTAGCCTCCTTGCTCCTTGTCTCTCCTTGTAACTGTTGTATATGTGTTATATTCTTTGCACGACTAGAAGCAATGTCTACATTACATCGAGCGTACAGGGGGGTAAGATGGGCAGGGGGGGGGGCATTAGGCACCACCTAGGGGTTGTAGGGGGGATCCACCCCCCTTCATGGGGGTTCGGGGGTAGTGCCCTCGATTTTTTTTCCTCAGTTTTCATGTCCATTTATGGGCGGTTTTTCGGCACATGGTATTTCACCGATGGTTTTCTATTTTCGGTTAAGGAATTAGGGTTGTTGACTGATCTAGGTCATTGGATTAGGGTTTTGGATGCCACTGGCTCCCATATGTATATTTTATTATAAACAATGCATGATGTGAATGAATATAGAATATGGTTGTTTTCCCGATTTGGGTTTACATGGGAAAAATATATGTGTAAAATGTGTGTTTTCCATTGTATATTTTATGTTCTTTTATTGAAAATATGTTTGTAGTAACATATTGTATAAGGTTAAAATCTACATCTGGTATCAGAGCAATTATTGGCTTCAGGGGGATGCCTTTGTTGTCAGGGGTTTGTCTCGGGATTGTGATAAGCCTTGTTACAGTGGGAGATTTGCGATATTGATTCTTCAGGTGAAGAGAAATTGAGAGCAATTCGAAAATAGAGATTGATAAATTTAATGGGAAAAGTTTTGAGTTGTGGAAGCTCAATATGGAAGATCTATTGGTAGTTAGAGATTAGTGGGTCACGATGGATCCATGTACTGCACCTACAGGAACGTCATCAGATGACTAGAAAAAGTTGGATCAGAAGGCGAGGGAGCACAATCTGATTGTGTCTCTCAGATTCAGTATTACTGAATGTGTCAGGGGAAGCTACAACCAAGGAGTTATGGGATAAGTTGGGGAACTTGTATCAGTCTAAGTCCTTGGTAAATAATATTTTCCTGTGGAAAAAGTTGTATAACCTGAGGATGAGAGACGGTGACTCAGTGACAGAGCATATGAATGCCTTTAACACTGTGGTAAATCAGTTGTTATCTGTTAAGATTAAAATTTTAGATGAAGATAAGTGTATCAGTTTAATGTGCTCTTTACCATATTTGTGGGATAGTCTGGTTGTGGCCATAGGTAGTAACACAACTACCTTGAATTTCGATGATGTGGTCTCATTCTTGTTATCGAAGGAGATGAGACGAAAGAACATGGAAGGACAGAGCACATATGCATTATTTACAAGAGGACGCTCCTAGGATAGAAATAGATATAAGTCCTGATCAAGTGGGAGATCTAATTCTAAGGATAGATATAAATATCCCAGAAAGTTTGTAAAGGTATGTTGGAGATGTGGAAAAGAAGGTCACTTCAAGAAGCAATGTAGATCCAAAAGTATTGAGAAAGTGAAGGGATCTGAAGGTTCTCCCTCTACAGAAGAAAATAAATCCAAGGAAGAAGGAGGGGATGTGTACTTGGATTCTTCAAGAACACATGCAGATAATGAGTCATGGTTGGTTGATTCGGGTGCATCCTTTCATATGACTCCCCACAGGAAGTGGTTTTGTGAATATGAAAGGTACGATGGAGGTAATGTTTTCCTAGTTGTTGAATCGACAACTAGAATCATAGGAGGAGGAAAATTCAAGTTGAGGTGCATAGATGGAAGGATTAGAACACTGCCTGGTGTTCTTCGCATCCCAGGATTGGCCATATATTTAATTTCTGTAAGAAAAATGGACGATTCAGGCGTAAAAATGGTATTTGAAAAAGAAACTTGCAGGATGGTTAGAGGAGAAATGGTCTTGCTAATGGGAGTTCAGATTGGAACTCTGTATAAGTTGCAAGGCATAACTATTAGTGATGGGTGTAATAGTTTCATTGTTCCTGATATTGGAGCAAAAGAAGAAAAAACTCCTGCAGTCTCTAGAGAAAAGGTTATGTTATGGAATTAAAGACTGGGGCATATTGGAGAGAAGGGTCTTCAACTACTACAGGATAAAGGTATGGTTGAAGGTATGTATAACTGCTCTTTGGATTTTGATTTCTGTGAAC
Source organism: Picea engelmannii (assembly GCA_009831015.1). Lineage (NCBI taxonomy): Eukaryota > Viridiplantae > Streptophyta > Pinopsida > Pinales > Pinaceae > Picea > Picea engelmannii. Next base: position 639,255 of record ML786927.1, on the reverse strand, counting down.
ATTGTGTGCATGGGAAGCAGAATCAGGTAAGATTCCCCTCTGGTGCAACGAGGGCAGAAGGAATTTTACAACTAGTTCACAGTGATGTGTTTGGACCTGTGTTGATTCCATCATTGAGAAAATCTATGTACTATGTCTCATTTATAGATGACTTCTCGAGGAATACTTGGATATATTTTCTCAGGAAGAAATCTGAAGTCTTTGACATGTTTAAAGAGTTTAAGGCTCTTGTTGAGAATCAAACATAGAAAATAATTAAGGTGCTGAGGATAGATAATGGTGGAGAGTTATGCGAGAATGAATTTGAATAATTCTGTAAGAAGTGCGGTATAGCAAGGAAAAAGACTAATGCATATACACCTCAATAGAATGGAGTTGCAGAAAGGATTAACAAGACCCTGATGGAAAAAGCAAGGTGCATGCTCAGTGGTGTCAAGTTAGGGAATAAATTATGGGCAAAGGCAGTGGGTACTGCATGTTACCTAGTCAATAGATCACCCTCATTAGCATTGGATGAGAAGACTCAACAAGAGGTATGGACTGGTAAGAAACCTTCTCTCACACATCTTAAGGTATTTGAATGTGAGGCCTATGTTCATGTTCCAAAGGAAAACATGAGTAAGCTAGATAAGAAGGTTGAAAAGTGTATCTTTATTGGGTATAAATATGGTCTTAAAGGTTATAAGCTTTCGAACCTATAAACTAAGAAGGTTGTGTATAGTTGAGATGTGGTATTTAGAGAAATGAAGGATTTTGTGAAACAGGAAGTCCTACCAAGTAAGGAAGAACCATATAAAATAAAGTTTGAGCCAAAGGATGATGAATTTGACTCTACAGAATCACAAGAATCAGAAGAAGAAGATCCTCATACTCCAGTATTGAGGAGATCAGTGTGGGAAAAAAAGCCATTGGAAAGGTATACTCCATCTTATTTCCGTTCAAATTTAGCTTTGTCTATTACTGATGATGATTCTAGAACTGTTAGGGAGGCAGTGGATTCAGAGGATGGAAAACTCTGGAAAAAGTCCATGGTTGACGAAATGGAAGCCTTGGATAATAATGAAGCTTGGGATCTAGTGGAGTTTCCGACTGGAAGAAATCCCATTGGAAACAAATGGGTATTTAAAAAAGAAGCTAAATGCAGAAGGAAAAGTGGAGAAACCCAAAGCTCGGTTAGTAGCAAAGGGTTATTCCCAGGTTGAGGGAATTGATTTTGGTGATATTTTTTCTCCTGTTGCCAAGTTAAATTATATTAGATTTATGTTATGTGTTGTTGCTGCATTTGATTTTGAAGTAGAACATATGGATGTGAAGACAACATTCCTACATGGGGATCTGGAAGAAGAAATATATATGAAGAAGCCATAAGGATTTCTTGTGAAGGGAAAGAAGGAGTTGGCATGCAAGCTGAAAAATTCCATATATGGTTTAAAACAATCACCAAGGATGTGGTATAAAAAGTTTGATACTTATATGCTGGGACTTGGATTCACAAGAATAAAAGAGGATCACTATGTGTATTTTACATTAATTGGTAATCATTTGATTTATTTTGTCTTGTATGTGGATGACATGTTGTTGATAGGAAACAACAAGGAGATTATCCAGGATGTGAAAACTCAGTTGTCCTCTAAATTTGACATCAATGATCTTGGTGCTACAAATTTCATTTTGGGCATGGAAATTAAAACAGATCGAAAAAACATGAAACTCTGGTTAAATCAAAGAAAATACACCGAGACAATATTACAGAGGTTTAATATGCAGGAATGTAAACTGGCCAGGGTCCCTATTCCTATAGGTGTAAGTTGTCTATGGATCAATGTCCCAAGACACAGGAAGAGGAGGAGGACATGTCTTGTGTTCCATATGTGAGTGTGGTTGGAAGTTTTATGTATGCAATGGTATGTACTAGACCAGACATTGCACATGCAGTGGGAGTTTTGAGTAGGTATACGTCAAAAGCAGGGAAGGAGCATTGGACAACAATAAAGAGGGTTTTCAGGTATTTGTGTGGCACTGCTAGCTATGGATTGTGCTACCAAGGAAGACCAGGATTGGACAGAGTGTTGGACATACATGGCTTTGCGGATTCATACTGGGATGGAGATCTGGATCGTAGGAGATCTACAAGCGGGTATGTGTTTACCCTATTTGGCGGAGCAATCAGTTGGATGAGAAAAATATAGTCTGTAGTGGCACTTTCAACTACATAAGTTGAATACATGGCAACCACTCATGCAAGCAAGGAAACAATATGGTTACAAAGATTGTGTTTAGGCATTGGGTTGGTACAACGAGCTGTAAGGATAAATCATGACAGTCAGAGTGCAATTTTTTTGGCAAAGAACCTGACATATCATTCAAAGAAAAAGCATATTGATGTTCAATATCACTTTGTGAGAGACATTTTTGAAGAAAAGAAGGTGTTGCTGATGAAGGTGGACACTTTTAAGAATGTTGCAGATTCATTAAAAAAATCTGTGAGAACTAAGAAGTTCTCTTGGTGTAGAGGATCTATGAGCAATGTTGCCCTAGATTTTTGACTATGTAACCCTGTAATCCCCTGTATGCAAAGAAAACAATAAGTGGGAGAATGTTGGATATGTAACCCTGTAACCCCCTGTAACCCTGTATCCTCATTTTTCATGTCCATTTTTTGGGCGGTTGTCGTTTTTTGTGTCCATTTATGGGCGATTTTTCGGCACATGGTTTTTCGTCGATGGTTTTCTCTTTCTGGTTAAGGAATTAGGGTTGTTAACTAATATAGGTAATTGGATTAGGGTTTTGGATGTCGCTGGCTCCTATATGTATATTGTATTGTAAACAATGTATGATGTGAATGAATATAGAATATGTTGGTTTTCCTGGTTTGGGTTTCTAGGGGAAAAATCTCCATGTAATGTGTGTATTTGCCATTGTATCTTTTATGTTATTTTATTGAAAATCTATTTGCAGTAAAATATTGTACAAGGTTAAAATCTACAGAAACTCCTTTGTTAGTCTAGGCTCACCGAATTCTGGCTGTGATGATGGATGCCTCTGCAGTTGGACAACATAACAATACTCTGAATTCTTCCCCCTCTTTCCCATGGCTTGCATTTGTTATATATCTCTTGGAGGAGTCTTGGGAGAGGCTTCTAGATCTTCCATAGGCCACTAGAGACTCGAATGACATGAGTTCCTAGAAATTTGACAGAAATATCCAAATCATCCTTTTCCTAACACCTTGTAACTCCTCAATTCTAGAAGTTTGGCAGTGCCTCGCTTGACAAGCCACTGGTGTCTAGGGAGGGCCTCACTTGTTGTCCACTAGGTGCCCCACTAGGATGGCAATAAGGGATAAAAAGGGTTCAATCCTTAGGAAAAACATGTATTTGGGCCTTAATCGTCTGATGATTTCCTCTTTGGCCTATAGGGTGGAAATTAAGGCTATAACAAATGCACCCTAATGTGTGAGGTCAGGAAAGGAGTGGATGGTTGAAATACATTACAATAATGTACATGTGAGGCAGCGCAAGGAGAGAGAAACAGAGGTGCATAAACCAATGAAGTCCTGCAATCAAACACCAAAGATGAGTATATATAGACCAATCCCCAAGGTAGACATACTTAGACTCATAATGAGCATGACCACCAAACAATACACTGCGGGTCCATGAAATGAAATGCTAGACTATGGCTATGAAAGAATACATAGTGGATCCATGTCATCAATAAGACAGTAGCCACAAAACAATACAATGTGGATCTACGTCATGAACTCAATCATAGCCACAAGTAAATACAATGTGGATCTATGTCATGAGCATAATCATAGGCACCAACAACTACAATGTGGATCTATGACACAACATATAGATGTCAGGAAGACAATGAGAACTAACGAGAGTGCCTCTGAGGTCTTCATATACAAGTGATATAATCCAATGCAACTTGGGAGGGGAGGTTGTAAAGAATTATTGTGTCCCCAAACTCAAGGTCTTCGTCCAAAACTCTGATGGTACAAATCTACATCATGTGAATACAAGAGATGATGTTGAGCATGGTAGAAACCGTCGAATCACTAGTCATTGAGGTATATTATTAACATACACGAGGGGACCCACCAATGATGAATATGGACCCCAAGGTACCTAGTACAATCTAGCGAGTGTGAATAGAGAATCTGATGTTTAACACTCATAGAATCAATCAATCAAGAGTCAATGATGGAAACCCACTATTGATCATGAGGAGGCCTACCACTAAGCACTGAAAGCTCCAAGGTACTACATGATTTCTAGATCCCTCCCCTAGATGATGTGATGAAGTCGATATGAATATATCCATCGAAGGAGGGCCTTGATGTATCCCCCATCAATCGACATGGAACATACACTGAGAGATGATGTGAAGAGAGAGCATCACTAAGTACAATTGACACAGGGATGGCTGGCTTGGAAAGTAAACAAAACATCAGATGTCAGACTCAAGCTTAAAATTCCCTTGAACATATAGCATGACACAATGGTGACTTGGCAGAAAGAAACAAAAGTTGGACAAATATAGTGCATCAACACAATAGGCATTGAAGCACTCTCCATGATGACTGGAATAGTAACCAGCCAAAGGAGTAGTTGTGACTCATATTACTAGGATGACTCCTAGGAAATCTAAAACCCAAATGTAGGATGAGGCCTCCAACATGTGCCATGTTCAAGGGAGACTAGACTAACGCTACCATTTTGAGAATAGACCAATGGGGAAAAAGCCCCACTCTTTTTTATTTTTATTTTTTTTGTATTTTTCGTATCCTTCATGGTTTAACGAGCATGAAAAAATGACACAAGTATGCACGGTCTCCTTCATGGTTTAACGAGCCCGAAAGAATGACACAAGGGGTCTCAGATATTGTTTTTCATAAATTTAGTCCCCCGAGCCTGAAAAAGTATAAAACAATACAAGGGATAACTCTTCTAGCCCAGGTTGACTAGAGCATTCCTTTTTTGTAAGTAGTCCATCTAGTCTAAAAAAGTGTTAAACTTACACTGAATAAATGTCCTTTCAAAACTTAAGGAGTGTGAGAGAAAAAAATCTCACTCGACAATATTTTCATGTTTAGGGAGTCTGAAAAAGAGCTTAAAGGAGATTCGTGAGTGTATTTTTCGTGTCCTTTTTGTTGATTAAGGTTGGTTGTCATTGATGTCAACCCTTGAAGAAATCCCCGCAACACAAAGATTTGGGTAATGGACCCAAGATTGTCTGATGTAAATATGACTCATTATTGTCTTGTCATGGTTGATAAGAAGTAAATATGGATGAACTCCAAAGTGGTCCCCTTATGGTGAAAGCCCTTACGGGAAGATGCTTTGCGGAGTAAGAAAACCCATGCTTAATTGTGGAATAATGAGATGAAGGACAGTAAATTTGTCAGGGAAAATATCCTAGATGGATAGTGCTTGTCATGCCAATTTTGGTGGTATGTGGAATGTCACATAAATCCTCATGGTTTGAGAGTTATGGCCTTACGAAGTTGGAGGACCCTCTTATGTCATCTAGAAGCCCCAAAAGGTCAAAGTAGTCAAAGTGGTTTAAGAAATTTTAGAAGGTAAATAATAAAGTGAAGTGATGAGTGTAATATAATTCAAAGTGAATACAAAATAAATTATTTAAATAATAAATTTAATGGAGAAATTAGAAGTGGGTTAACCCTAAAATAAGGAAAGTGGACAAAGTGACCT